>JAPTYQ010000002.1:9364171-9377887 GCA_029814465.1 Ostorhinchus cyanosoma | reverse complement strand
CCCACCTCCACCCCTCTTTCATTGACCCTTGTATCTCCCACTAGGCCTCCACATGTGAAAGGTGCTGTGTGTTAACTGTGCACTGATGTGGTTTGATACGACAGGGAAGTGAAGGAGGCCACTGTGAAACATGCAGACAATGTCTAAAGTTTATTTTCAATCTTAAAACTTCCTACTCTTATGTCCTGAGATTACTGCTTGAATCTCATGTACTCTAATAGTAGTATTCATTCAAGTACTTTCCTAGAAGAAGTAATTGCATCATGTTGTATTAATTTGCAGTCTTTAAAAACATACTTATTTACAGTAATAACATTGCTAAATAGGAGGTTAAAGGACAAATGGACGTTTCATGCAGCAAGTTGTGTGACCCTCTGTCACGTACAAAGATGAAACATCACTCCGCAGGATGTTTCCAGCTGAGAAAGCCAAACAAGAGGGACTTTCTTCAGCAGGTATCGAGGGGCTACGAGTGTGTGCATGCATGACTAGAGGGTGGAGAGGCGGAGTCCAGAGTGACAAGTGGTTTTTTTTCCTGGCGCAATGTGTGCTGCCATTCACAAGCCTTGGCCAGAGAAACTAGTGATGGAACAATAATAAAATCTTTAAAGCAAGATAAAACAGAAAATGCTTTATATGTGACATGCATTTTACACAGCTGAGGGAGTATGAGCTGGTGGAAGATGTACAGCGTCGTAAGGAGAGGAAGTAATTAGAATACGGGGGTGGAAATATTAAATGAAAGCGTTTTTTAAAGACAAGGAGTAATTTGTACTCCTGTTGATCTCTCACATTAGTTTTTGTCTGGTTTTCATTTTACCAAGAGCTCAGTTTCAGAGTGGCATCCACTGAATGCAACAAATAATTACACATCTGAACATCCCTGAAATAATAATGAATGATGGAGGGAAAATCGTTAAATATCAACCAGTGAATTGAGTTATATTTCCTGAATATTATGTAGCAAAAGCACACGATCTAATGACAGCATATATTCTATAGAATATTTTGAGGGTTGCAAATGAGCTTTAAAAATAGCATTATTAGCAGTCATCAGTTCTTGCCAAGCTGTTGGAGACAGACATTGAAATGTGACCCTGGCGCTGCAAGTACTTTTGAAATCCCAGTTGCATAGCAACGTATCTCCATCTGCAGTTAAGCTTCTCTCCACCAAAGAAACAACTGTCACTTTTGCTTCACAGGCAGTTTTATGCAATAAAACTTTTCTGGAGAAAAATCATAAACACCATTCTGTTTGAGGAGCGGGCCTGCTTTTCTCCAGTCTTAACAAGATTGTGTCAATACATCTTTAGTGTAGCTTGTTTGTGTTACTCCTCAGTACAAATGAGGGCTAATCCACTGCACCATTAACCACTACAAACTCAATTCAGACTGTCACTGTGAGCAAATATTTAACTGAGAAACTCCTAAATGAATAGTAAGAATTAAATAAAAAGAGATCTAACCAACAGGTCTTAAACATACAACCCCTAAGTCCCAGCTGGGCCACCAAAGGGTCTAATAATACAAAAAAATGACATAAATATTAACGATCAGTGGTGTCAAAATCATTTTGGTTCAGGTTCCACATTCAGCCCAACTCGATCTCAGATGGTCAGATCGGTAAAATAGTATCAAAATAACCTACAGATAATGACAAGTTCTTTGTTTTACTGTAAAAAGAAAAAAGTTGAATTATGTAAAATTGTTTACATTTACAAACTACCTTAAACCTTAAAAAATATGAACAAAGTGAAATGTCTTCAGATAAATAGTGTTTAGTGTGTAGATCCACTGTGATCTGTAGGTTTTAATGCCCTCGTGTAAATGATAAACTGAGGCATAACTTTGTTAAAATTGCCCTTTTTAAAAAAAATAAATCTCAGATTTTTAATTGTTGCTCATGTTTTTCACATTTTTTAGGATATTTTGTAGATATAAACATTTTCATACAGTAATTTTACTCTTTTCATTCTGAAACATAAAGAAAAGTTTGGAGTTCACATTATTTATGTTATTGATTATTTTACTGGTCCAACCCACTAGAGGTCATATGTGGCCCTGAATTAAAATGTGTGAAACCTCTGGTCTAAACACATAAATGGAAAACCTGTTAAACAGTTTCATAAATTCACCCGCTACACAGGAAATAAAATTCAGTGTGTATCATGGGATCCGGCCCCTGGGGTCTGTGTTAACGTTACTGTAGACATCAATTCCTGTCAGAAAACCTGTGAGCCATCACCCAGTGACCGGGTCAGTGCTTCTAATCCAGCGCTGAGCCCTCGGTGTGTTTCTCTTGGGTTGTGAGCTCTGTTCTCGGTCATATTTGTGATCTGAATCATATACAATATCCCCTTTGTACACCGTCGTACAATGTGCTTAGACTCTTCTCATTTCCACTTGTGGCTTCGAGTCACTTTGAACTAAACCCAGGATGTGATGTATTTGTTTCAAGAATGCATGGATGGTTTTATATAGAACTTTATTACATATTTCATGCCCACAAACTTATTTCCCCATTGTCTGATATTTTTAAAGGTTTGGCACCCGGCATTAACGTCACTGCCCAGCGCTGAGTGATCACCACATAGAAGTCTATGTAGAAGTATTATGTGTGTGGAAGCACTTCAGGCTTTTATCTTCATCTGGATAAAACATGCTTTTTTACAGTTATGTATTTTTGAAAAGCCTGCATTTAATAATATCTTGTAAGATATAAAAATAGAACCAATGGCCCTGTATCTCACCGGCATGTTCTATCAAGAATCAATAATAAGTTGAATTTGCGCGGTTGTCATGTTCTATCTGTTAGTCCTGTGGTGTTGATGCAGGAGATCAATCTCCCAATAGAAGTGGGTCGTACTTTCACTGGAGGAGAACTCAACTAATTAAATGAAAGCCCATTTATGGCTTCATATCAGTGCTTAATAGTAATATAAATATCTCTAACCATTTCTATGTTATAAACCATCAAAATATGGCCCATTATAAGTAAATGCAAATATTAAATACTTCAAAAAGTCATAAAAATTCAAAAATAAAAATTTCTGAAAACTGTGACATTTGTAGACATTGTTCCAAGGAATGTGCAAATAAAATAATGAATGAATCCGACTAGAAGTTTTAGAGAATATTGTTGAAATTGGTGACCTTGAGTTTGACTCTTCAAGGTCAAAGGTCATGAACCCAAATGAAAGTCCACATATGATCTCCTAATAATACTCAGTAATAACTATATTGATATCTGTAACCATTTCCATGTTATAAACTGTATATGAACCATTATAAGTAAAGGCTCATTTGTAATATGTCAAAAAATCGAAATATCTCAAACTGTGAACAGATTTTGTAGACATTGTCCCAAGAAAGGTACGTATAAAGTTTGAAATTAATCACCAGAGAAGATGTTTGAAGAAATCGCTAATTAAGACAATAACGACGACAAACACAACAATGAAGACAGCGCCTTCACAATCGCTCATGCTAAAAAATACTCTCAATAAATGCATTTCCAACCAATACTTGTATTTATTTGTAACTTGTAGCTACATGAGTCGAGTAAAAGTAAATATAGAGTTTCAAAAGATTAATATGCCTCTTCATCTGCCAATGTCAGGTACAAAAGTATTATTTTAGCATTTATACGTTCATTTCATGTTTTATTGCCCTTTGTACAGTGAGATGTGAGGAATTATCTGCTTGAAAAGATCCAAATGAAGAACCCTGATTTGTTGTGGTTGTCTAATACTGATATGTTGAGTTGGCTTTTTAATGTGAGATGTTTGCTTTGGCAGGATTTCTAGAAAACGCCTCGAGGCTGAGACAGAGCACGCTGTGTCTAATACAATAAGACGTTTTTGCATATAAATTGAGTCTTATGAAATGCATTTATTTGGAATTTGAGGAAAAGTAAATGGTCCCGGGTAAAACGTCTTGTAAGTCTATATAAACTTAGCACCAAAAAGGTCAAAGCACTTAAATAAACATCGAATCAATCAATCAATTAGTGGAAATTCTGCCAAAACAGTGCAGTGGTTTTTAGCACTTAGTCAGCAAACATAAGAACAAGCTGAGACGTACAACAATATGAAGTGCAAACCGGTGTAAAGTCATGTAAGAGCCACGTAATGATTTCCTTTTCCAGGTGTAGCATCGTAGCCTGTGCAGTCAACGGGCCTGCACGGACACACAAGACTGAACACCGCACACACATCTGTGTTTGTACTTGCATTAGGTAAAGTTGTCCAAGTTCACATTCTGAGGATCTATTCTGCCTGCGTTTTTTTTTTTTTTTCTGTGCCACACCTGAGCGCATGATGCATTTCTCTTGACACACCTTGACACTTTACCTCTCGGTCCTCATCAGTTTGCCGGCCACGCCTGGCGGATCTCCCAGACTCTGAACCGCTGTAGCGCTGTAGCTGCACTTTTTGTATTTTAGCTGACAATCTGCAGCCCCTGTGTTGTTCGCTCCATTGAATCCTTGGTTGAGGTTAGTCTCAGAGGATTCCCAGAGCATAAATCCCTTTAAAGGTGTCAAAGAACCTACAGTATGCCCTTGCTTGTACTTAGTCAATGCCAGTGTTATATTCTTGATCTTCATGCAATAATGGTTTTTTTTTTTCTTCTTCTTCTTTTTTCGGGGACATATCAGTAAGGGAAAGTTTTTATTGCACACTCGGAGAGCAAGAGGACAGTGAAGGACACAGTGTAGACACTAGAGTAAAAATAACACTGTACAAATTGCAATACAGTCAATGTTTACACCCAGAAAACACAGCAAACAGTATGTTTATAAAACAAATTTGATGTGGCTCAGTAGGTTTATTAACCACAAGGTTGGCTGTTGGATCCCCAGTGCCCCAACACACTTGTCCCTGAATGTCATTGAACACCACAGTGAACCCCAACTATTCCCAAGAGTTTGGCAACAACTCTGCACTGGAGCTCCAGCACAAACTGTTATTCCATTTCAATAAGTTAACTTAAGCCTTAAACACCTAAACATCTACTGATTTTAACTCATAAAGGCCCAAAGATCCAATTAAGACCAAATCTATCTACTGATCTAAAAAGTTTAATACTTTTTTATCAATACATGTAAATAATTGATGTAAAATGCTGTTTGTCGTCTTTTTGTGGTCATCAGATATGACCTGTTTGGACGTTCAGAGGCTCTGTAGTTACCGTGGAAACACAGTCATCCTCTACAATATTTATTACGATCACTGGTCAAATCTATTTAGAATGATAGTGACTGTAGATGCTTATTTTTATTTTAAGTTAATAATAGATTTTGCTTTATTTATATATAAAAAGCTTTTGAGCATTCATGAACATATGCATGATCAGTACATTAAATGTAGGAAAACACCTGATTTTCATTGGAAAATAGAACATGCAGTTGGATTATAACAATAAATGCAAATTAAATCATGCAGGAAAGGTCACCTGTGGGTTTATCAGTGTTAAATAGGCAAATCAGTAAATAAAACAAGGACAAATATGAATCTGTCTTTATCTACTATTACATCTCAGCATGACTGTAAACAAATATACTGAGAAATGGATCCAACATTTCAACCTGCTTGGAATATTAATAAGTCATTTGTTTAGGAAGACGATAGATGTTAATTGTTTGAACAGCTACATTTACATGAACATGTAATAACTATGCATAAATTTGGTTTAACCGCTTCGAATCATTTTGATCTCATAATCTAGTATCCCATAAAAGATTATGCAACTGACTATGGTTGTTAAAATGTTAAAATGTTCTAATGCCTTTTCTTTGAGTAAATGCATGTTTTAACCTAGAGATTATGAACCTCTGTTACAGCTTTTATTTTGTTTGGCTTATTTTCACTGAATTGATGCACTGATGTTCTTTTAAAACCTCTTCAGAAGACGGTTATACATGCAGATTATTTATTTTCTTTCTTTTCATCTGACTTGATACTTTATGTTCTGGGCAAAGAGAAGGGGGCTGCAAGAGGGCACTATCCAGGTTTTAGAAACTTGTATTGTATTATGTTTTATTTCCTTGGGTGAGACCCAGCTTTGAGTGCTCCACTTTACTTGGAGCCAAAGTAGTAAGAGAGCAGCTTCAGATTTTAATACATATTATTGCTGAGTGCGACCATTTTTGAGGAAGGGCATGGCGGTACACTTGGCTGGAGAACATGGTGTCTATCTATTTTTATCTGAGTCCACAGAAGGGTTTCTGGATGGTAAAACTGCAGAGCAAACAAGTTGTTGCAATTACGCAAGTAAGTCATGCAGAAAATCTTTTGACAATGATGCAAATTATTACTCCTTAGAATTTCTCTTTCAGCCAGATGGGATGGCTTAAATGAACATGATGCAGGTGTGGAAGTGGAAGTATGAAGCCATAAGGCTCACATCTGGCTTTTAACTCCAACCTGGGTGAAAGTATGGAGTTAGCACTCTCACCAAAGACATTTTGAGGAACTTGAACATCACAAATATTGTAAACTGTAAAACCATTTGCAAATAATTACACCTTTAGCTAAGTTGGTAAAATATAATTGCGTTCTGCGTCATAAACACTGGTTTAGTTGAATTTAGAATAAAGTACTAACACAAGACATGAACACGAACATTGTCAACTTTTCAAATGTTTTTGATGATCCTTTCTGTATAAATATGTGCATTAAAATCAATCTACATTTATAGTATTAGTCCATCTACTGTTAGAAGAGGGAAGAATTAAAGCTTACATCATACTTGTGTACTTGTGTGGGTGATGTAGTAAAAATCCAATAATTATACACTGGCTCCCTCTAGTGGATGACTGGAAAAACTACATTTACATACAAAATTACCATATGACAACCCCCAGACATTTGATAAGTCTTCCAAACAAGTAAATAGAAATTTTAAAAAATAGATATAATAAACAGTAAAACTTAGGCTACAGGCTTAAACCTAAGGTGTGAACATCATTAGATTAAGTCTGTTTGACTATACACTGGCACAAAAGTACCAGAATCCATATTTTTGCAGCTTAAATTGGAGGCTTTAGTGTGTTTCTGTGCAATATTTGGAATTATTATGTGAGAATGTCTGGTTTTACAAAAAAACATCTTGCAATCAGAGCTGAGGAGCTTCATGTACACACGTGTATACTAGTGTTGTTGTCAAAACCACTTAAACTGAGACTGGAGAGTATTGACTCGGAGATTTAGAAAGTCTGAAAGCAAGGCAGAACAGGAGCAAACAACACCAGACCAAACACACAGCAAGGGAATTATGGGAAACAACTTGTGCAATTATTACAGATTACAGTATATTAAGGTAAAATGAGTAATTATCTTACTAAAACACTGCAAAGCTGGCAAAATATTTTAGATCAAATGAAATGTAGAAAGATCAACTTTAAAATCACAGAGATGACGGTAATTTAATCAGACATCGAACAGGCTGTTTAGTGAAACCCATGTGATTGACGTATTGACTGGTTTTGAGAAAAAGTCCTGAGTCCTCTTCATCCAAGATTAAGACAAGAATGACTCTGAGTAACACACACACACACACACACACACACCTACACACACACACACACACACACACTGTACTACACATATGAAATCAACCATTAAATGCAGGAGTAGATAAAATAATTCATTATCATTATTGTTTCATACTAAAATTGTAAATAATTTAGTTTTTTGGTAATAACTCCATGTTGTCAACTATTCTGCAAATATTTGCTCCATGTTTTAAATACTAAAATTGTTTTTTTGGCTGAAGTTCATGGTTGATGGAACAGTCGTGCAAGAATATGGCGAGAGCTTTGAAATAAGGCTGCAAGATGAAAATCAGACTGAGTCAGAGTATCAGGTCTTGAACTACTTAAAATGATTAGCCAACCAAGAGTTCAGGCACCAGGCAATTAGTTTTACATTTTATTATGCACTGTAGTCTGAGCTGTGCAATAAGGAGAGTAAAGACATTATTGGATTATGTAGACCTTAGGAAACCTCTTTATAACCATGTGTAGGTTTGTGACTAACGCATTACATTTTCATTAACGGTATCTTTTGATCCCCTCTGCTTTTGATCTTCAGTGTTTTATGATCAGTAACAAGGAGATGAAAAAAAGAGAGGGGGGATGTGTGCATGAATACGACTGCATATAACATACACACATCTACTTGAAAAGAGAATCATTTGATGTGCACATTACTGTAAAGTGTGTCTGTTCAATAAATAAGTAAATAAATAAAAATAAAAAGATGCAATCATTTTGGAAAATTTTAAACATAAGCAGCCTATTATAGTGTGTGTGTGTGTGTGTGTATTATATGGAAATGTCGACACATAAACATGATTTTATAGGGGGAATGAAGGGGATTCTGTTTTTCTAAATAAAAACATGAAAACGCATAAGACAGTTATATTTATATAATTTAAAAAGTCATTAGCATTTATCATAGATGCAACAATGCAGGTTATGAGCTCCTGAATCTTATGTGCAACCAAAGAGGTTTTAACAATTTCTTATTCTCTAATTGATTTGATGTTTTATTCTAATAAGGTCAAAATGTTTAATAGGTCGACCCTTATTTTCAGGCAGCTTCAGTTTTCCAAAAACCGTCCAATGTTGTCAATCTCCAGACAATTCTGATCTGCTGAAATGCACATGAGCCATTAAAGTGCATGGCTTAATACATGGATGTGATGAAATGTCATATGCACATTTTACCTGCATATTGTTTCCCTTTAGATAAATAAATAGCACAAGCTTGTGCATAAAAAATATGATAAAACAAAGTATTTGACCCTCAGAATTTGCAAGAAGAAATCCCCTAAACACATTTCTTAATATTCCTCTTCAATCTTCAACTAAAACCAAAACCTATCGGTGATACAATGATAAAAAGTTATCGTCAGCTTAGTGTGATACTATCCCTTTAAGAGATTACTTCCGGATACAAGCCACAACGCGCAGGCGCAAAGCCGATTATTATGGCGGGTAAGTACAAACTAGTTAACCAGCTGTTTGACTGCTGACACACTGTTTACTGTCGGAGAGTTTGCTAATTACAGGTTCAACCCGCAAAAAAAACAGAAAAGAAGATTTAACAGACCTGAAATAGAAGATGGTCGAAGGTCCGGGGTGCAAATTAAACGGAGAAAAAATTCGCTCAAAGGTTCAGAAAGGACAGAAAGTGAAATACATCAAAACATCGACTGTAAGTTAGCATTAGCATATGTTTATTATGCTGTATTTAGCATATTATTACTCTGGACTATTACTCCAAAGGACATTATTGCTCTATTCACCGCACAACTACATCAGTCTTTGACTAAATAGGTCTAAAACTGCTTTCATGGTGTCTCAGTTGAGATGAAGTAATGGAACATGTATTGTAAGCCTTATATAGCAGGTTGACATGCACAGCTTGTTGTTTCTTTGCTAACTCACTTTTCTGTTTAACTGTACAGACACACTCCGATGGAAGTCCACTCCGCAGTCTTCATGGTTGTATATTTACCGGCGTTGAAACTCTGGGGAAAGAGCTTTTCATGTACTTTGGCCCAAAAGCCTTGAGGTAGAGTTTATTTTATTTTTTATTTTTTTTTTATTCTAATAGATGCCATATATTTCTTTATTGGTTTTGTGTACGGTACTTAAATGTATGTTGGGGGAGTTTTATTAATTATTAGACCATCAAAAGTCCTCAAAAACAATGGTTATGCAATCACGTAGTAACTCCTGTGTGTATCATGTGACTAAAACACAGGACAGAAAATATGGAATGAATAAAAGCACTGTTTTTGTCAATACAATGCCATAGATAGTGATGTAAGAACTGAAGTGATTTTGGTTATTATCAAGAAAACATGGAAAATGGATAGATATCAGCTCTAAAATTAAACTCCTCTGTGCTATTTTTGTTGTTATTATATTTGTTCAAATAAATGTACCTTTAATTGTACCAGACATTCAAATGAACAAGAAACTGAAGAAAACAAGGGGTGGTCTAATATTTTTTTTTCCACTACTATATAATGTCATTAGTATACAGGGTTGATGGGGTTAATTTTACAAGGTATTCATGTTTACTGTGTTCTGCGCATTACAGAATATGACCTATACATATATATAAATGCCAATTTAAAACCTTTATTATTGTTGCATGTGACTGAAAGTGTCATTGATATTCATTCAATTCATTGTATTATTATTATTAATGAATTAATTTCTAGGTTTGTTCTTAATATAGTTTAAAAGGATGTTAATAAATCTGTTTATTTCTCCCTTATAGAGCTGCTCATTTGTATTATTCATTCAGTTCAGTTGAATAACAATGGGGATATAAACATATAGGATGCCCTTTAGTCCTCATCTTGCTGAAATTGTAGACTTAAATATATAAAAAAGAAAGTAGTACTCTCAATACACCTACCTAAAGTACCCTGAACTCAGGAGTCACTCTGACTGTGTAATAGCTGCAAGCTAAAAAATAAAATATGTGGTAACACAAACTGTGAAATTGAAGGGTGAAGATCTAATTTTTACCCTGACCTCTTATTTGCTACAGCATCACGTTAGAGTTAAAATAAATATAAAATGAAAGTAAAATGGTTTCATAGTAGACTGTTTTCTTTCTAAATTGCATTTTGCTGCTTCATAATTAATTCTTTTCAGATAAAAATGGGGCTGGAAAGACAGTTTTCACCTTCTCTGCTTTCACACAGCATGAAATGACTTAAGACCAAACTAAATAATAATGTAAATTTAGTGAGCAATTATTTGTGCAACTTAATGTTGGTGTGTGTTCAAGTAAACTACAGGGCACGTGTTATATTGTATAATAATGCTGATATACTTTTGCACTTTGTTCTAAATCAGAGTCTTATAAGAAAGTAAGGATCATTTTAAAAAAATTTATATGAAAGTTGCACAGTTAACCTAATTGAAATGCAAATATAGTGTCAGCTTGTGCAATTACATAATCAGAAAAGGCTGCAGGTTAATGACTCAGTGTGTGTGGCTGGAGGTATTTTGGATTCAGACAGGTGTATGGTGTAAAATATGCAAATGATTACAAGTTTTGTCCTTTTTATATTGGTTCAATTCTGTGCATCTGTTCTGAGAATATCCTTCAAAATGATCAGTAATCTTCACCTTTTCCTTAATAACCAAGCAAAGTCTGTAATCACAGTATTCTCCACAATAATCACAATATATTTGACTAAACTGTGCAGCCCACATTTAAGTAATTGCTTAAATCAATCTGTTAAATTTAAGAATGCATCTTATTTTTAATCACAGCATATTTAAAGATTAACTGTAAGTCACTTATATTTATATTTCGAAATATATAACCTTGTTAAATGTGCTCCTTTATTCCCATTCACTGATTGTACAGTATATAAAAAAAAATGATGCTATCCTTGTAAATTTGTAAGGATTATTATGTGGGGAAAATAATCAGTCAAATATCTGGATCTCTGAACAATCTAATTAACTAACCATCATGTCCCGCTCCTCTATGAGCTACTCTCCAGAAATTGAATTGATCCTTTCTTGTCTCTTCCCTGCTCATCCTGTAGAGTCCACTTTGGTATGAATGGATCGATACGTATAAACGCTGCTGTGGTGAAGGAAAAGAATGGCTCCATCCCAGTACTGGAACTACACCTGAGTAACGACATTGTGTGCTTTTTTGACAGCACTGTGGAAATAAGGTAACGGGGACACCAGCCTAGCCTAGATAGATTGAGGTGACAGAAGTTCACCTTGGGGTATGTGTCTCATTCAGTGAGTATGTCCTACATTAAGCTATATCTGAAGATAGTGGCTATTGTTGCATGAAAAACCTTTTTTTTCTCCTCGACATTTGTTGTTATCATTGACTCTAAGGTCCCGGTGTATTGTTCTGTTTCCACACAAATATTTCTTTCTGAAAACGTCACCTTTTGCTCTTCCATCTCTTCCATTTTGTCTGTAACTTCCAGCAAAGTGAAATATAATATATAACAGAAATACATTTTAAATGCACAGTGTAACCCCACAAATGCCCCAGTTGACATTGTGGCCCGCTTGCAGAAGCAGCAGCTGTATGTTTTGTACATTCCTGCACTACTAAAAAAACTATGGGCTTGCAGGTTGACCGAGGACTGCGAACAGAGGGCGAGAGCTCTGGAGAGTTTGGATGTGTGTTCCCCTAAGTTCAGCTTTTCCCACGCTGAGGAGGCTGTAAGAAAGCAAAGTAGCAGGATGCTGTGTGATGTTCTCCTAGACCAGGCCGTCATGCCAGGCGTTGGCAACATCATTAAAAACGAAGCCCTATTTGATTCAGGCCTCCACCCAGCTGTGAAGGTATGGAAAAGATGATGGATTGTGTTCAGCAGAGGAATAAAAAAAAAAAAGAGAGAATAAAAATGCAAGGCGTCTTTTGTAAGAAAAAGTTTGAGACCTTGCTTGTATTATTGAGTGATGCATTGCAAGGAGGTGGATAAAATAGGGAAAAGACAAGCCAGTGCATTGTGGCACAGATCTGCTTCTTTTGCTCCGGTTTAGGTTGTATTTTACATTAATAAAACTGAACATTTCTTTAATTTTTGTAAAACTCATGATTCAGTATTGATTTTCTGTCATTTATATTTCATATAAAAAGACAATACTTGAATCATGTTCACATTAAAGATACACAGCTACACATTGTTCTGAAAGAGTATTTTTTTATTTTGCAAAGTATCGGAGAAAAGACTGATTTTTAGAGTAACCTCTCTACTACCAGACACTGAATACACTATTATTTAAGTATTACCAAGGGCTGTATTCTGCTAGGATGTCTGCCCCTTTTGGAAAGTATCAGATGGGGGTACAGGAATACAGCACAGCAGACCAAAACATTAATCTAGGACTTTTGGCCCCTTTTTCTTCTGAGACCACTAAATCTTTATGAGCTTCTCCATTATGGAGCCCCTAGGTGTCCTGAAAGAGCTACAAGTGGTGTGTGTTTTTGTGTTATAGACCTTTTTATTCTGACTGTATGAGTCAGAGCCAAGACCTTGTTGCCAGGGCGTTAAGTCTTGGGAATAGAATATATGTAATTTTTCTCAGTTGCATCACTACAAAAGCAGATTTTTCATTCATGTCTGATATTTTTATTGTTTATGTGCTTGTAGTATTGATTTCCTGACTGTGAGGCACCTCTCATCTCTGTTTTGGCTATAAAGGGTATACAAATAAGGTTTATTCACTCTCAAGGTGTAAAATGTAACAAACTCGTGTGTCTTATTTCTCAGGTTCACCAGCTGACAAACAAGCATATCCACCACTTAGTGAAGATGACACGTGACTTCACTCTACTTTTTTACAAGGTTGGTATTAAAACATCAGGCACGACTCAATTGCAAAAGACCATGAAGCTTTCTACGTACGGTTGTGGAAAAAATAATTTTACCACCTTTATTTTCTTCAATTTCTTGTTCATTTTAATGTCTGTTCCAACTAAAGGTACATTTGTTTGGACAAATATGATGATAACAAACATAGCTCATAGCAGTTTAATTTCAGAGCTGATATCTATCCATTTTCCATGTTTTCTTAAAAATCACTTCAGTTCTTATATCAACATCTATGTCATTGTTCTGCCAAAAACAGTGCTTTTATTCATTCCGTGTTTTCTTTTCTGTCTGTTTTAGTCACATGATACACACAGGAGTTAGTAC
>JAPTYQ010000002.1:9271671-9283442 GCA_029814465.1 Ostorhinchus cyanosoma | reverse complement strand
TTTTCAGTGATTTTCTCTTATTCGTTGCTCATTTTTCAACGTTACCTTCGACTCCCTTCCATGTGTAGGGGCGTGGTCTGCTTCTGCAAACTGATTAAGAACGATTGTGATTGGTGGATCGCTTTTCGCAGTGTGTGTGTGTCAGGTACCCTTGAAATTAGATAAGTTCATTTGCCTCCTACATCGCAGGACCCGACTATTGCGCACACGAACATCCCGATGACGATGCTCAAATGAAATATTGTGCAGCTCTGATTAATTCACGCAGTAATTGTATGACCTTGAAACCAAACTCGTGGCCCAGTCCCAAATGATAAAAACATATAGCGATGACAGACAAAATTACTGCTGATGGCGTCATCTGCAATTACCTTCCTGGTTTGTAATGGAGAGAAACAAATTGAATAGCTTTGTAAATGAAACTGCAAGCAAACCTTATGATCTGTGAAATTCCAAATGTAGCCTTGTGGGGTGCAGCTGGTAACTGTTTTTATGTTGATGAGCCCGGGGAGTTAAATAAACTTCATTAAGTCTGTTTTACTTCAACTCGAGCTGAATATTGCTAAAAACTTGCTCTCTGTACTCCCACTACCCTACCATAAAATCAGTGCTTACGTTAATATAAAATACCACAGATTTTGTATTAAAACGTCTTCTCCCTTCGGCCCATTTCAGTTCTGTTTGGATTACCAGAGAACATGTTTGGACAAATGTGAATAAAATAGCTTTCGAGGTTTGCGTCTGGGAATCCAACTCAGTGATTTTGTCTTCTGTTTGGTTTAGTGTGAGGTTATTTGGTAAAACACGTTTAGTTTGTCATTAAAATTCAGTGCTATAGATTATTGATGTAAACTGAATAGCTACAGTTACTTGGACATTTCACAGGTTCATTTTGTCTCAGCGCATCCATAGAATTCAATCATCAGCATGAATCTAATGCACTACAGCTATAAATACACTCTGGTCCTCTGACTAATTTAATTTGTTACTCAATAAATCTTTGCAGGGAAAAGAATATCTAAGGAATGGATTTAATTGAAATACTTTGTCCTTATAGCTTTACTTTATTTCTGTTTTTTTTTTAACTCAGAATCACTAGCAAATTGAGTTCAACCTTTACCGTTTTTCTATAATGACGACGTAGTTTGCAGGTAAAACCTTGAATTTAATCGATTTTATTTCTTGATATGACGTGATTTTGCATCAGACATATCCCACTGTTTCATTTTAATCAACGTTCTATTTAGATTGCAAGGAAGGCATATAAGACATTTATTTATCTTATACTATTCTCAACCTATTGTTGTCCTTGTCTCTAATCGAATGTTTGTTTAAATTACGTCTATGTTTAAGTGTTTGTGTTTATGTTGAAACTGTACGTCGTGAGCTAAGAAAAACCGAAGCCAAATTACTTGCATGTGTTCACACACTCGGCCAATAAAGCTGATTCTGATTCTGATATATTTCACTTTATTTGCTTTCTGCTTATATAATCGCATACGATGTTCTCCAATCAAGTGATTTGCTCTTAAAGAAGTATTTCTACACGTATCGAAGTTTCAAACATATGGCCATATTTCTTGCAACCCCTTCAGCGTCTACAATGAGTGATTTCAGTATTTTTATCTGAATGCAGTTCTCAAGGGAAGTAAGACTTGCTGAACGCCCACACAGTCATACTGACAGCTTTCATACTGAGTAACAGAAGCCAGTACTGAAGCCAAGTTGCACCATCGGTTTGTGTCATTTCAACATTCCTTTGTCGACGGCCGTGTAGCAAATGGATGCCCCTCGCACGCATGCAAAGACACTCATGACTTCAAGTGCTGAATGTGCGCCTGCAACCAAAAACTGCTGAAAAGTGACCCTGACTATGCCCTTGTCACCGACTAGGGGTAACAAGTGAATGGAAATTGGTTTTACCTGAGTCAGGTAATCATTACTAAATGAATTTGCTCCTGAGCCAAGGGTATAAGTGGGATAAATATACATCTCTGAGATGAATACAAATTTCACTTATGTAATGAAAGGCAGGCTGGTTATTGATTTTGGAGGTTACACTCTGCATGCCTTTCATCGCTGGCCCGTTCTACATTACAATGATGAGTTTTCAATTTGGCAGGTGTTTACACGAAGCTGTCAACAATTATATCAACAACGATTTTAATGTTTTGTTATTTTCTTACAGTCTTGCAAGTCCTCCAGTCCAGCACAGGTATGTAAATGATTTCTTCGTTTCATGCATGCATAATGAGTATAAACATGAATGTTGTCACCATGTTGATTTCTCCAGCCCGTGTTTTTGTGCATTGTCATCATCATGGGAGACACACATCACCTTCATTATCATCACCATTTCCACTGCTATCATCTGCATCCTAATCATCATTATAATCAAAAATATCATAATTATTACGGCTGTGACTGTATGCCACAATCATTGCTATTGTCGTTTGCTAATAAAGTGGCAGTGATTCATTTCTCCATGGCTCTGACTGTGTTCATTACGCCTCAATAACAGATGGACCCTGTTAACTGCACACGTCTGACGCCTGCTGAAGTGTCGTCTTCAGCACATGGAGCAGCTGGGAGGACATGGCCCGTGTTTCAGAGCTGGTCCGTGCTCTTCAATAATTCAACCTTTCCAGCTGTCTCATATCAGGCCCAAAGCGCCACGGCCTCCAAGCTCACATCAGAGTAAAACCCAGGCACTGCAGTGGACCGACTATAAACAGACCCTTGCACCAGTGTTGTTAACTTTAAAATCAGCAGCTGATATATGAAGCCTCACTGTCACACACCATAACCTCAACCTTTCTTTAAAGAAAGTTTCCTATAGTCCCCATTCAGTTTGGCTAATTCTCTCTAAGGAGTGAAGATATTAGTCTTTTTCTTTTTTCCACTAAAGGCCGACTTTTTTGTAACAAAAGATATCTTTAATTATTGACTGGTGCCCTGAAGGAGAGTGGTTAAAGACCCTTGAATTTATTTTTTCTCCTATAGGCTTCCTGGAAGAGGAGAATGGATCTATGGATGTGGCATCCTGGTGAGATGAAAGTCTAATTATCTCTCAAGAAAACGAGTGGAAAGGCTTTTTAATTAGGACCCGACCGAATCCGCGCACTGAGAATTTGTACATTGTGATGGATGGTGTGTGCATCTCCTTAGTGACTGCAGACAGAATAATAATCTGATGAAGGGGTGTGGACTGTGTAAAGCAGGGTGGCCAGTGAATAAGGAGCTGGGGGAGGAAAGTGTTCAGCGGAGGAGGGGAAAAAAACCCAAGGTGGGGTTGAAGGGGAAACTAAAGGGCTGTTCTCAGAGGAAACGGGAGGTTGGGGTTGAGACTTAAAGGTAGTCGTTTGATTCTTGATGCAGATGGGAACTGCAGCAAAAAAAAAAAATAGTAAAGGGTTAAGAGTTGTATTGAAAGAGCGATTAAGTAGAGCGAGGTAAATAAGACGGAGATGTAAGAAAAAAGAAAGAATTATTGCAAAAAACAGGGAGCAAAGAGCCTGAAGCAGTAGCCATGATTGGTCCCGTTCCCAGCGCACAGCCGATTGGTTATCCCTCTCCACACTCCCCTCTCCTTGGCTCTTACCTCCCCTCTCATCTCAGCAGGGGGTCCCACAGTCGCCAAGCCCCTTAATGCTCCCCACCACTCTTCTGCTGCGTGGCTGGCATGCAGAATGCATAATCACTATATAATCATAATCATTGTCTGTGCATGTGTAGGAGTATAATAGAGCTTGGATTGAAACAGTCTTCGTGTTTGTTTTTTTTTTCTCTTTAATTTTTTTTCTTTATTTATTTTTACCCAGTTCAGTGAGAAACAAGAGTAGCATACTGTATATGTAATGTACTCATTCAACAACAGTCTTGCATGTAAATTTACCAGGAGAAAAAAAAAAAAATGGAACACTCAATAACATGATTATGTCTGTGCAGGCTCGATAATAGGCTTGAAAAGTAGATGCAAGCTGTTGGTACATTTAGGTGTGCCTCAGAATTTGGATTCCTTTAGAATACAGACGCTCTTTTATAGATTCACAGCAGGTCAAGGAGAAAAAAAAGAGGTGATATTCATTTGTCCAAAAATAAACAAGCTATTGGATGATGTACCGGCAGCTTATGGATCGCTCTTCTGTAGGTGCTCATTCTCCGTAATTATACTTTTTCTTTTTTTTTTTTATCCATTTAAAAGCGACTAAAATTATCGACACCTGTTACGGCAGCAGTAAATAATCACAAAATCGACTAAATCAGAGGTTAATCTTCACACTTAAGGCCCGTGTTCCACCTATTTTGGGCTGTTATCCCTCATATTTCTTTTTATTTGTTAGCTGGCTGTCATTGCTAAAAAAAACACAGTCTCAACTGACCTGATGAAAAAGCTAAACGATGTCTTCATAAATGTCAGGCTTTGGATTAACAACCGCCTAAAATATGCTGTTTGGATGAGAGTCTGCGCGTGGGAGACAAGTGTTTTCTTCTCTCCATCTGGATCCATGCAACAAATTGTGCAGGTGGCTGATCTGTTACAACACCCCACTGCGAACAGACTGGGTCACATTTAAGGCAGTGGCGACGAGGTTTAGTGTCGGGACCCTCAAGGGGAGCAGAGGACGACTGGGTCCTGAGGGTCCGAGGGTGATTAATGGAACGTGAAATCTCATGTAATCTAATCAAATAATGTTTTATCAAGTCTAAACGTTCTGCAGATTCCTTTTTTTTTTTTTATTTTGAACTAATGAACAGGGTTTGTGCCTCTAGGCTTCTTTTTTTTTCATACAAGTAATTAAATGAAACTGCCTGAAAATGAAACAAAGGCAGATTTCATGTTTCTGTACAAGAATGTTGGGGAATTATATGCCAGATCTTTATATTTGTTCAGTCTTAGTCTAAAATAACCGTGCATTTCAGAGACTACAGATGAAGCAGTAGAAAAGGAGCGCTAACTATAGAAGCAGACATGGAAGCTGTTACTTCTGCGGCTTTCTTTGCATCCTAATCACAGTACATCCCGCTTCTTTCTGATTCCCAGCTGAGGACACAGTGTCCTGCATGTGGCTGTACGACTCCTCTGAACTCCAGTGAGCATGGATTACTGGGATTCGGTCTGTCACGACTTCTTTTGATGAGAAGTAACAAGGGAGTCTCAGATCTTACAAATGCACAGCCTTAAATTCCATTGATTTTAATGCAGAGTCTGTAATAATGACGGGGGGTTAGTTCCAGTGCATAGCATCTTTGGCAAAATGTAACCTTAATTTTAACCGAACCATAACTTTTTAACTTTATTTATTTATTTCTTCAAGTGCAAACTTCATGTAAGCGCCGCTAACCCCTCAGCCGCTCAGCCTGAATCAGCAGTTACTACAAAGAGCCACCGTGCTTAAGTGCAGTCTGATTGCAGGTTTTTAATGTTAATGGTTTGATCCTATGCACTTCTAAGTTGCCTCCGTAATGGTTCAGCGTAGATATTTTTTTATGTTAACTCTCGATGGAAAACATATACTAACTTTCATATGTTTTAGTGTCACCGACTTATGTGAACAAAAAAAGCCATAAGTAACGGTTAATTGATTTGACATTAACGCTAAATGTTCATCTCTCGACAGCTAAAGGTCTTAAGCGATAAATATATTTACTAATCTCTGCACTTAAGTACAATTTTTAAGTGCTGGTACTCAATTTGGGAATATCTTGGCATGACTACCACTGCACTTCAGAGGAAATTATTATAATTTTCCTGCCACTATATTTATCAGTTGCAAAGTTGCCGACTATGCAAAACATACTGCTTGATAAGCTTATACAATATGACCAAATTTTGATTGTAAATGTGACCAATAGCCAAGTGAAATGCACAAATACTGACCAATCATATGGTTGACTGCAGTTCAACAGTGAAAATCTGTAAATGGTGTGGTCAGGAAGTTTTTTTATTCATCTACCCGTAAAGGATTGGGGACCAGTGTCTCTTATCTGTCCAACACATTCCTCTAGGATGCTATTCAGTACTGGGACAGCAGTTTGGATTAAGCTTTTGTCCAAGAAGTTTGCTCCAGAGTGGAAGAGGAGATACGGTGGTCCGGTGTGGCTGTGGATGGGCGAGTGGTGCAACACCTGACATATGGTGGAGAGAGCATGGGGCAGTGGTGGGCAGCTTGTACAAGTCGGGAGCAACCTGACGTCTGCGAATGCGGCTGGGGATGGCTAATTGAGAGCAGGCAGGAGACCTGGCGCTCCACAGTAACTTTCAGAGCTTCCTGGCAAAGATGACCAGGTTGAGCACTCATCCATGTTAGTGAAGGGTACTTCATGACACTGTGGACCCGTGCTTTATGGCTTATGCCTCGCCACTTGTATTTTCAATGCTTAAATATTCAGTTTAGTGGTGCGAATCACCCTAGTCCCATTTTCTAACCCATCGCGATGTACTTGAATAGACTTTATGAGCAAAGCCAACACTTTGTGCAACAATTACACATCGTTCAATATGCAATTCGAAGTTCACTTTAGGGCCGTGATCACAAAAGAATGAGTTTTCCTCCTGTTGAAATTCAATTCATGTGTCTCTAAGAGGGTTACTAGTAACAGACGGTGCATCAGGTACGAGGAGCATCATGTAATATGCACTATGTACTGTGCATCCGGTTGCCAAGCAACTAAATGCAAGGTAAATGTTGAATGTAAAAATAGGCAAAAAGAAAGCATTGGTTTTTGCTTGTGCTGTAATTGAACAAGAGGGTGAAGAGCCTATTACACCTGGTAATATTACTAATGTTGCTCAGAGACAGTTTTATCCCTCCAGCTCATTTAATTTCCACTGATATGAAACGGTGTAAATTGACAGAAATAACCACAAATGAAAACGTGACCCAATCATCTTACATAATGACATAATTGACACAGCAAGTCATGTTTGACACCATTAGCGTAACTGCTTAAACTTAATGAATTATGGTCATTATTGCAGGACTTAATGAAGCTCGTGTGGCGCTCGGTTCCTTTAACATGTCAAAAACAAAAAGTTGAGTGAGTTTGGACCACGGTGGCAGCTGAAGTCTCAAAATTTGAGAAGACACGGAAATGTCATAACCTAATATATATACACCTCATTAGGCCCATCGACCCCAAAATATCTGCTGTGTTGCCTTCACTGGTCATGCTGCTCAGACGCCCACACTGCCCACTGTTGTTTGTAGGTGTTAATTGAAAAATATTCATCAGACAACAGGGGGAGAAGTGTTTACATCTCTTTTTTAAATTGAAGTAGCAATATCGTAATGTAAAATTATGCCATTACAAGAAAGAGTCTATATGCAAATATTATGACTAAACCCTTGAAAGTAAATTAATATATTTAGCTTAATGGACTCATTAAGAGAGGGGTAGTTTTAATTACATATTATATTGTGTGAATTGTAATCAGAAAAAGTGTGCTGAATATTATGTTATGTAGTTTTTGGTTTCAAAGCCCAAAATCATGTTTAGTAGGATTTAAAGTCCAAATTACTGTACCTCGAACACGTAAGTACGGATAAAAAGCTTAGATACACTGGATTAAAAGATAGATAAGTGTGACTTTTTTTCTTAATTACAATACTGCAGATGCCTTTCAGTAGAGTGACAGTTTCTGGGGATTTATTTCACATTCAGCACACATGGTTCTTACAACTTTATTCCCTGACTTTGCGCACACACACACACAAACACACACACACACATATACACACACACACACAAACACACACACACTGCACATTCACTGCAAAAATCTAAATCTTACCAGGTGTGTTTTTCTCATTTCTAGTCAAAATACAGTATCTCATCACACTTAAAATAAGACACAATCACCTGAAGAATAACTTTTCAGTGAGATATAAGAACTTATTTTTTAGACAATAGATCTGGAAAATCTTATTTCAAGAAATTTGACCAAGATCCTTTTCACTTGTTCCATTGGCAGATTTTTTTTTCTTGAATTAAGCAAAAAAAAAAAAAAAAGTAGAATTACGCAAAAAGAAAAATCTAGAATTAAGCGAAAAAAATCTGCCAATGGACAAAATGAAAAGATTTCTTGAAATAAGATTTTCAAGATGTTTTATCTAAAAATCAGTTTTTTATATCTCACTGAAAAGTTACTCTTACTCAACATATAGATTTTTGCAGTGTACACATGCACATACACACTCATACACATGCACACACTCATACACATGCACAAAAACGTACACACTAAACACATACACACTCATACACATGCACACATATACATATACATGCATGTACAAATACACACTCATACACTTACACATGCACATACATATACACATACATATACACATGCACATACATATACACATGCACATATACACATGCACATACACACATGCACAAACATATACACATGCACATACACACATGCACGTACATATACACCTGCACATACACATACATATACACATGCACATACACACATGCACATGCACATACACACATGCACATACATATACACCTGCACATACACACCAAACCAAAATGATCGATCAGAGGAAGTCTGCAATGAGATGATCTGAAAATAGATGTAGATGAACTTGAACTCCCACTGTTAAGACATGACTAGGTGAACGTGGCACATCTCTGGTATCATATGTACGCCTGTCCAAAAGAGTCAGCCATTTCACGGCCTATTTCTCTCTCTCTTCCACAATGAAATGGTGACATTCTGCTTTGTCATTGTGCCACCACTCATAGCTCAGTAGGCCTCCTGACAAATTAACCCACACCCCAAGAGTCACTCAGCCTTGTCACCGCCATGAATTTATCATGAAAAGTGTCAGTCAGTCGAGCGACAGATTCAACAGCAGAGTCGGTACTTAATCTGACTTTTAGCTTCTGGTTCTGGACACAGGAACATAAAGCATATATATATAAACAGGGTTTCTGTGTTATGAAACGATGCTGCAGAGGCAGATTGTGTTACGTGTTCTGATACGGTACACACAGTACACAACACAGCTGGAGACCTAGCTGTGGTTACGTAATTCATTTAATCAAACTGTTTATCCCCCAAGCCTGAACCTCCTTTAGCCGTCACAAGAAAAAAAAAAAAAAACCTCAGTACAACAAACTTAAAACTCAGCACATTCATGATGTTTTTCCTGTCAAAAAACTCCATTTAATCAGTGATCCAGTCCATGATCAGTGCACGTGTCTCCACTTGTCACCCAGGTCTATTAAGAGTATTTTTATTACTTTTAGAAAACTGTTTGACTTTATATGAAACATTTCTCTGTATGTTATATTGTCTTTCATCTGCCTCTACAGTAAACACCAGGCTGTCACTGTAAATGAGAACTGGTTTTCAATTGACCTACCTGGTTAAATAATAATAAAACTAATACTAATGATACTCCTACTGCTATTACTGATACTCCTACTGTTACTACTACTAATAAGGAGAAAACAACAATAATACGGTACAGAAAAAGGTCTGTTCTATACCTTCAGGAATCATATAAAATACTATTATTACTACTGCTGCTACTACTACAACTATTACTACTATTACTACAAAGAAAATTAAGAAGAACAAGGTTATACTACAAATAGCATATAGTCTATATTCCTATGCACCAACAAATCACAAAACTACTACTATTACTTCTACTACAACTACTAATAATAATAATAATAATGATAATGATAATAATAATGATAATGATAATGATGATGATGATAATAATGATAATATAATAATAATGATTATAATGTTAATAAAAAACATAAAAAGAGAAATGTATTACAGAAAAGCCTATGGTCAATATCCCTATACTGCAAGAAATTGCAAAAACTACTACTACTATTGCTGTTACTACTGATAATAATAAGAAGAAGAAGAAGGAGCAGGAGGAAGAAGAAAAATATACTAGAGGAAAGCCCATAGTCTAAATTCCTGTGCTCCAATGAATCACAAAAACTACAACGGCTACTACTACAATTAATGATAATAAGAAGAATGTTTATAATAATAAAAATAAAAAGAGAAATGTATGACAGAAAAGCCTATACAGCCAATATTCCTGTACTGCAAGAAATTGCAAATATTGTACTACTATTGCTCGAAGAAGAAGAAAAAGCAGGAGGAGGAGGAAGAAGAAAAATATAGAAAAGTCTACAGTCTATATTTCTATTCTCCAGTGAAGCACAAAAACAACAATTGCAACTATTACCACTAATAAATGATATTAAAAATAAGAATAGACTGAATAATACACTACAGAAAAGCCTATAGTCTGTGCTACAATGAATCACAATTCATTATGTTGGACAACAGATGTAGACAATTACAAAACAAAATGAAAATGATGTCAAGAATAAGTGGGATTCATCAGGCGTAAATATATAACAATAATTATCTCATAATTGTACACAAAAAGACACTTTGGTTGAATAGTGTGTATTTATTTTTTTTTTGTATCATTAAAGAACTAATGCATTAACTGCTACTGAAAGCGATCTAATCTACTGTCAGATATATCAGTTTGTAGTCAAATGGATTATGACGAGTGTTTACCTTTGGAATTTTCCATGGATTGAATGCGATAATTAACGGAGGTGTTTTCGAAAAAACACAAAAATAGGTTTTCTATCAACTGATGGCGTATTCCTTAAAGTGACAGTGACATAAAAACCTCTATAGGGTGAGTATTAATCCCTCAAATCCAGATTACACAGTTTATCGCAGCAATGTTCCTTCTACATTATATTTTACTGAACGTGTCACTCGGGCTACATTTAAACCATACTACAATGACGCAAACCGCTTTGATGATTCGGTGGCGTTTTGAATGTATTTGATACAGAACTGTCAAAATTATTTCAGTGTCCAATGACGCACAGTGAGTCAAAACGCTGCCAGGACATTTGATACTGAAAAGGCTGTTGAGGAGCTTATCTCAGGCACATTTGTTGGCTAAACCTATGCTACTACTTTAATACAAAGGAGAGAAAGATCAGGACCTTTATTTAGAAACCTCATCTCCTGTGTCTTTTCAGAGCTCCTGTATCTTCTGAGACACCGGTGGAACCCCTGCGAGCTCCGTTCCTGCTCTCCCACATGTAAATATTGATCCAAAAGACATGCATGAGAAATTGATTATTCTATTCAAAGACAGTTCCAGGTCAGAAAATATAAACAAGTTAGATTTTTTTCTGCATCACATAAGAGCTGAAGGCTTTTCTGGAGTCTGCACTGCAAAAATTTAAATCTAACCAAGTGGATTTTTTCTCATTTCTAGTTCAAATATCTCTTCACACTTGGAAAAAATTATTATAATATAAAATTATCTCCCAAAGAGTAACTTTTTAGTGAGATATAAGAACAGATTTTTAGATAATAGATCTGGAAAGTTGTATTTCAAGAAATCTTACCGAGGTTATTTTCACTTGTTCTATTGGCGGATTTTTATTTATTGATTTATTTTTGCTTAATTCAAGCAAAAAAATAATAATCTGCCATTGGAACAAATGAAAATTATCTTGGTAAGATGTCCTGAAATAAGATTTTCAAGATCTATCGTCTAAAAATAAGTTCTCGAGTTCTTCCTTAATTCAAGAATTTTTTTGGTTGTTTAATTCAAGCTTTCAGTTTTTTTTGCTTGATTCAATATTTTTATTTTGCTTAATTCAAGATTTGCTTTTTTTTTTTTTTTTTTTTTTTTACTTATTTTGCTTAATTCAAGCCCCAAAAAAATCTGCCA
>JAPTYQ010000002.1:9232853-9246507 GCA_029814465.1 Ostorhinchus cyanosoma | reverse complement strand
GTAGAAAACAAATCAAAAAATCCAAAGTAGTACATTTTAGGGAAACTATAAATCAAATTCTGTTTCCATAAACTCAAAGATTTTACAAAAAATAAGCAAATAATAATAATAACAATGATCATAATAATAATGATGAAGAAGATGATGATATAGGTATAGATAATATGTTCATTGGGAGCCAAATATTATATATTTGTTTTCCTATTTTCACATGGTTGCATTTGTTTCAGTTAAAACGTTTAATTGTTCCTTTGAAATCAAGAATAAAGTTAAAATGTTTGATACAGCATCTTAAATGTAATGTTTTTAAGTTGAAAGCCATCTGCTTATGTGTTCACATCCACACATATTATAGTATTAAATATGATATTTGTGGTATTTAAGCCTATTTGTCGTCACTAAAGCAAATTATTTTATTTTGAATTCATCTTAGTAATATTTGGAAAGTTCTTTGTAGACATAAATGTGTATTTGTGATACAAAACTTCATTTTTTTCTTATTGGAGACATCAGGAAATGATCATATCTGTAATATACATAAAATACTGACATACTTTATGCATTGCTTCATGTTTTTTTACCTGAAAATTGTCCTGTGGCTGTTTGGATTGTCAGGTTTTCTGGGTCCCTCTCTCGACTTGGTGGTGCTACAGCGACCCACTAGAATCAATAGAAATGTTCAGAGAATAGCCTCAGTAGAAAACCAAGGCCCTCCCACCTCGTTTCAGCATTTCCTCTGAGATTTGAAAGCTTGGCAGAGAGGCATCCATCTCTGTCCTCCTTTACCGTGGGTAACTGTGAAAGATTTCGGTCCTCTGAATAAATCTGAGATTTATTTGCAAAGCCAACACTGTGTCGGTTTTTGTATGAAATATTAGCTTTTTTATCATTGATATTTCCACACACTAAATTTCATTTGACCATTAAATATTTGTTTTCTCCCTTTTTTCCTTTCCTGAGATGTAAATGGAAATAGGTGCTCCCAGAAAATCCTCCCAGTGTAACTAAGGGTGAAAGCTGTTTTGTCCCTTTTGGAAGCCATTCATTTCCACATGAAAAGAGAAGTTCTGTCCAATCCTTTTATATATGTCCGTTTAGTTTGCAGAACACAATACTGGACTAACAAAAGGCAATAGCCTTTACAGTGTGGATATAATGCAGTGCACATACACAGACTGCACAGCCATTGTTCCATTTGCTTTTTAACAGACATTGGACAAGACAAGACACTGTTTTGAACACCTCAGACTTGCTGTCTGACCCTTGGGGACAAATTCCTGCATAGGAAGTATACGGGAGTGTATGCATAATTTGTCAATGTTGCTTTTTTATAATGTCCACAGGTCTCTCTGTCCCCGTGGTGTGGCCCATCTGTTTTCTCTACTGATTCTGTACATGGCTAAAACATACGGAGCTGAAGTGAGATATGGGCTTTTATTCTTTAATGTATGCTATGCTCTTGGGCTTCAATGGTGAAGTTTCTGGTTCATGTTTTGTGTATTCAGGCACGCTCCCTGAAAGCCATGGGTAGCCTGGGAAGCAAATGCAGCAAATAATAAGGTAGCATGCTCCTGCATTTAATTTTACTGCCTTTACTGACTTTAATTTAAGAGTCTCAAACAGACTCAGGATGTAGGATGTGTGAATGAAACACTGCAATTCTCACTGATAAATTCTTATTTAGAAACTACATCATCTTTCTCTGTTTGATACAAACCGAATGCTTTTTTTCCCATTGAATCATTATGTGTTCAATCCATTCAGGCCATATCTGAAAAATAGTAAGTAAATAAATAAATAAATAAATAAATAAATAAATAAATAATAAAATCAAAACTAATAAAAAAAACAGTCCTTTGGCTCTTTTTTCATCATGCAAAAAGCAGATGTTTACAGACATTTTCAACACATTGGGGTTCAAAGTGACTGGCCTCCAATAGAGGGCACAGTTGACTGCATGGACACACACAGAGCGTGACTGGGAGGAAATAAAGCCTCACTGAAGGTTTCACTGAAAGGAAATGTGTATCTAGGATGAAAACTGAAGATGTGATGTTTTAAGACAACATTTTGGGGAAATAGAAATGGGTTATTTTTTTTGGGGGGGGGGAATTAAAGAAAGTGAAGGACTGTTAATCTGTCATTAACCCTCTGGTGTACCAAAGTTAAAAAGAAAAAAAAAAAAAGAAAAAAATCTTCATGTGGATGAAACGTGTGAATATGTTGCTTAGTAACTAACTTTCACATATTGTCACCATGTGCAGCCCCCAAGAATATTACAGAGGAGGGAAAAAAAAAAAAAAAAGTAGAGGAAAGAGAGAGGGGTGGAAGCGGGAGGGATTTGCCTTCAACTCTCCTTATGAGAATCCCTCTTCTTTTTTCATGTCCTTTCTTTCTTCCCTCTCTTTCTGCATGCCCTTGATTGAAGATTGAATGGCAGAGTCGGAGATAGATTGTTGGGCAGTTGCCTTTCATGCAGATAATGCCATTTGATGGAGGCTTGTTTTTGATGTGCTCCGGCTATAATAGAAGAATCAAGCATCGAAGGCCAGGGCTGATTTTGCTTGGAGAAAAGCTGTCCTCAGTGATAACTTCATCACTGCATGTGGTCGGACGTGGGGTAAATTCAGGAAAGGGATTAAAAAAAAAATGCCCAGTCAGAGCTGCAGTAGTTGGCCCCCTATTGAGCTCTGGGGCCTGCAGACCATAGCTTGAAGGTCTGTGATCTGCCACTGGTATTGTTAGTCTTTCTCTTTCCATCAGAACCAAACCGACTCGGCCTCCAAACGCCTTTCTTGTTGGATTAGTGTGCTGTTGCTTTTGTAATTAATGAAACTCTGCTTTCTGCGGTCTATCCTCTAAGTGCTATCATTTGAAGCCTATCAGATAGGGTCTCAAATGTTTTCTTCAATCACAAAGCAAATTCAAAGTAAATGTGGCTTTGGTTTCAGGTGGGGTGGAAAATGGCCAGAGGGCAACGAAGGAGGAAGTACTCGAGTAAAAAAAAAAAAAAAAAAAAAGACTCAGCAGTGTGTAAAACCTTGAGTAAAAGCACAAAAGTATTAGCATATAAATATACTTTAAGTAATAAAGCTGCCAAATATCCCATTTTAGAACACTGTGTTTAATACCGTTGATGAAAATAGCTTAATATTTAATAAATCTGCATTTCTTTGAGGAAATTTAATGAAGCGTAAAGTAACTAAGTACGTTGTAATAAAAGTAGAGGTGTAAAAAGTGTAATAGGTGACTGTGATAGAATTATAAAGAGAATAAGAAAATGGAAAACACTCCAGTATAGATTTATATGCAGGTATCACATTTCAATAAAAGCATTTAGTTGCATCTCAACAATTTTGGAAAAAGAAGTGTACTCCTGTGCAGCTCATTAAGATGTTTTCACACTTCTGCAAAAAAAAAACAAAAAAACTTGGATTAATTAAGTAATCAAATGTCTACCAGTTCACACATGCATGTTTTTATCCCATTAAGTGACAGAAAAAAGGAAGAATATATGAAAAAAAAAAAGTGTATTGGATCAGTAATACAGTATATGTCCTCATGGTTAAGGTTGATGGAACACAAATTGAGCAAATGATTGCACATCCTCTCTGCAGTTGATCCATTCTACTACAGATGGTGGATGGAGCAAAACAATATGAATCAGACTTAATCGACAGCTCGTCTAAAAAAGCAAGGATTTTTTAAAGTCGTTTAGGCTTTCTTGTTTATCTAACAGTTTAATTAACAGCTCCAGTAACCCTTAGCTGTTAGTCTTCTGTGAGAAATAACACATTTATTTACATCACTCTGGCTTTTTTTTTTTTTTTCCCTCTTCTCCCCCCCTCTTTTTTTTTCTTTGTTTTTTTTTTTATATCCTTTTGTTAGAGGGAAGGTGAGAAATTGGGAGATTTGAGAGTAGCCAATTATGTGTGTGCACGTGCCATAGGTAAAGCTTAATGAACAGGATCTGAATAGAAAAAAGAAGAAGCAGAAGAAGAAGAAGAAGAAGAGTCAGAGGATGTGGCTCCAAGCAAATCCACCCCTTCTACTTGTCTTTTTCTTGAATTTATAGATATTTTTTTCTTACTTTATAACTGACAGTAATGTTAAAGTTATTTTTTTACCAAGTTGCGCCAAATTGACGCATAATAGTGCAAGTTAGATCAGATGAATGCCTTTTTTCCTCTCCCTCGTCTGCTCTAATTACGCACACATGTTCCTGGTTGCATGTTGCGCACCGGCTGGAGGTCATAGTTGACCCTCCTTTTTTTTTTTTTTTTTTTTTTTTATTTACGGCCTACAACACCGGTGCTGATAGGCAGACCAGAGGCGACGCTGAGGAAAGCGACGGGATGCGCAGTTTATCAGCTGACAAGTGCATATCGGACAAAAGAGCAGCTGAGCGGCTGGTGGTGAGCCTCCGCAGTGTTACCGAGTGAGTTCAGGAAAAAAAAAAGGAAAAGGGGAAGAAGAAGAGGAAAAAAAAAACCCCTTCATCCTTGCTCTGCTGGGCGACAGGAAACACAACTGTATTCCAAACCCAGAAAGGGAACAACTGCATCGTGGGAAGTATTGGTTTGGCCGGAGCCACGGGGGGAAGATCTGTGAGCGCAGACGCGTTTGTCACGGAGCTGCCAGTGGAAGCTCTGCGCTCCTGACGCAACAACATCCACGCACAAGTCCACTCCAGCCAGCCGTGCACCGTCGCTCTCAACGTGCAGAGCAATCCAAGAGATATCCGTGGAGAATTTCCAGAGGTGTGTGTGTGTGTGTACAATCTCAACTGTGCCAAATTGCATCGTGGAAAGAAGGGGAAAAAAAAAAAGAGCCATCGCGACGCACAGTGTCCGCTGTTCCACGCAACTTTGGACTACGCGCTCTGCTGGAAGTTTACAGCTTCGGACAAGGCTCCCACAAGCTCCGTGCAGGTCAGTGTGTTGCTGCTATTTTCACCAATTGCCTTTTTTTTTCTCCTTCCCCTCAGTGGATGTTTTAACCGCGTTTTTTCCCCGAAATGCTGTCTCTTAATTTGTCTGTGTCCTCTTGATTCCGTGTCTCCAAGATAAGATGTGGAGCCCAAACCTGTCAGTTTCATCATAATAACCTTTCTACCTCATCCTCTGTCTTGATGGAATAAAATTGAGGATCATACTTAGGTTTATTGTTATTATTATTTTATAGATAAGTGCTGTTAAAAGCTTGTGCATATTCTGAGTTGTAGCAATAGTAGAATATTCACAAAACCTCTAAAAAAAAGAAATAAAAATGCAGTTTTAAAAGTCATGTGCAGTATTTCAGAAAGTATGCATGCTCTGAATTTGCTGTTTTTGCAGAATTTACTGGATATTTCTTGATTTTTGTTCCTATTAATGCCTATTTTTAATAACACAGACAACTCAGTGCATTATAAGAGTATGCATTTGGATTCTGTAGGTCACACTCGCTCCTTTTTCTTAGCTGTGACAGTGAGAAGATAATCATTCTATCAGTCACCTCCCACCCAAGTGTCCTCCTCAGGGTCTCTGATCAGATGCTTTTTAGTCCTGCAAGTGAATATATCTGCAGATTAAATGCTATTTAGAACCCCCAGAAGCTTCCCTGTGGTGTAAATCACCTGCAAATATGTCCCACTCAGTCCACTAATAATGTAAGCGTTGATGATCCTGCACAAATGCACTTGGTAAACTGTTGCAGATCTGTGGCATCAGTCCCCTCAAGTGCAGGAGTTGAAGAAACTACTCAATCAGAAACCTCTTGTTTCTAATAATGTCATGTGCCATCAGAAGCGGCAACTTTTAAGGGCTGTATTTACTGCATTAGCAGGAAGGGGCTGTTGCCTGACAACCATGAGATGGATATGGAACGTGTAATTTTGTGCATTCTTTTGTGATGTGATTTTGTTTGGAGATGCAGCAGAACTGCCGTGGTTTTGACTAGAGCGGAGGAAAAAAAAAGAACAAAAAAAACCCTCAAAATCCTATGGGCATCAGCTGGATTTCCTCCTTTTTCTTATTCATCATACCTCAGATATATAGAATACAGCGATTTTTGTCTATGGGCTTGGCTTGAGTTGGAGAGAAACGATCTGATTTCACTGTCGCATGAACCAGGATATACACAATCTGCAAAAACACACACATGATAGCCTAGAAGGACAAGTGTATCTGTCCGGCTAAATTGATTTATGTTTCTTGTCCTGAGTGCTTTTGAGGAACTGGAGTAGTTGGAGCCATTGTCTGTTTCATATTCCACATCTGACAAAGACTAGAATAGTAAAGGAATATCAGCTCTCCTCTACGCCACTTCAGGCCTTAGTGGTGAATTATGTCCGCAGAAGTCGTCTCATGGCTGCAAATCGTGACATACGCTCGCTGTCATGTGGAAAAATAACATTTGAGATTCTTTGGAGGTGGAACGTGGCAGGTGTATTGTGTGAGAACGCTTGAGACGTGATCGATATGGTGGTAATGTTTGGCGTCACGGGCAACGTAAAAACGAGACGAATCAAAGAAAAGGAAGTAGGATGAAGTAGAATTATTATTAATTTTTTTTTTTTTAAGGGTCAGTTTGCTTTCAAGATATACAGTAGTGGAAAAAATTATTAGACCACCCCTTGTTTTCTTCCATTTCTTGTTTATTTTACAACTAAAGGTACATTTGTTTGGACAAATATGATAATAACCACAAAAATAGGTTATAGTTTTGTTCATTTCAGAGCTAATATCAATCCATTTTCCATAGTTTTCTTGATAATATCCAAAATCCCTTCAGTTTTTACATTTATATCTGTCATCGTACTGACATAAACAGTGCTTTTATGCATTCCATGTTTTCTTTTCTGCCTTTTTTAGTCACATGATGCACACAAGGAGTTAGCGTTGGATTGCATAACCGTTGTTTTTGATGACTTTCGATGGTCTAATAATTTTTTCCCCTACTGTAGATCTAGATTTTAGGTCAAACTTTACACATCCTGGTTAAAGTACAACCCTGAGTAACTGCTACACAGTGTAATTTATTGTATTGTCACAGTTCAGATCCAAACTAATGGCGCTACGATGAACACGAGGCTGTCGACACATTCGCCTCCAGCTCAGTGTTGAAAAGCTACACTTTAGACTTCAACACTTGAGCCCGGCTTCAAAAACTCATTGCTCTTTAATCCCACCAGTCAACACAGGTGACTATAATAATTTCTAAGGCTGCCGAGAGGAGGAAAATCTCGAGGTGATTTTTTTTTTTTTTTACTTGCTCGGAGCTTAAAATCATCTAATTAATTCGGAGATATTAGAAGAACTGTGTACACAACATTGCCACTCCATGTTTCTATCCTTAAGTAATTTCCCCTTTCATTATTCCTGCAGAGAATTTAATATTCTGTGTGATGAGAACTGTCTCCTTTAGGGATAATACCAGCTTGAATACTGGCCCTAAACAGTTTTTATGGATTGTTAAGGGGTAATCAAGATGACTCCTCTCCCTTCTGTTGAAATTACCCTCCTCTAAGATCTGGGCGATACAGCGGGAGTTGATGCTCGGGCCTCCGCTTATAATACCTCACCTTATTACTTGCGGATGCCGACAGTGACTCAGAAGATGACCTTATAAATTATAACATTTGATATGGCAAACAGCATGGCAGAGTTGCCTGTTTCAACACATCAGAGCAAACACGTGAAGGTTAATGCAGCCTGACAAACTACCCACAGTTCCCTGGGCACGACGGATCGGTTCCATGTCATATTTACTTTACATAATTGCTGCCCTCTAATCTGTTACTATTAACACACACAGTCTGCCCGGACATTGTCTATTGGACTCCCTTTCACCTGTTTTTTTTTCCACTTTCAGTACATTTTCCTTTACCTCCCTTGAGAAACGTCAGACGTCATGATAAATAGTTGGCGTAGATGTAAACTGTGCCGTGATGAGCAAGTGCTTTAGAAATGGAAAAGAATGGAGCTGTAGGATGGTCAGACCTCCAGTGGATGATGAAACTGTCAGCCTGTTTTACTCTTCGTGACCTCTGTTGAAATGTTAACAAGTCAAGGGGGATTATTTTGGTTTGCCACAGCATTCTGACACTTGCATTGAAGTTGGTTCTGGCAAAAGTTTTTTTTTTTTTTCTATTTCTCCGTGCGTTGCCAAATTATTGCTGAAAGTCACCCTAGGATTTCGGGGGAGGAGATTGCATGCTCTTGAAATGTGCTTAGAGTAGGGATATTTAGTGACAGCACTTGATGCATTACCACTGTGGTCCTTAACTACATTGTATGCTGCACAGGAGGAGAAAAAAAAACACAGTAAAGAAAGAAAAATAGTATGGTATGGATGTGAGTAGGACCAGATATGTGTTTTTTTTTTTTTTTTCCTCTCCCTTTTGTATCTGAAGACATGATAGTGATAGTGAAATATGTGGAATTTTGTATGTATATGTTCAATGTGATATACAAGAATACAGATGAAACACTGAAATAGGCATATGATGGATTTATCTGCTGTTTTCCACACAGTTTAAGGCTCAAATTTATACACACCTTGACTTAAGTGCATTCCACTTCCTCTAGTATTTCATTATATATTCCCTCTGTCAGTTCAGTTAGCTCACCTACTTTATTTTGGTTATTTTTTTTTTTTTTTTTTTCGAGAGAGAATTTCTAACCTGAGCTTTGATTTATTGCATCACATTATCAGAACGTCATGAGTTCAAATGCAGTTCTTAATATTTGTGGCATTTGCTTGAAATTGTGTAACATATGCTGGGATTCAGCTCCGTTCCTGGACAACTGGAGCATCCCAGTCTGGTTTTGGGGGCCACGTCAGTCTACAAACGTCTCTCCTGAATTAATGTCGGTGCTTTGTGATGACCGCTCCAAAATGTTTACCTAGTTGGCCTTAAGCCATGTTGTTCTCATTTTCGAAGGTTTGCTTGGGATAATTGTCCTTGTGGAAGATCTATTTGCATTCAGGCACTTTGTTGTGACCGAGCTCTTTTTCCACAATGCTCATTTGCAGACTTTTAGTTTTTCTTTTTATGCAGTAGGGGGTATCCTTCTTGGAAAACAGCCTTTCATGGGTCGATACAGCTCTCTGTGTAATGCAGATGTAGATGCTTCGGACCAGTCACCTCCTGCATTTTTGACTGTTACAGTTGTTTGGGGAAGTTTCTATCACAACACATTACATTCATCTATAATACACACAAACACAGACTCCAAATAATGACTACTAGTTTATAAAGTCATTGCATCAATTTATCACTTTCTGCAGAGACAGTCAACTTGGTGTATGTAAAGTTTTGACCCTCTTCAGATATGATAACAAACTTATCCAAAGTAGTTGAGGTAACTAAACCTGCAAATGGTGTATAAAAAAAAATAAAATAAAATGAGAATTGTGAAAAAGTGAGATATACATTCAGCAAAGGTTTATGTAAATGTCCAAAATCAAGTGTATCTGATGTCTTTCACTTATAACATGATGCCTGCCATTAGGTTTTGATCAGAAAAGAGGAAGGAGTGCACTCAAGGGAACAGAAACTCTACCTGCCTCCTATAGACTCACTGTATGATCTAATGTGTTGTGCATAACATACATTGATTTCTGCATCTCATTGCGCTCGTGTGCAAATGCGCTGGTGGTAATGCACATGTGTACGTCTTCACAGACTAAAGCCAACCGGCAGTGGTTCACGATGAAGCGGAGGACATTGATTAACTGCGTATGGGTTTCGTGTAGTAGTAACAGTGTCAGCTCTGGGTTTTGTTTTGAGTAGATAGTACTGCCCTGGTTAAAGCGGGTTGAGATGAAAGCCACCTGCGATTAGCCACAGGATGCTGTCCTGCTGGTCCAGCTCTGGGAGCAGCACCGTTTCACACTGTTGTAACCTACAGATTAACATTTATGGCTCAGCATGCTCCGGTGGACTTTCTGGGTCAAGACCAAGTGGCAAGATTGAGGAGTGGGCCTGACTTTGTAACAGAACAACTCTCGCTGCATGCTCTAGGTTTAGCCTGGTGGGGAGAACCCAACAGAAATGTGCTTAGTCCTGTCATAGGGAGAACAAAATAGAAATGCATCGCTGGTGAATATTGCTCTGGGTGAATACCTGCGCAGTCTCTAGACTCGACATTTGTGAAACATAGACATTATGTACAAGAGAATTGTTGCATTTTTAAAGAACATTACAAAGCAAACACCTTCTGTCACTGACTCCTGCATAAAATAAACATTTGCCTCATTACATTTCACTTTTGCATGAGTCATGCAACTTGCAGGATGAAATAAATATGAGATAGTTAATTTTTCATTTTAAAGCTAATCTGTCTTTAAAAAGGGCAAGTATAGAATTGCTGTTTTTGTTAAACCTACACAATATTAGTCTTTTGATGAGGTTTCTGAGAAAAGCTTCAACCTGTCAAGGGCCTCAGGTCAGGTCTTTTGTGGCCCTCGGACAGCTCAGTGGGAAGTTGAGCGTCAGCTATGCTTGTCGATGGAGCTGCTTGACGGCCTCAATAATTCAGTTGACGCAACCTCTGATGCTGAATGCCGCAGGTCGTACGGGTGACAAAGAGCAACGATGAGGATAAGGCAGAGGCGCCGGTTCATGTGGGAAGCCGGTGGGCAACACGTCGTCTGTCTTTTTATTGTCAGCAGGGTGACAACGAGAAAATATTGAATATCAGACCACTGAAGAGTGTGGAGCCGGCGCGTCCAAGTCACTGTAATGGTATACAGGTCAGCAGTCTTTGACTTCCAGTGGCGATCCGTGTGCATTCCGAAATTGGTCTCGGCCAATCACTACAGGACAGACTCTCCAAGTTTTATCGCAGAAAGTAGAGAAACGAGTGCAATGTTGGTGAATTTTCAGATTGATGTTTCTTTAATAAGGCCTGCAGTCTCTCAGTATTCTGATAGTGTGCCATCATGACCTACATACTCTTACATACTTTAAAACGCTGACAACCAGAGAATAAAACCCCCCCAGTTTCTTTATGTATTGTGGCTCCACACGCCTAAAGACAAAACACACCCGATATATTATTCTCTGTAAAGTGCAAAATGTGTAATCACTGAGAGCGTGCAATTTGTATTTCTTCTAATTTTCTGTTATTTGAGTTGGTGTTTTCATTCCCTTTTGTAATAACAAGTATGCAGATGTGCAACAGCAGGACGTATGCGCTATTTGGTCAGATTTTTACATTTTCAACCAGTCACAGCTTACGCTCAAGTATTGCATTCCCATTGCAGTATTCACTATTGCAGCTTTTCCCCACACCCTTCAGCTGTCTGCCACTATTATATGATTGCTGTGTATATTCCATCTCCCTGCATGTGCAAAAAATAGGGAGGGTTAGTTTGTTGTACAATCATGTGAAATGCATTTGAATGACACCCAATGTCAGCACTTTAGAATATCTCTCTGCGTTTGAATTTTTATCTGGTAGCCAGGTTTGTATGCTCCCAGCATTCCAAATGTAGTTGGAGTAATGATTTTCAGCCACTCTCTGAGTGCTTTGTTGACACTCTACAGTAGTGCTACAATAAAATCCCCAGATCTCCAGATTAGAAAGTCAAGCAACACTGACATTTGTTTGTGAATTTGTAATTAAAAAAGCACCAGAGTTGATCTAAATAAATAAGATACCTGTAATAATCCTTTTTTTCAGGATGGTATAAGGTCTCAAACCCATTTTGTTTTGTTTACTATTGTGTTGTGGGCAGATATGATGTGACTTTAATTCTTTTAGTCACCCTGCATGGCGTTTATGATTGGTCTGTAGCTTCATTACAATGCAGCAGCAGTATCGCAGCAATTTAATTTATTTCCGTAACAATGGGTCGATGGTGGATTTGTCTGTAAATTGCTACAGGTCTGCCGAGTTGATTTTATTTTTGCGCATCATGGTGTCAATTCATTATGAGTAAGCATTAGATGACAATAGTTGACATCGCCTTGCAAGATTCTCAATTAAGCAAATGTACACGAACATCATTACTTCCTTAGATCCCCTGTGTGTGAAATAACACTTTAGTAATACCAATTTGAGAGAATAGCAAAATGTGGGCCATTGAATTAAGACTGGCTGATGTAATTGGGTGTGTGATATGGAAGGGAGCACCTATTTTGATAAGAGCCTGGTTCAATACTAGTAGCCTTGGATACAGATGAACACTGTAGTCTGTGTATGAATGCACTGAATAACCTGCTATTACCATTTGAGATAGAGGTAGATACTGCAAAAGAAGGATAGAAACAGGTTTTTTTTTTTTTTTTTTAACCTCCCGATTGTCCACATCTAGCAATTACATTGTAAAAAATGAATTTGGCTGTGTCTGCAGTTTTCCCCACTAAAGATTCAATGAATATATAACTCATACTGTCACTGGTGAAGGGTTATTGGGGGGATTTGTAAACATCCCGGCTCAGCTTATTATGTTGTATTCTAGAGCTGGAAAAAGGCGTTTTTTTTTTTTTATTATTATTATTATTTAATTCGTACACACACACACACAAAAAAAAGGGAACAAGAAAATGGTTAGTATTAGACACTGACCATGATTTGCAAGCAAGGAGACAAGGCAAAAAAAAAAGAAGAAAACATTAACAGCAAGATGTTAAAAAACGCTAAATTCCACGATGCATTTTGGTGATTTGTTTTCAGCCTTTTCCTGGCTTTGTTTGACTAAATGTGCAGTAACTATGAAGGATGAAGCTTCAAGCTCCACGTGCTTGGGATAATCTGAAGTGGCTCTATCAGAGATTTGCATCACTTTACCCCACTTCTGCATATTCTGCATCATACATCGAGACAAGACACTTAGCATGGAGTGGGATTTCATCATCTTCCTGAGAGCCTGACTGAGTGCAGAAAGCTCATCTGTCACCGAGTATGCTAAAGATATAGATGCTGTGGAAATTAATTGCTAGTAAACACTGTTATGATTTTGTTTGCTCTTTACGTCTCCCATCCACGTGGATCTTCTTCATTATCTGACTTTTATCTCATACGAGCGGCGCTTTAAGATTACGAAAGCTGAAATTACATAAGAAGGTCGATCTTTAATTACACAGGCACCAACAGGGTGAGTCAAGGCAAAACATCAGCTAACTTAAAGTTTGATCTTTGTTCTAAATTGTGTATTTTTAGGAAATTGTTCTACACTTGTTGCAGGATGGGATTTAAGCTTTGAGCTTCGATAATAACGAACACAATCTGGTTCAGATGGCATCCAGATTTCAGAGTCTGGGCATCGTGCTGCAGACAAACACTTCTGTGTCTCTGAAATCACTGGTGTCAGGGGGAAACAGGCAGCATCTGATGGAACACTGCCCTGGTTCTCCCTCTCCCCTTCTCCAAGCGCCGGGAGGCACGGGGAAAAGAAGAAGAAGGAAGAAAAAAAAATAGAAGGACTGAAGAGAAACTGAAAGAGGAGAGGGAGAGAGGAGCGTCAAGGAGGAAAGGGAGAGACTCGACAAGATGAATTATGCAAAGCTGTCAGAGGCGGCTATTGTTGGAGGTGCTGGCTGTGTTAAAGGGAGCCGGGCTTGATCTCCACCAGCTCCATCAACAACTCTCACCACTCCCCATGGCTGAGAGCCGTCTGATCTGTGCTCTGGCAAATGGGCAACAACAAGATGAAGAGTGGG
>JAPTYQ010000002.1:9200639-9216410 GCA_029814465.1 Ostorhinchus cyanosoma | reverse complement strand
AAAATAAACTACAGATAACTCCTTGAATTCAGTATTAATAAAAAAAAAAAAAAAAAAAATATATATATATATATATATATGAAAGATGCAATTTTTAGTTCATTTTCCTCAACCTTTAAAAGCAGTGAAGATAGCATAAAATGTATAAATCGCTGAAATATGTTAAGAATAATAAGGACAATGCACAGTGAATAACCTTTTACTTTTAATTGGCTGTTAGAAAGCACTTTAATTCTGTAATTAAAAAGTTTGGGCAGTTTGTTCAATTTTATGGCTCCTTTGGCTCATAAGGTTGCAATTAGAAGAACTATCAATTACTCCTTTACATTTCCAAGGTGCTAATTGGTTAAAACTGATGGGATTGTAGTGAAGTTTGGGAAAAAATGCTGGTTTTATTTATATCAGTGTTAACTACTGTTGTGTAGTCATTACAGTAAATGTCACGTTTAAAGACACTGATATTGTCATTATTTGTGTTTTATTTATTAATTTTTTTAATTGAATCTAGCATTTTTACATATTTTTATAAAAACTGGAATTTTCAGATGCGCATTTGAGGTTTTTAATGACACTATATTTTACTTCTATATTTAATCAAATATCAAAATATATTGTTAATAGCAAAGCATTTTCCTCTACTGTGTGTGTGTTTGCATTATTTACGTATTTTTATTTAATTTAATTTAATTTTTTTTATGTCTATACTTTCTATTCCTTCCCCTGCACCCTGCTGGAATGCTTTTAATGCCCTACATAAAGTACATGAAATGTGCTATATAAATAAACCTGCCTTTTCTTGCCATCTGACCTTGAAATCCCACAAATTATTCTTAAGATGCAAGATCTAATCCTCTGAATTCAAATACATATAAAATAATGACTGTTGATTTCTTCAGATGAGTTTACTTAAGGTCATGCAAATTAAAAATCTGTTTATGTAAAAAAGTAAAACAGCGATTCTTGGCAGAGTTTTTAGCTAAATGTATTTTAATTTAAGTGCATTCGTATAAAATGCAAAGCTGTCAGTGTCACTGCAACCAGATGGCTCAAAGTAATAAGTATAAATGACTAAGTAAAGGCTTTAAATGACAGATACGAGGTAAATAAAAGTGATAGTTCGTTGTAAGTTTGCGCGCGTCGTAATGTGCCTGACGTTGGGTATTTTTGTTTATTGGCAACACGCCTTTTGTATTTTTATTTATTTTTGGACGTACCTCTTCAGCTTAGATGCTGCAGTGTCTTAAAAGGCATGGAGGACCATTTTTATCTCCAGTGAAACAAATGTAGAAAAACAAATATGTGGTAATGATTTAATGTGAAACTGGTTTTGAAACGATTCCGAAAACTATAAATAACACATGAGTGATGCACTCAAGGCTGCTTTTTTTAATTTAATTTTTTTTTTACCAAGTGTATAAATCCAACATTAAAAAGGAAAGCTTGAACCGATTGTGCTGTAATTTGAGTTAATTGAGATGCTTTTCAGTATCTCTATCTGGGGAGGATGTTGACTTTAATCTAACAATCACCTCCTCCCCCAGCACCGTGCACTTAGGTTAAGTGTTTTTTTTTTTTTCTTCACTTGGCCATTAACGGTGCTGTTGCTTGGTTTGTTAACTTTACAACGTCTGTCATTCACAGGGCAGACGTTTTCACTGAGGCAACTCGGGATCTGTGAACCATCGGCTCGCAGAGGTTTGGCTCTCTGCCCTGAGACGGGCCTCTCACACCCGCTCAGCAGCTACACCAGAGGACCGGCCGCCACGGAAAACCATGAACCTGTATCCCCGGAACGTACCATGTCTCTATGGGGAACGGGGGCAAAGTCTGGGCAAAATTCCTGCCTTTCCAGCCGCTCTAACTCGGCACTCACACTCACTGACACGGAAATGGACAATAAATCGGACAATGAGACGGGTGAGTAGAGCACACGTTTGATTCTTGTCTTAAAAAACACTTAATTGTTTTTGCGGCGCATGCGTTCATTGCTTTTCAAAGGGGGAGAAATCAGGATGTGGAAAAGCAGCAGTAGGTTGGATTGTGCTCAGTGCTGGAAACAAGGAGCTGATTGGGTGAAGAAAGTGGAAGCGCGATTGGTGGCGCTTGTATCTGGAGAGGCATTCGCAGCTGCCTTTTCTCGCGGATCAAAGGCGTCATTCCTCACCGCATGCGGAAAAGAATTTGGCCTTCCAATTGAGTAGTTGCTAGTCACCTGGTCTTCTCCACAGGAAGGAGCGGAGTTTGATAAAGTTTCCCCATGGGCCAGCGTATAATCAAAGATAGCTTTGTGTGCCTCAGTCTGAGATTTTGCTTAGAAATTCTGCAGTGGTTGACTGGGCATGCACAATAGCTGATTAAATGGGTACAATGTTTTGAAGTGCAAATTTGATCATGCTGGAAACCTGAGATGGAGGATTGAGGTTCTCTGTTTGAAGAGGGGAAAGTCTTTGTTGCGTCAAATGGAGGCAATGCATATGAGATTGCAGCATATCCGTTTCTACTGTGTTTTAACATGGATTTTTCTCGTAACATCCTCTGTAGAAGGTTAGTCTGCAGCGTGGAAAATCAGCTAATGTCCAAAAATAGTCTTTAGTCTTTGTGTAAAATGGTACGCGTTGCAGAATTTATCGCTATTTATCTAAATAAACCTCCAAGACAGTTAGTCTCTACATAAATGAATACATTCTTTCAGCTTCACTCTTTTATTATTATTATTATCATTTTTATTTTTTTCCCCCCAGTGTATAGCTTTTAAAACTTTATTCTCCCAAATCGATTCCTGACATTGTGCATCATTCATCATCATAGTGCGAACCATCACCATTATAACACATTCAGCGCGTAAAGCTCTAATTATTATAAGAAACCGATGATCTCAAAGAGTGACAGGCAGTTAAAATAATTAGGGTTGATTACACTTTCCTGGCAAGAACATTAGAGAGAGGGTAAAAAGGAAAATGTCTTGTGTTCATGTGCTATCAATTTTTATTCTGAAAACATTGGCTAGAGTCTGACATTTGAGACAAGTCATTTTCTTAATGGCAGTATTCATCATAGTGCGCTTGTCTCCGGGGTAGAGCTGAGTAAGTCTTTTACCTTTTCAAAATGCCATCAGAATCCTAACCCGTGTATTTGTTCCAATATCTGGCCTTTGCTTTGGCCTCGTACATTGTATACATTTGGGAATCGGTCGAATCTCCGAGGTGCTGGTTCTAAACGTAAAAGCGTCACCTGCGTAGCCCCTTCGGTTGTACTCATTTTTAATGCCATACATTTCCACGCATGCATCCAAATCAACGGTCAACGCTCCATTTTGCAACACGACTCAAGTCTCTGAGAACGCGGCTGTAATGGGTCTTCTATTCAGAGCTGATTGCACCTGGCCCTCGTCATTTCAACTCCATATGCGCACACGTCAACATATGTGAGCGCGCGCCCCCCCAACCATACACCCCCTTAACATCCCTCCTCTGGAGCTTGTGTTGGAAGTGTCTGGAGGAGGTGCTGCTGATTGGCTCTGGTTAGTCCAACGTCCTGCTGAGACTTTATCTATTCACTATTGTTTAATTCAGCTTCAGTACAAGGGGAATTAACCCAGAGCCCTTTAGACCTTTATTCCAGGTGCAGTGTCTCCTTTTTTTTTTTTTTTTTTTATGTAGCGAAAAGTACCCACACACCAAATTATTTATTTATGTTTAGGTTTGCTCCTACTGTTCTTTTTTTTTTTTGTCTATGCTGAGCCAATTCTGCAGTGAGAGCCATTGTATAGTCTAATTGTTCCTAGTTAAACCATTTTTGGAGTCAGATGTTTATTTTTTATTATTATTAGGATGATTTTTTTGGGTTGGCAGAGAAAAGAAAACCTTGCCACTGTTCCACCTCTATAGATCTTAGTCTTTTTTTTTTTTTTTTTTTATGTCAGGAGGCATTGCACTTTTGACTTTCACTATTTAATGAAGCAGCTAAGAGAAATGACCCATCCAAAGGTTTCCATCAACTGAATATGCATGCAGAAGCTCCGACAAGGGGCCGTTCAGCCCCACTTATTCATAAATGAACTCAATATTTCATTCTAATTCGCTCTGTTCTACAGAGTGTTCGACAATAGAAAAGTACCAAAGCCTCAGCACATTCAGAGAGGAAAGCATCTGCAAATGTTAACCTCTGTGATTCGATTGGAGAGAAAGATGTCCACCTTTTAAAGATGAAAACCAAAGTGGTGTGAAAGGGTCCAGTAAGCTGAGCCAGAGGGGATGATTCAGATCCTTTTTTTTATTTTTTTTTTAACTCAGAAGATCTTCAATATTTTCTCTCTTCTATACACACTGGGCTCCATTTTATTAGATTTTTTTTAAATGCATCGTTTAATGTCAAAATATTTATTCCTCTCTATATATTTAGATCAATCATACAATTTAGAGCAGAACATGAAAACACTGGAATCCTTATTGGAAACGTGTAGGGGGGGGAGGGAAAATAAATAAATAAATAGATAGATAAATAAATAAATAAAAAAGGATAGCCATAGTCTGTTAAGTATCTTGCATTGATTTTACCCTTAAGATAATCCCCAGCCACTGATGGAATCCTTTAAAAACAAAACTCATTGAATTACAGCATTGATTGTATTGGTTTTGTAGGTGTTACTGTGATCCTAAAGCAGGAGAAAACACGTCCAACTAGAACATTAAGTACACGCTGTAAAAAATGATCGTAAGTGTTTTAATTTCTCTTAGTCTTCTGGAGACATAATTACTTTCACGTCAAAAGAAGCACATGTGAAATTTGCAGCTTATTTTCACATCTCTCTTTATATATATAAATGTACATTTTAATTATTTGTCTTTGCCTGCACCGACATAGGATGTTAATTAAAAGTGTAAAAATAAATGACATATTTATACTCTTTATACAGGCAGTAATAATCTTTATGGCTGACAGTAATAACTTGTCATACTCAAACATACACCCACACTCATTTACACCTATATACACACACATAGGTTTGCTCATTTGCTGTCTGCTGTAACATTAGTGCTGTGACGTGCAGCAGCTGTATTGTGTTGAAACTCCATGTCTGTAGGGAACGTTAACTCTGCCATAAGTGGCACACGGATAAAAAAGAAATGTTGGTGCTCAGCAAGTGAAGTGAGACCAAATAGAAAAGCGTAAAAGCTGTAAGTAACATTCTTTACTTTCTCCTCAAAGTCTTGTGTTTTTATGAGGCGTTTTTGCTGTGAGAGATTAGGAGAAGAAGAAAAATAATATTATTAAGCTAGAGCCCCATTCCCAAGGCAAAGAGCTATAGAAATTTAAGTAATTACATGCTCTTATGACAATTGCATTTAAATTAAGCAATCAAGTTTAAAGTATTGGTTCCCAAGTTAAAGTTTTCTCAAATTAATGCTTTAATTAATGAATTTTCACCTCACAATTCAGCTGATTTAGTGGAGGAATGCATGCGGTGTCGTGTATTCTTTCTAAGCGGGATAGAAATGCACATAGAGGAGCAAAAAATTGCCTTTTTAAAAACCAATCAACTACGATGAGGTTACATTGGTCTTACCAAAACAAAATTCTAAATGATTACATTGCATAACGGCGTGTTTATATTGTGTCCCTGCAGACGAGCAATTGTAAGTGGAGGTGTGGAGTTGGTTTAAAAGTATTAGAAAATGGAAAATGGAAAGTAGGATTGACCATGCACTCTGGTCAAATTGGAATTTAAAAACAGGGAGTGCAATTTTGTCAACACACTATTATTTAGAACGTCTAGAATCTAAAATTTATAGCCTTACATGAACCCGTCTGGGCTCGTTCCATACCACGACTCCGGTAACAAAACATTCAGACCATTAAATTTAAATGAGAACAAAAAAAATGTCCCCATTTCTGGAAGCACGTAAACAAAGCTTTGGTGGACATATGTGTCCGTCAGCGTGAGATGTTGGTTTGCAATTATCGGGTTATTTTCTAGCTCTTTACGGTCATTTATTTTTAATTCTTTAACATGGATATGCACGAGTCTGTAGTGCTGTTGTGTTATGAATATTCATCCATAAGGCCTTAAGGTCAACATATAGCTGCTGTGGAGGCAAACGCACCACAGAGACTTTTACGTTTCCCTTACCCTGATGTTGACTGCTCTGGCTTCAGAATCAATATTATACCCCTCATAAAACATGAATGACTGTACGAAACAGAAACATAGCATGGCCCAGTTGAGTTGTATTCCTAATAGGGTGTGAAAAAGCTCGCGCTCACTTGTTAGGTACTGCAGCTCCAGCACTGCAGTACCTCGTGACAGCTCTTCCTCGGCTGTATTAACCATCACACACGGGGGTTTATCATTCAGTAGGAGGGGCTCGGCGCCTGCTGACCTCTGGTTAGGAGAGAGGGGGACTTGTACCACAAAGCCTGTCATCCCGTGTTAAAGAAGCATCACTTGAGCTGCCTCCGTCCTCTGTGTCCGACTTTTTTTTTTTTTTTTTTATGTTTTCATGGCGATTGACCTCTGCGAACGTCCTGACCCTTTTTCCTGTAAATTAACACCCGGGACTGTTTATGACAGGGATGGAGCTGAAAATAATTTGAAATATTCAGTAATCTACTTGGCAGCTGAACACAGTTTACATTTTAGTATAGAGCGCAGATTCATTGTGTGAACGGAGCCAGTAAAAGGTTAATTAAATCAGTGGAAGAGTCACAGCAAAGTGTGTTGTAGCACAGCAAGCACCAAAGGCTTTTTGGGTGGGAGTATGAAAGCGTATCAGACACCTTCTAACATGCTTCTCTGCGTGCATGTGTTCATGTTCTCTCACTCTGCGCCTCTTCCTCTCTTCTCTTCTCTCCTCGTCTGCCTGCCTTGCACGCACATGCACGCATGCACGCTTGCATATCTCGCTATGTTTTTCACACTTTATCTCCCTAAGATTAGAAAAAAAAAAAAAAATCAAGCGAAAGTACAGACGTGCACGCGCGCAAACACTCGGAGACGTCACGCTGACGAAGGTGACACACCATCTGTCAAACTCCTTTCTCAGATCTGCGCCTTGTATTGTGACAGTGGAATCAGCCTATTGATCGTTGCAGGCAGAAGTCGTCCCTCACCACTTTCATAATTCAATATGGCACAAGCCAACCACAAAAAGAATAAATAACATCAGACCATTTTTTTTTTTTTTTATTATTATTTTTTTTTATTTTTGGTCAAAGGGGCCGGCCATCTGTGAAGTCTTTGAAGAACACTCCAATATTGGCAGGAAAAAAAAAAAAACAGTTTCATCATTTGTTAATAGGAGCCGGGAAGGTATCTGAGCTTTATCGTACGTCTCGTCAAAAGAGGAGGTGTGCTTTGATTGCCATCATCTATTGTCATCACTTCCCCACTCGCTGGCACTGTCACCGGTTAAGTGCTCGGATTGTTAGTGCTCGGGGTGACGGGGGATGTGGGAGACGGCGGTGGCGGTGGCGGTGGCGGTGGCGGTGGCATGCCGAAGTGTCATAGCAGGTGTTGTGCTCATCAGTCTTGCGAAAAAACCCAAAAAAACCTCCAGTTTCTATTTCAGAATTGCACAAAAAAAGCCTTGAGGGGGTCTTTGCCCTGTTTCTCTACAGGGCAAAGGTCAGTGACATTTGAACCCTGGTGGGAACAAACTGACCGCCGATATTTTGATTTGCGTTGGCTTGTGTGCCGTTCCGGTGGTCCGCGGTCGGTTACAGTATCTGTGCATCAGTTCCTGTTTTGTGAACGCATCACTTCAGCGGCAACAAATAGTGAAAAAGTTTGGACTCGCACCACGGCTACCCTCCTGCAGAGTGGATGATGTGATTAGATTTCAGAGTGTCTTGCTGTATAAATTTACATATTAATAAGGGGAAACAGATTTGGTTGAATCTGCTGATACCCTTAAAGCTTATTAGTTCATAGTAATACCAGTGAGGATGCAGGGCTGTGATATAGAGATATTGAATCACTAATGAACTTATCACCTTATTTGAACATATGGTCACTGTAGAAGATGATACCACAGATGGTGATCACAATCTAATTGCAAAATAGAAAAGATTTTTACGATTCTATGACACAATATAGGAATTTTGTCTGATGGATGGATCGATTGATTGATTGGGGCATTTATTTCGAATAAGAATGTCAAAAATAAATAAACAACATTAAAGATATATAGTACATATTCGAAAAGAACTGAGAAGAAACATAACTTATAAACTCCCACTCCTTCTCCTTATATAATTAATATTCATAATAAGCTTCATAGTCTAAACATATCTACAGTCTAATGTATTGTTGAATGATATTGTTTCTGGTTTTATATTATTACCAACAAATATAATACACACACACACACACACATAGTATATATAGTCGTGGAGAAAAAAAATGATTTAACCATTAAAAGTCATTGAAAACAACAGTTATGCAATCCAGTTCTAACTCCTGTGTGTATCATGTGACAAAAATAGACAGAAAAAAAACCATGGAATGAATAAAAACACTGTTTTTGTCATAGATATTGATGAAAGAACGGAAGTGATTTTGGTTTTTATCGAGAAAACATGTTAAATGGATAAATATCAGCTCTGAAATTCAACTACTATGAGCTATTTTTGTTGTTATCATTATATTTGTCTTAATAAATGTAACTTTAGTTGGACCAGGCATTAAAATGAACATGAAATGGAAGAAAACAAGGGGTGGTCTAATAATTTTTTCCACAACTTTATATATATATAACATACATATACACATACCACATAGTTATACATCTTTATAACCTTTTAAATTAGACATTACCATACTATCTCAATTCTCTTAGTTATGATCAATATATTTTTCAACAGATGCATATTTTTATTTTTTTTTAACAGACTTTTCCCCATAAAGTTGGAATGATTTGTTGTCAGACGCATTCTTCATTTTACTCCTATTTCTGCACGTCGGTAAACACCTTTTGAGCAGGAGCAGCGATTACATACTGAGTCCCATTTACACGTTATCTGACAAGAATAAATCACATTGTCACAATCATTTGATGAGAACAGGTATAAATATTTTATTCCATCTTCATTTGTGAAGTTGGAGTTTGTCATTGTGAAGCCCGAGTCTAAACATTTATTTTATGTTCGTGATTTGCACCAGAATTCAATGTTTTTGCAAAAAAAAAGAAAGAAATGTAATCTTATTGTAATCTGTCATTGAAGGATATGTTATTTTGGGGTTTTTTTTTTAGTTTCCTCATTTGGCAAGAGATATTCAGGGTGGAAAATCCAGGACTTTATCACCGGGGAGCCGAGTTATATCCTTCTTGTTAGTTTTCAGGTTTAGTTCGGGTTAGGAAAGGATTATTGTTTAGTTTGGATTAAATGTATATCTCTATAGGAACTAAGCTCCGGTGCCTTTTCCTAATCCTAACCAAGTACTTCAACAAGGGCTGGCTAATATGTCCAATTAATTTGACTAATAGCTTTAACTGAAAATCACTAAATTGAGATTATTCCTGTGGAGACTTTTGCTGCTAAAGAAAACATCCAAATGAAACCGTTTTTTTTTTCTATTTATCTAATTATTATATATTATACAGTTGCCGAAAAAATAATTAGATGAGTCTTGTTTTTTTTTTTTTCCAATTTATTGTTCATTTTAATGCCTGGTACAAGTAAAGGTACATTTGTTTGGAAAAAAAATAAAAATAATAAAAAAATAGCTCATAGTAGTTTAATTTCAGAGCTGATCTCTATCCATTTAACATGTTTTCTTGATAAAAACCAAAATTACTTCAGTTCTTGCATCAGTTTTTATGTCATTATACTGATAAAAACAGTGCTTTTAGGTTTGTTTTTGTCTGTTTTAGTCACATGATCCACACAGGAGTTAGGACTGGATTGCATAACCATTGGTTCTGATGACTTTTAATGGTTTAATCATTTTTTTCCCACGACTGTATAATATATTAACTGTGAATGTGTTTGTCCAGTCGTATACTGTATGACATGGAGCTTTAGTAAAAAAAAAAAGCAGCATTGAATGAAGACTTCAATTCATGCATCCAGAAAACCAATTAAAATCACGAATAACAATGAAAATACATCGAGATTTCATATATTTTTCATGACGTCCAACTCGAGCCCAAACCATACACACTTTTTATTATAGTTAAAACACAATAACATAGATGTAAGTGTATTAAAAATGTTCATACGAAGCTTACTTTTGGTTAAGAAAACACATCATTTACAACTACCGATGTCTTTTTTTTTTGGGTTTGAGAAGTGTTTTGTCACTACACGTGCTTTTGGTTTTCAGACACCACATTTTCTCTTGGCACCTGGGTAGAATTAGCCTCAAGCTTTGTGCTGAACACCAGTCAGAAGTCATCAAAACACACCGCTGGAGTTTCTGTTACATAGTCCACAGAGGCAACCGCTCTATAAAACCTTAATAACTGTGTCCGACATGTATTTTCTATCATGTAATCATTGAAAATCGAATAACATTTGCCTCTCGCACTTAAGTTTCACCTAGTTATGTGTTGCCTGTACTTGGACGTAATCACTTGTGGGTGCCGGGCTGCAGGACATGTTACTTCGATTAGGAATAACACTGCAGTTGTCAATTACGAGGGCCACTATTTACTGTCCTCAAGAGACAATGGCTCATTTCATTTCATCACACAGTCTAATTGAGTGATTGTATTACCATGCTATGCGGAAATAGCCTTGGATACAATTTTATACCCTATGAATATCAATGAAAGACACTCGGATTAGCATGTTGTTCTGGCTATGTTGTTCATAATTACATGTATCTCCTTTGCAATCAGAGACTAGCAGTGGCTTTTCCTGTACTTTGTACTCACTGAGATGTAAAATAAGACCCAGACGTTACAGGAAAAAGACTATTAACACTTCTTGTCAACCTGTTTTGCCCCGTTATATCTTCCTACTGATTGCTTGTAAAGTGTTATTAAGATTTATCTGCACGCGTTGTTAGCAAAGTAAAGTGGAAATGTAAAAGAGAAAGTTATTACGTCTGCCAAGGAAGTTTTGTTTCGTCTGTTAGCAAGATGATTCAAAGTTATGGACGGGTTTTCAGGGAATGTTGATACTGGGAAAAGGATGAAATGGTTGCATTTTGGTGGTGAGTGGGAAGGGGGGTGGATTTTTTTGTTTTTGTCCGTTTTAGGAAGGCGACTCAAAAAGTTGCAGAAGGATTTTTGATGCAATTTTCAGGAAATTTTGATACTGACACAAGGAGCAAATGGTTAAATTTTGGTGGTGATCCAGGTTAACTGTCCAGATCCAGGAAGTTTTTATTTTGAAGGATTCTTTATCAATGTGAGTTAAGGCCAGTTTCAACATATAGAGAATATTAATGTGGATTCAATGCTATGTATATGTTTTCAAGGTCCAGGAATTTATTTTAATCACGGCTCCTAAATTCCAAAAGAGAAGCTCGTATGTTCTTGAAAAGGCCGTGTTTTATGTGTTGTTGTCTTTCTGTTATTGCTTTTCTTTTTATATTTGTTTTCTATGTTTGTGCAAAACATATGATACTGAACTGCTTCGTAAGAATAAGTCGAATTGAAAATTGTATCAGTTTGAAGGAAAAAACTTCGAATAAAAACCCCAACTATGGCACTAATGTACTTTCCTAGTTATAGCTGAGACATAAAGCAAAGTATTTAGAAATTGGAGACTGTCAGGATGGAGTATCCAGGGTTGTTTTAGTGTGAAAATAGATTTCCTGGAGTGCCGTTAGGTGTTGAGACGTCGTCCCCAGACAAGCACCAACCCACCGATCTCTTTGGTCTCATGTCTTGTTTCTTTTACAATCTCCTCTCTCTTCTCTATCTAGGGACACAGGAATATTTGTTCTATCTATTGTCATGGTGCTGTGGTTTTGACCTTTGCGCTCCTCAGAACTGCACGCTGACAATCAAAAAGTTGGAAGTCAAGGTGATTCTCCAGGTGTGATCTCATCTGAATATAAATCACGTTTTTCTACTTTCATGTCACATTCACTAAAACCTTGACATGTCATGTGTGGCTGAGGTTTTTTTCCTAAATTGTAACTTTCAAATGGGTCTTGTAACCAAAAAATACAATAATAAGATCCTTTAGCTTGATATATGTATTTTTTGGAAACGGTTGTCTCCGCTTTAACATCACTTGGATTTTGTCTACGATCCATACGTTTAATATGTCCAGGATGTTCTGGAGGCAGACTGAGAACAAAGCCGGTTAGTCGAGTATCAAGTTCTCATTCACTTAAGCAATAAAAAAGTGAAATATTTTAGTAATGAAGAATGCACAAGCGCTCTCATACTAATCTGAACTCAACACATTTAAATAGTTCAATTATGTGACTGAGTATAATGACGAAATTGTAAAATGCAAAAATATGTTGTGTTAATTGCGTTGGGCTGCCCTAATTTCCTTTTTGACATCTGTAATTAAAAGCACATTTTAACTGCAAATTATAGCACTGCATCTTTTCATTGGCAGTAGAAATGTGCTTGAGCCTTTTACGTTCTCCCATAAATGTTTCATTAAAGGCCTTGACTTCAGTCAGGATTTCACTGAGTTTTCGTCATGTGAATGTTTCATCGAGCTCGAACAATGCCACAAATCAAAGAGTTTCACTCTCAGTTTATGTGGCTATATCAAAAAGTCTTTTATATTACCCTCAATTAATACCAGGAAAAATGCACAGCGATGCCTGCGGGGTGTTGTTTCCAGTTCAGACACGGGTTATAAAAATTAAATGCAATATAAAACTATCACTTATGTGGAATTATTTCCCGAAATATGACAATATCTTGGCCATAAAACAAGTATTATTAGCTTTTCATTAGTTATTGACCAGTATTCATTTTATTTTATGCAATATTTAACTACAAGGATCCATGAAAGATGTTTATATTTTACAACCTACTCGACTATTTGACCACTTCAGTCACTATTTAACGTTTTTCACAGATTAGATTTTAATGTTGTTTTAAGCCCATTATAAAACAGTACATATATGTGTCACTAGCAGATGAAATGATAATTAAAATTGGCATTAAAACCACTATAAAACTGTGTTTAAATGCCTTATTACCAACGTGAGACATTTGGGACAAGTTTGATATATATTTTTTTTCTTTTTTAAGCATCTCAACAGTTTTATGTAAGAGGTCTAGTCGATGAATTGCACATTCGGAGGCGGAACCGCAGGAAAAAGCAGTAAGTAGGCTACTGGATGATACGTCCTGGTGGCTCATCTGGGAGACGAGGGCAAAGGGGGCGGTGTCGGTTAAAACCCAGCAGGATCACTTCACGCTCAAGGCTTTGTCCACACGTCATTCCTGTTTGTCATTTTGGAGTCTGAGCAGTGAACTATGAGGGAAAAGAGCCCAAAAATAATCTCTGGCGGTGATATTTGCATGAAATCTTGGCAGTTCCCCTCGCCGGAGTAACGGCATCAAATCACCTTGTAAGCTGTTCAGGTGATGTGATTTTAAATATATAAGCCTCGTGTCACTCCCCTCCAAATTTCTTAGTGTTTTATACATCCATGCCGAAAATAGTGCATATGACTGAAAAGGGAAAAACAGCTCAGTACTCTCTCTCTCTCCGTGGGGTATTTCTTTTTTTTTTAGGCCATTTTTGCTTTTCGGGGGTAAAAGTCTCTCTGCTAAAGGACACTCTTATGGCTGTGCAGAGGGACTTCAAGGGCTGATTGGAAAGAAGGTAATGGCACAATGAAATCTGCAGGAATACACGCACACACCTACACACACCGCCTTTCCTTAAGGGAGAAAGGTCAGTATCCAGAGGAGGAAATGGTGAGCCATTGTTATGATTGATCACACAGCAAGGTCCTGGGAGGACACCGTGTCACTTTCATTGTCAAACTCATTATACCACAGAAGAAGATTCCCCTCACCCAGCTCTCATGTACTTTTTCACCACCAGTCATGTGAAGAAACTCCTCCACTGCATGCGGAGAGGAGACGAGCTCCGGGTTGAGCACGTCGAAGTGGAAAGCCAAGAGAAATATGCTGAACACACACAATATTTTCTATATGCTATAGTGGGAAAATGCATAATTCTGCAATAAGGGAAAAGGAAATAAGGGAGTAGCTAAAAATACAAAAAAAAAAAAAAAGAGAGGAGAAAATATTTTTAAATGAGCATCGTCGCAGTCTTCACTCGGAATATTAGCAGTATTATCAGTCAATTTATACAGGCGACAATGAGGAGAACTGCCAAATCAATTAAAATATAACAAAATTGGAGTGTTGTAGCCAAAGGCTGCTTGCAAGAGGTTTGGACGGATATTCTGGTCCTGATTAAAAATGAATGGTATCAGAATACATAAAGCTTTCTGGCTAGGTGCCCAGAGCAAAGCATCCTGAAACTGTGGTCACTTCAGAGGCAGAGGAAAGGCATTAGGTATCGGCGCTATGAAGGGATGCTCAAGTAACAGACTGTTCTCTGTTCAATTCATCTAATCACCAATGCAAACCTAAGCACTTTGCAGATATAGATTTGAGGCCAACGATTGATATTGTATACCATGTAAACTGATTCATGCTCAAAGAAAGAAAACATTTTCTCTTATAAAGGGGCTCTTCATCACATCCTGCCTTGACCTGAAGCTCGAAGCTGGGCCTTTTATCTCAGCTGAACATAACCCAACACCAACAAACAGAACATGAAACAGAATCCTTAATTTAGTCGACAAAATCTTATTTTCCCTCAAAATGCAGATCTTACTCTTACTATCTTACTATCCCCGCCCTGGAATAGCCATTATTGTGGTTTGTATAATGAAATTACTGATGAATCAGTATGAAGATTACACATTTTTTTCCCCCCCTTGTGTCGTCTTATTTTACATTAGTCGTTTGAGATTTGAGAATACGTGATTGCATTAAGGCTTATTTAACAATGCAGCTGTAATGTAAATATTTTTAGGTAAAATAAAACTGCCTTCAATCAGAAATCTTACTATGAATGGTATTTAAAGAAAAACAAGTGCACTGGCAAAGAAAATCAGAAACGCTTTATTTTATTTTATTCTATTTTTTTTGTTTTGCTGTTAAAAGTATAATCCAGTCTTGTAAAAATTGCTCGATGAAGCTGTTGAATCCTAACTCCCAGACACTCCGTTGTTTTGGATTGTTTTGTTTCTCTGATATTGATCCTGCCTAAAGGCTTCCAGGAGAGGTGAGGGCCATCTCTGCCAAGAGTAGAGGTCACTCAGATAAATTGGCCAGGTTGGCTTTTAGCAGCTCCAGGGTCAAAGCCCATTCATCTTATTAGGCCGATGTATCCTTTTAGAGGCCTCAGCAGTAGGATTAGACAATAGAGCAGCGCCAGGGCATTAGATGACAGACCATTTGGCAAATAGGTTAGAGCAGTTTCCACCTATTGTCTTTATCTACATTACCCGAAGGAGCTGTCTGCAGGTTTTTTGCATGGCAGCTCTAAAGGTTGTCGGGCTCTGAAGGAGAGATTTGCCAACGCCGAGAAAAACACTGCCTTTTGTCAAAACACTGCGTTTTTGTAAAGCAAATATAGCAAAGCGATATTAGAACACCTTGTACGCTCATCCTCTTGTCAAAGCCGATACATCATTCTGTTTCCAGCCCTGAAGATGTCGTCACCTCAAGCTATCAAACATTTGTAGACGTAAATGCGCTGGAACGAGTATTTTTTCTACAATCTGCTCGGACTAAAGGGTGAATTTAATGATTAGTA
>JAPTYQ010000002.1:9151039-9165599 GCA_029814465.1 Ostorhinchus cyanosoma | reverse complement strand
TTGTCGCGGCTCTTTGCCAGAGACTGCTGAGATAGTCAACACTAACTGAAACTGATGGAGCAAACTGAGATTGATGGAGTTAATGGATGAAATCGTTGGGGTTCTCAGGGATTGCCTCTCTGTATAGGCACTGAAAGTCATGAAGCGTTCCTCCAGCTGTTTCATGGTGCATGTCAGATGTGGTATTATAGTTCTAAATACAGCGTTTGTGCTGCTTGTTATTAAGTTTCTAATGTCTGAGTTCAGTGTCTGTAGCAGGGAATCTTTGCTGAGCATGGCTGATTATGAAATAATGACAATTTTGTCTTCATGCCTGTCTTTGTGTACGTTCATATAAAGATATAAAAGCGATGACTGGAGATAGTGATGACGACGTTTTCAAATGGCCTCAAAGACGAATGTGGATCTGAAATGCAAAAGCTGTGACAGCAGTGGGTGGAGAGACTTGGTACATTTGTGTTTTGGGTAGCAGCAAGGACTTTTTTTTTTTTTTTTTCCCTCAGTGTAACAGTAGCATCTCTATTGTGTTGAAGAGTTTACTCTGACAGCTTTAGCCCGGACACAGAGAGGGTCCCGCCACAGTGATTAATGCACTGCCACGCCGCCATGCTGGAGGATGTCTCTCGGCGGTCTCCTTCCCCTTTCCAGTACTCCTCCCTGATATTTCTCTAATGTGACTCGACAATGAAGAGATTGATAGTGATCATTATGCTGCTCTCAAAGAGTAATGTCACTTCCCAGCGTGATCTAGGCAGTTTCTAATCCAACCACTGCTGCGGGAAGCATACGAGCAGTGGTGGTGCATATTGTTACTGTACATACAAGTGGCTACAACTGCGTTATGTTAAACCACGACCAGTGACATTTCTGAATCACCTCCTCCTGCTGTTATCTCAAACTCCTGAAGCCCTGTTTGCATATTTAGTGTTGAATGCAGCGCCTCCGGATGACTCTGTCTACCCGAGGAACTTGACACTAAAAGCATTATCACACCAAACAAGGGAATCAGCCTCTCACCTGAACACTTCGCAGGCTGTATCACCATTTCCCCTGTACAAATAAAGGTGTGAGGGTCATTCATTTGTTTTCTCTTCACTCCAATTCCTTACAGCTAGGTTGATTTGTTTATCTGTATGTGTTTAGCCCCTGGCCCCAATCTTCTAAGAGAGAAAGAGGTTTAGCATTTAAATTGGTTGATCCACCACACGTTTGCTAAACCTGTTTTTAAAGCATTACATTGATGAAAAGTAGACGCTAATCCCTGCGGGTGTGCGACCTTATCTGACTAAACACCTGACAATGAGATTCTATTGCCACTCTGAGAACACAAAGACTCTGTAAATGTGTCTTGCCGTAGTTATTGACCTCTGTTGCCGCGCACTACAGTAGCTGCAGGTATGATTTACAGCGTGAGCTTTTTTCAAGAGTGAGGAGTTGTTTTTTTTAACACTGGGTTACAGCGACACGGGCTACTTCAAAGTCTTTTTAACTTCTTAGTCCTCGGGAAATAGTAGTCATTTGCCGAATGTCTCCTACAGTAAGTCCTCGGTGTCACTCAGTGTCCAGACATGTCCCAGGAAACTCTGTTAGCATACTATCTTTCAGACATAATCCCAGAATCTCCTGTATGCATTTCTCTTCTGCTTATATTCACACTATAACTGATCCTCTAGTCTCACACTTCCCTTTGTATACTTAGCCAGACAAGACATTTAGTCAATATTGTTTCCTATGAATATGGAGCAGACAAAGTGGCCTTCACCTGAATGTGGCAGATGTGATTTCTAACTAAATCATAGGGATTACATTATTGACAGTGCCTTGAATAAACATTGGGATGAGGTCAAAATTCATTGTCTTTCATTATTTGCACAGCATCCAGAACATGTTGAGTTTCAAAGCAAGCAGACCATATCTGTGTCGTGTGGAGTAATTGTTTTATACAAAGGAATTATCATAATTCAATGTTAAACATAAGATCTTGATACAATTATGGTGCCGACAGGGAGACTGTCTGCCTTCATAAACAAAGAAAAAAGACCTTATCAATTCACATGGAAAGCTGGAAATAATGATCATTGTCCATTGTGCATTATGGCTGAAAGATGATACTGGGAATGAGTGTGACTGCAGACTGTGGTGCCAACTGTGGGTTTGCTGCTGTATCAATACACTTTGTTCTGTTTAATCTGGTCAAGAGTAAAGACTATACAGTGTGGTCATACAATATTAATCCCGGCAAGAAACTAAACCAGCTGCTGCCTTTTATAAACTGACAACTTATGGTTTCACTAAGCCATATGCCACCCGCTGCCGCCTTTTCTCTCAGATTTCACTTCTCAGTTTCCATTGTCAGCCTTGTCTTGGCTTTTTATGATCTTATTTCTGATGGATGTATTCCAGCGTGAAATGACTCAGCTGGGTGTGAATACGGACCATCCTTCGCCACCTACTGCTGCCATTTGGTGAGCGGGAGGAAAGTGTGGGGACCATCAGAGGAGACATGAGAGCGCTTATGTGTTGACGACGCACCTCCCTTATCTAATTGGGGCAAAGCAAACATGATTAGGCCCAATCTGAAGGACGATCAGTGTCTTCCACTGCAGAGACATTTCACAGTCATGCACGTTGTGCTGCACATGCTGCTGAGAGCCGAACCGGCACAGTTTGACAACAGTTTCAAGCTGCTGTTTCAACAAAAATACATATCTGCAAACCGGATACTTTTTTTTTTTTAAAGACCTATTTTTCACATTGCAATTATAAGATGTGCTGTTACTGCATTCAGTGTTTTCTACAGATTAAGGATGAATATGTTTCTGACGGATCCATTTGAGTAAAAGATTATATTTCAGGCTAAAATAGATCCAAATCATCTTAAAAGAAACAAACAAAAAAAAAAAACTGAGGTTGCTTTTCACAATTTCTTTGTGCTGCTAACCCTTTTTTTTTTTTTATTATTATACATGATAGATATTGTAGTATAATAGATGTCTAATGAGTTAAATGGTCTGTATTAATTGGTAAAAATAAGCTGGGAACAAACATGCCATTCAATTCTGAAGATGAAATTACCTTGAAATAAATAGCAATAAAAACTTTTTAATTTCAGCCCGCTCTCTTTTTCAGTTACTTTTTACTCACCTTAAATTATAATTTCTTGTTCTCTTTTATTCTCAGCTGTGAATTTAATGAGACAACTTTCTTTCGGCATAATTGTTTTCCACACTACATGAGAAGGTGTGAAAACGGTAGTATCTTGACCCCAGTCTAGTTTTATCTTTAAGCATCTGTGATTCAAGCAGATTTCAATACCCTAACTAAATGTGTTTTACAAAATTCAGAGATTAAGACAAAATTATTCCTTTCAGAACGAATGCAAACTCTGAAATTAAGCTTTGCTTTATGCAGGTGTTGTGTAATTAGAAAATCCAGGTGCATCCAAAGTCAGACAAAATAGCTTTTCTCTTTTTCCTCTGCGCTATACCATTTTCTGATAATCCAGCAACGGCAATGAATGCCATTTTTATCTGCAATCACGATGCACAATATCAATATTCATTCTTGATTTAAAAGCCCAAGGTGAGCAATGAGCGAGCTCCCCAGTGCTGAACATTTTCTTCCTTTCAGTCGAGTCATGACAAATTCACATCATGTTCTGAGCTGCACAGAACCAAATCTGATGCAGTTCAGATGTAGAGGCGTGAGAGAAGTGCTAATTGATGCCTGCTGTGGCATAAAACGCAAATTGCATAGTTTACAAGTACAGAAAAGCAAACTGCACACATGCACAAACCCTGTGAGGCTATGAAGAGGCTAAATGGAGAATGTGCACAGAGAGGCATGATGAATGGTGTCGACACACGAGTGCTACCTGTTCTCAGCTATTCTGCTTTCACCAGGTTATCACCATCTGCCCACTCGGTTGTTGAAATGTCACCTGCTTTGAGCTCTGGAAATCCATCTACATTTGAGTTTTTGTTGTTTGAGGGTAAAAAATTATCAATCCTATTGTTAAGATGAAGCAGAAGATATTTAGATTCATTATGAAAAGTTTTCCACATCAAGTTTATTAGTACACTATACATATACTCATCAGAGCCATTAAACAGCAATGATTGCATTTGCAACCATTAGCCCTAATGACATTTTTGCTACTTATGCTATTAGCTGCAGTAAAACTATATATTTACATATTATACATTTAGTTGATGTTCTTCCAGAGTTGCAGTGAGTAGGCAAGGGATGTAACAATTCAGAGACTTGGCACAGAAATGAGATTAAGCCATGGCAAGAGCTGAACTTTCGACCTTTTTTGTGGAGAAATGTTAATATATTAGTCACTCAGCTGTAGGAAAGCGAAGATATCAGCCGGCTGTGGGGCTGCATGATGAACTTCTTCTCGGTCTCTTTCATTTTCATAAATATTCTGGATAATAATCACACATTTTTAAAAACAGAGCAGGTTTATGGCACTTGCTCTCAGCAAGCATTCAGCTCGCTGGAAGTTACTCTGATAAACCTCATCTCTTTCAGCCTCATTCTCTTTATGGATTTAGAAACAAAGATGCTAGGTTGTATAAACACATGAAAACACCCAAGCGTTAGTAGGAGGGTTTACATACAGTTATCATGATTATAGCCGATTAATTTCTCTTCTCAGGTATGTATTCGTCAGTGGTGGTCATGATTAAAATTCCTTATCTTAAATGTATTTTAAGTGGTTCTATGTCAAATTAATATTCCAAACTCAACAACAGGAGGGAGTCATGTACCAGAAAACGCTTAAAATGACTCCCACAGAGTTGTATCATTCAGTGAATAAACTATTGGTAGTTGTTTACACACATCTGTATTATAGTATCTTCAAGTTTTCTACATCAAGCTCAAACTCATCGATGCTTTTTAAAAAAAAAGTTGGTCAAAATAACACTGTCTTATAATCTTCACGTGCTGTTTCAGCTGATAGTTTACATTAAAGCTCTGTTAGCTTAGCTCTGTTAGCTTAGTTCTGTTTTTAGACAGAAAACAGCTGCAGTAAAACCACAAATCTCCTGTGTTTTCTGTACGGTTTGTGTTGCACTAAAGTTCTGTCTGTTTGTAATTGTTCAAACAAGATCAGAACTGTCAAAGTTTAGCCTGAACCGTGAATCAACAAATGGCAACTTAGCAAAGATAATAACATCACGTAATAACTTTATACCGTCATAAGCCTCGTATGTAGGAGAAACGCTGCCATATCAGCATCAAACTCCATCCTTTTCATTTAATGTGAACCCTAAAAACAACAAAAGTGCTTCTAGATTTTTATCCCTTCGTCACTTTTTTTTTTACTTTAAAAGTTGTTTCTTAATCGTTCTATTCCCATCTGGTCACTGTCTGACTCTTTGCCGGTCTCCCATGGTGACAAAACCTAACACCATGTGACCTTTGACCAGAGTGACTCACTACTCCCTCTAGTGGTCAATTAAATCCAGCAATACAATCTATACAAGTGTTTCGTAACTTTTTTTGAGCAAACGCCCACTAACAGCATCAGGCTTGTATTCTATACGTAACGCGATGGACCTTTTTTAAAGGTTCGGTGAGTGTGTGATATAAAGTGACATCTAGTGGGGAAGTGTTGGATTTTGGGTAATTTCATACTCCCCTTCTTCCTCCTCTACAGTGGCCTCAAAACAACAGAGAACTCCCTCATTAGAGCTGGGATTTGTTTTGTTCTTTCTGGACTTTTTAGTTGAGGGGGATAGTAAGTAAACAATAGTATTGCACATTACACTGGATGCCACCTGCTGTAAAATGGAAATAAAAGAACAGGCGGTCTGTTCTGAGCTACTGCAGAAACCTGGCATGAAAGGCAACCCACTCCCTCAGAAGATATAAACAGCTCTTTCAAAAGTAATGAAAACACAATAGTTACTTTGACCCACTAACAAAAATAAAGTTAGGAATATTGTATTCCATTCCTGCAATTAAATCCTCCTAAATCCCTCTGAATCTTACACACTGGACCTTTAACACTACAGAGCTCCGTAGTTTACTAAAACATTTTTTTATTTATTTTTTTTTAAAGATTGTCACAGGTGTTAGTTTTGCAAGACTAACCAGATCATTCTAACTTGTAAACACAGATGAAAGTATCGTCTGAATCTATTAAATTATTATCAGCATTGCCGGTTACATTATCAGTCTTAGGATGGAACCTTTCAAGGCCATTTCTCATGATGCCATATAACACTGAAACAAGACGTACTATTGCTCTTTTGAGCCAGCTATTTGTTACAGAATTTTGACACCTAATGAATATAAAATATTACACAAGTAGGTTGCAAATGCGTGTGCGCTTAAAGGGAGGGGTGGAAGAGGCTCTGGTAAGACAGAGGTTGATAAATTGTTATCTGACCAGCTCCCTCGTGGAAAACATCCTTCGCATGTGTTTGGAGGAGTGGTTAGATCTTCTGAAGTGGTTTCACAGCATTTTCCCTTTAGTCATAAGTGTCTGGTCGCTTCACACAGCATCGACTGCCTGGGAACACTAAAGTGTCTTCACTTTCATGTCCAGTCTCATCCTATCAACATACATCTTTCAGCTGATCTGCAATTTATATTTATCTCTCTGACTCACTGCCAAGGGTATTACTGTACATGATGAAGACACCTTTAAATATGCAACATGAATAGCCTTTGAGAAATCATAGTGTCCGTATTCAATAAATTTGGCAATATTTATATGACCTTAAAATACATCCATCTTTTATGAGCTTACCTTTGTGTGGGTTCTTGCAATTCTGTCTAAAGCAGCCTTTAGAGCGACAGCAGACGGGGTACGTATGAGTCGGATGCCTCCTTGACAACACCTTGGAGGTAAAAATCAATGTCTGCCAAACAAAGTGAAATGTTAGGCTGCAGCCGATACATGACAGATGAGGCTTAGGGTGGTATTTTTTAAGGTGAATGAAGACTGGAACGCAGGCAGCCCTGTTTGTGTTGTCAAGCAAAGCGGCATTAGAAAGATTTTGAAGGACAGTACAACTGACTCGTCTGACTAGTTTTATTATTAAGATGCTGTGCACATGTGTGAGAGCCTCCATCAAGTGGAAGGGAATGCGTTTAAAAATTAAGAATGATTGCATCGCAGACTAAATGCTAAAGGACAGTTTCACTAATAAAGTGTGATGCCGGGCCACTCAACAGACCTTGTCTGCAACAGAGGTTGTACAGAATATATTGAAGTTGATTAGCCATCAGATCGGAGCAGCCTCTGTTTTTATAGAAAGGGGAAAGAATATAGAATATTTGACAAGTGAATGACTTAATTTCACAAGCCGTGCCTAAAAGTTTCTACATTTCCATTTCAATGCACAAGACAAAGACATCTGATGTATTGGTGAGTTTCCTCGTGGTGGAGCGCAGGTTATGGCGCTCAATAGCAGCCGTCAAAGCGCCGTGGATTGTTTGGCACATTACTGGGGAAACACTATGTTGCTACCTCATGCATGATCAGTCTCCAAGACTCCAGCAGTGACCTCAGCACAGAGCCGTGGGCCATATCATGTTGCTGATTGAGCATGCACCGAGCCTCAGAGGATACGCAGGTTGCATCTTAGTTCTTCTTGCCGAGAGAAGCAGAGGGTGTTCTGATGGAAAATTCCAAAACATCAGTAGTGCTGGAAGGCTTTTCTCACCGAGCTTTAAAGTGTGTGTATGTGGGGGTATTTGTACACGTGTACGGACTGCATATTCGAACAGGAGCTTGTGCACACAAGTTTATCGTTTATATCCGCTGAGAATATTGACATCATGTGCATTGCACCCCATCCGCTTACCCCCCGCACGAAAAACAATACAATGCAGCATTTGGTGACGACTGCGAGAATAAACCAATGATTTCTTCCTATTATTATTCTCATCCTGTCCTCTGCTCTGTGGTGAGGAGTAATGCAACAGTGGGGTATCAATTCATAGTCTTGGCCTCAGGAAAGCTCTTTGGAAAGCAGAGGGATTTTCGGCCTGTGTGCAGCAGGTCCAAGCCGAGAACTAGACATTGTACTTTGCAACACTGGTGTGGAAAAATGTGCATAGGTTTGACAGAGAGATCGAGGAAGGGGTGCAAAAAAGAAGCAGCATGTATTGTTTGTTCATTGTAGTTCATCAGATAAGTCTTGTATGACAGTGCATTCATAAATTATGTATCTGAACCTAATACCTACTGTAAAACATTGCAGTATTTATCAGCTGTAGGACATAGTACTTAATCTGTAAAGCAGCTGATTTAGAGTTTTCTCTGCTACTTCTCTGTTCTAACAAGGGATTAATTTGTTAACTGTACAGTCTGTTTATGCTCAGTTTGCTGCCAGTGTTTCTTGTGAAAGTTGGTGCCTTTATAAAATCAATTAATCAAGAAATCGGTGCACTCCTATCCGCCATATGTCATATACATTTCATCGTGCAAGTTCATTCCATTGAATGTGCAAAATATAAACTGTACGAATCTACTCCTCTTCAAATGTTCTCACAATGAAGGTGAAAATTAGTCATCAGTGGCAGTGGAGTGCATCCAATTGAGAACAATATGCCAACAATTAATCAGAAAAAGATCAACTTTCCCATTTTTAGATGGATTCTGCTTCCTTTGTCTGGTTTCAGCACAAACTAAGCGATTTGCACAGGAAATGCAATTATAGCAGCCTTTCCGAAAGACTGTGCCACTACATCCATGAGTGGTTTGTTTTTTTCCTGCAACCATTTTCTCAAGTGATTAGGGAAGCAAGCTGTAAATGAATGGGGAGGCACATGAATAGTTTCCAAAGTACACATGTCACATTTCCATGAACCCTAAGATGATGTAGGCAACATTTTTTGTGTAATTATAAATGCAAATATATAATACTACAGTTAGATACAACTTTTTTCTTTGCAAAATCGGAAAATGGCGATTTTTTTTTTTTTTTTTTTTTTTTTGTGTGTGTGTGTGTGTTGTTGTTCTTGACACTCCTGACACCATTCACGGCCACTAAACACATGCTTAGTGCTCAGTAGAAATGAATAGCTGAACAAAAAACACAAAATGAGACCCTTTTAGAGAAGCGTCTCTGAAGTGGTCAGATCCACCTTGACCATGGGTTTCATGTTAAGTCGATCACACAGACACCATCACAATTACTGGCTGTACTGAAGACCATTCAAACCACCATCGGCAATTCTGATGGAGTGAACGACTGCTCTCAAGGCCAGTTCAGAAATAAACCGTGGAGGCGATAGTTTGAAACTGACAGATCCTCTTAAAGAACGCCTTTCAGAACAGATTCGCGACAAAGTGCTGAGCGGAGACGCGCGTGACAGGCATATTGGTGATTTACTTACATTATACAGTTGGAAATGGTGTCGACTGCTACGTGGTTGTACGATCAAAAATGACATGATGTGTCTTTCTGCTGCTGTTATTGTGTATAGAACAGCACATCAGCGATTCAAATGAGCTGGCAAACCATACATTTATATACGCCAACTGTTGCAATGAGCAGTACAGTATATGATTGAATCTTAAACTGCCCTTCTCTTATATGAAATCTGAATCTTTAAATGCTCCTCTGCAGCATACGGAAGACATTTTGCATTTCCTGTATTTACTTACTTTATTATTTGCACAATGCACAATGCAAGACAATTGTTTATTTGCCAATATGTCATTTACTTTAAATAGACCTTCAGTTTTTTGTTTTTTTTTTCCCTGCATTTTTGTTATGTCCCATGGCTGTGAAGATTGAAATAAAGTGGAACTGTGCTTATATGCATTATTATCAGGACCATTAAAGGATTTTAAATTTGCCAACCTTTAAACGCCTGGCCTTTTGGTGATTGGAAGTTTTCTGCAGGATACTTGGGGCATATTTCTTGGCCATTATAGAAAATGAACTTGTGGTGACTGGCTGATAAAGTTAATAGCGGTATGAACACAAATCAAATATAGATTTGTTTCTTGAAAGTGAGAGCTGGCACATTTCCCTGTGCTTTGTGCCAGGACTCTGCAGGTTTAAGAAACTTCAGTGATTTTGTTAATTCTGTGCTGCATCCCTAAAACCGTGCTCCTCGTATCATAGTTAAAGGTAATTTAGCAAGGTGTGAACATGATCCCCCTGGAAGAGAAAGCTGTCCACACATAAATAAATACAACTAAGTGTTTTGTCAGCAAGCTAATTGTCAAAGCAGCTTTTGAGAAGGAGTGTAATTGCTATGTAATCGGAGAGCTGTCAGAAAGAACTGCTAAGCAGTCATCATCTGTATGATGATCTGCCATCTGTAGCCATATCTGGGGGGAGAGAGAGACAGAAAGAAGGGAGTGGAGACAGACAGACAGACAGACATGGACAAACAAAGCTGCAGTTTTTATGCGCAGTGCATCTTTGGTGAGTTTAACTCTGTCAATACATTTACCAATCATACATTTTAGATGATTTCCCGTCTGGAATTCACATCACCATGGGTTGTTGAATCTGCTATATGTCTGTGTAGGAGGACATTATGGAATGAGTAAATGGAGTGATGTCTCTTTCTATAATGCAACGATTATGTAATCCTTGAAATATTGGTAACATCCTGGTTTCCCCGCAGAGAAATGGCTTAAAAGAAAATTCACTCTTTGATCAGATATAAAGTGAGGAGAAAAGTGGGCATGACTGTGAGATGAGTGAAGGTACTCTGGCAGGAAATATGATGGAATTCACACAGCTGCTTTTTTTTTTTTTCTGAGAACCCCAAGCCCCTGAAAATTGCCAACTCTCTTTGCAGAGTAAATCCCCAAAACACACCTAGGGCAAGGTTGTTCTAATGGTGCTCAGTTCCAGCGGGTACAGCCCTCCCCTGACAACACTACCACCTCAGCCCACCTTAAGGGCTTCCAAGAGAGAGTCTGCCGTCTCTTTTTCTTATAAGGAATCCTGCCGCTGTACAGACGCCAGAGCTGTGCTGAGGTGAATAAAAATCTCGGCATTGATGAGAGGGAATTTATTGATTTGACATATATAAACATCCCACCTGAGCTAAACTGCAGACTTTACTGTGGAATTCATTCATTATTCATTGCATATAAAATTTCAATTTGTTTTTTTCATTTTTCATTCTATTTTTTTTTTTTTTTAAGTCACTGTAAGTTGCTAGTGGAGTTGGATTTTTTTTTTTTTTATGCAATTAATATTCCTTTGTGAAAAATAAATACTGGGAGTTGAAATAGAGAAGCAGTGGCCTCTGTAATTTTATTTTTATGGAATTCTTATGATGCACATACACTGCAATTTTCCTATTGGTGAAGGGCAAGCCAGTCAAAGCAAATGCCCTTTCAATTCCATTAGCAGTTGCATCAGTCTCTTAATGGAGAGTAAAATGGCACAAGACCTTTAGCAGTACTTACACAATGAATATGAAAAGGCTTTCACCAAGCTTGCCAAGCTTAGTGAGTGCAAAACGGCTTTTAATTGTGTCCGGACTCAATGTTGGAACATTATGAGCAGCATCCAAAGCTTGTCAGTGCTTTAATCGCCCCAAAAAATAAGATATTTTCAAAGAGTAAACATCACAGAAACTAATAGACCCAAACATCCGCGTATCAAAAAATGGCATCAGTGTGCAGGAAAATTGTGCTGAAACGTGAACTTCGCTTGTAGACAGTGATAACCTGTGACACAGTTATTTAAAATGGATTAAACTGTATGAATGGACGAGCCCAAACCATTGCAGATATCGTTTACTCTGTAACAAAAAGTCTGTTTTTCGAAGGAAAGTCTATTGTGAGGCTTTTTTTTTTTCTTCTGCTTTCGTTTGACAACTGAGCTCAACGCAGGAGTCGTATATAAAAAAACAACTGGCAACTAAAACAAAGACCCACTCCACGAGAATGTTTCTGTAAAAACACTGAGGCGTCGTAATACATCATTTGATATATATTGCAAGCGTCATTAAGAAGGGAATGAGTCTGCCATTTTGGCGTTGGCATGCAGTATTAATCATAAAGGTCCTTTTTTTTAAGCAGGTAGCTGATGGAGATGATGACAAGCTGATGTTGAGAAATTATGTAAAGGAGGCTTCGGTCTTGATCTGATTTCAAAGCAAAGCCCCATAAACCACACAGCTGTTTCATCTGCCTTCCCAGTGACTCAGTCTGCACTTTAAAGGCCAGCTTAATTCCCTGCATGTCTTGATGGAAGACAATGCCAAGCTTGCTTAAAGGCTCATTGTTAGTGTGCCTCTATTTTTTTTTTTTTTTCTCACACATGCCAGGCGGAGGAAAATGTAATCCAAAGTGCCACAGTCCTAAAAGTCCATATCTTAGCGTAGTTTGTCCAAGTGGCTCTCGGATGTGTAGCTCTGGCACAGAGGCTGAAAATGCACTGCACTTTGCTTATTGAGTTACATGAAATCACACTGAGGTTATCACTTCTGGCTTTTCATTATACAGACTGTCATGAGTATGAAACAGTTTGTCAGAAATTGGATTCATACTCAAATTAGAGACCACCGCTCACATATGGGATGCTGACACCTTCTGTGCGCAGGAAAATTCACTGTGTATTTTGTATTCCTGAGGATAGCAGCATATGCAGCCCGAGCATTTAATCGTATACGGAATAGACCGGGGTATGCAATCGAACTGGGGTGTTAAGACTCCTATCTATAAAGTGTAAACTGTTGGTTTTTAGATTTGCAAATGCATCCTTGTGAAAAAACAGCCATCTTTATTTCACAAAGATAAGTTCAAATGCAAGAAAAAAACCCTTCATCTGCGTGAAAATTGTGCATAATTAATCATCCAAACTCCGCATGGAGTCAGGTTTCAGATCTTAATACTTAAAACAGCATAACATGATCTTTAGTAATATCTCAAAGGCTTCAGTAATTAAACACATAGAGTATGTTTCCGTACTGTGTAAATTATATACGTTGCTGTAGGTTTGTGGGTGTATTGAACCTAAAGGTAGATCAGGATGAGTCAGAACCTATTTTAGAATCCTGCGTCTTAGTAATTAGGATAAAGATAGAATTATTCTGTTATATTTTTGCTACGTATGTTCAGCACTAAAGCAGGAAATTCACTGTTTCATTCTCTTGCATCTCTGAAGGTCAAAGAAATGACTACGTAACAATAGGAGTGATTCCGCCAGCGCTGGTTTTTTACAATTTAGGTATTTTTTGAGAATAAAGAACATACTTCTTTAATTCATGTTTTTACAGTTTTGTCTTTTGTTATTGTTATTTTTTTCCGAATCACTGCACATTCCTTCCTCTTATATCACCGGATTGTTATGCATCACTTTTTTTTTTTTTATTTCTTTCAAAAACATAACCGCTTCAGTTCATGGTTTTCTAACGACCTGAAAATGTTTAACTGAAAACTGCATTTCCATCTCGGAGCTATGTGTGCTTTTGTGTATACAGTAGGTTTATTTCAGTTCATGGAGTTTAACGTTTCCTGTGCATTGCGGGATTACGCCGTCAGATTTGTTGTCTGTAAAATCCTGCTCCTTTTGAAGATTTGGGGATTTTAGTTTTTTTTTTTTTTTTTGGAGAATCTTATGCTCGGCGTGTACGTTCTGCTCAAAACACGGTTCATTTCATGCTCCTGTATAGAACCACACTAAATAAAACTTGCAGAAATAGAAATAAAACAGCTACATTTGCTTTAATGAGAAACTTATCCTGCATGTTCCATAAACTTGTAATAGTGGAGCTAGTTGTTCTTGTAGAAACTCATATCTGTGCTTCCTGTGCTGGCACTAGTCCTACTAGCTGCAATGTACCCCCTCATACATATATAGTACAGCAGATATTCGAGATTACTGTACTGTATATTACATTCTCAGTCTGTCGGTATGAGCAGTGCAGCAGGATAGTGTGCAAACTGAACAAGGGCAATCAAGATGTTGACTCGTGCTATATGTCAATTGGTCGATATGCAGACATGAAGACGAATGGATACACAAATCTATCATATATCTTTATTTGTAATCCGTAATGGGAGACTGTAGTTTTTCTTTAAGAAGTTTCTGCACACAAATCCCCATTTCATGTAATTACTTCAAATACTGTAGTCAAATGATAAACCGATTATTAGGTAGGATGAATAATTAGGCTGATGAAATGCCATTTTCAGGCAATCGGCATAAGCATAAGCATAAACGAGGTGAATATTTCTCAAGGCTGGTAAACAAAACATGAATGTAGAGAGACATCTGCTGTGCAGGCAGCGCCGACTGTTAGAGGTTGGGTTGTCACTTACAGCTGCTACGGAACAATGTTAGATCTTCTGTTTTTGTGTGTGTGTGTATTGCAGACAGTGTAGAACAGTCTAGTGCAGTGTTTTTCAACCTTGGGGTCGGGAATTGGAATTCAAATGATGTGGTCTGAAATTTCTAGTAATTGCTTAAAACTAAATAAAAAAACGTACAAATCCAAAATATATGGTGAGTTGACAGACAGTTAGAATATATAAAAGACATGACAAACTGTGAGTGTGAAACTGAAGCACTGTGGTTCTGTTTATCTGTTAAATGTTCACTGTGGTTGGTTT
>JAPTYQ010000002.1:9017894-9028519 GCA_029814465.1 Ostorhinchus cyanosoma | reverse complement strand
ACTGGAATTAAAGCAAAAAAAAATCTGCCAATGGAACAAGTGGAAATTATGTTGGGAAGATTTCTTGAAATAAGATCTATTGTCTAAAAATAACTTCTCATATCTCACTGAAAAGTTCCTCTTTAGGTGATTCTGTCTTATTTTAAGTGTGATGAGATGCTTTAACTAGAAATGAGAAAAATACACTTAGTAAGATTTAGATTTTTTTTCCAGTGTGTCTAAAAAATTGGTAATTCCTTTTCAAAATTGACAAAATTTTGCCTCCTGACAGTCTTATAGTGTCACTGGAAAGGCCTCTGGTGAATAAATTCTTCCCCGCTAGTGGATTATCCTTCTATTGAATGTATCTAATTGTATATAACAGGTTTTTTTTAAGACAAAAATGATCACACTGAACATGTAGAGGGCTTCAAAACTCATGTATCAAATACGAAACGATCAGCATTATAGGGTTAAGCCCTGTTAAAAGTCCATTTCAGGCACATTAAAGCTTAAAAGTCACATTAGACTTGTTAAGAAGCCTTGGAAACCCTGATAAGTTCTGCTGAATTCCTGATCAGCTGGTGCTTGTGATTGCCTGCGTAACAATGCCAGCAGTGTAATAGTGCGATCTATAGATGACCTGCACCTGTGCTGGCACCTGCTCCGGACAAATATGAAGAAAAAACGGTTATGAAAAGCTCGAGTCGCCACCTGATCCGAACACTCAAGTGGCAGTTGTTTAGTTTTGGGTTCTTGTGCCAAGGACGAGCTGACAGGACATTTTTCAGGCTCTAGTTTTACAGTGGAGTTGTATTATATTGTGCCGCGCGAGTGTCAGCCTCGAAACCAGCCATAAAACTTAAATACGATACATCTGTCTTAACATCAGAAGCTTCACAAATGTTATATTTATTGCAGGATTGTAATACTAGACCGGCTAATGTCATGCAGGTGTCTCATTTATTATCCCTACCCCCCCCGTAGGTTGACGTGAAGGGGGTGGGGGGGGTAAAAAGGGCCTTTATAGGATTTTGATCACAGCTACCTATTTTGAACATTTACTTAGACTCATAATAGCTGTCAGGTTTTATGGCTCCATCTTCATCATTTTATAAAGATGTTTCATTGCCACATTTATTTTGCCATCACATTATCCACTTTCACAAAGCCAACCGCTATTGACTGAGGTACCATTAAGCTGGAGTACAACCAGAGAAGCCATGTTTATGAGCGCGCTGTAAAGAAAGCGATTTTTCAAGTTAACTGCCTCTGTTTTGAGCTCTTTACTGATACTTAAGCGCATGATATGAACACTGTGCCTTAATTCAGAAGGGTAATTTAATAGGTTTTTTTTTTTTTTTCTCTCCCTACCTCGACTTTGCTTTAATGTCTCAGAAAATGCTAATTGGGTGTTCAGCCTAAATCTCACTTCATTAATGTGTTGTGAAATCTCTGACACATGTTCTGTCTGACTCGAGAGGTGAGATCTATTATGAGACTGTTAAAAGAATGCAAATAAGCACAGCCAGATGCGGTGCCATTAGTTGTACTTTTCTAACATGAGCCAGTCATTTTGGTAATTTCCAAAGGCTTCTTAGACTCAGGGGAGTGATAATAGACGACATGATCTGGAGCGTTGTCATTTCTGCTTTGTAAACCAGAAACCCCACCACAGCGGTCTGCTTTTAAATGTTGTTTGACTACCATCTTTTAAATCTTCATTCTCAAAGACTTGCTCTTTTTATTTCCTGCTATGGACATTCTTCACAGGAAATCACACAAATTTCCCATTTACTCACTCATCTATGTGCATTACAATCTGTTTTAAGTTGCTAATAATGTTTATATTTTTAAGCCGAACTGTACTGGGGAGAAAAAAAAAACAAACTCACATTAATAAGTATTTTTTTTCTGAAGAAATTACAGTTTTAATGATTGCTTCTTAGTGAGCAGCCCTTTAAAACTTTATTTATGTGTACTTAGAAAGTATTATTAGCATTTTATTGATGTATCCTTCTACTTTCAATTAATTGAAAGGATTTATTTTCTGTTAAAAAATCCAATACATTCTCCTCACAATCTTAGAAATATAAAAGAAATAAATCACTAGGGGTGATTTGGGATTTACTATTTTACATGAATTATAGCATTAGATTAAAATGGAAGCGCCTCAGTTAAATTAAATAACTTTAAGTTCCTGTCTTGGATGCAGTAACAACCCAGCGCACCGCTACTACTTGGCGACTGACCCAGTAACCGGTCAACTGTACGTTTCTGACACCAACTCCCGGAAGATCTACCGACCGAAATCCCTGACCGTGACCAAGGATCTGCAGTCGAATGCAGAAGTGGTGGCAGGGACCGGTGAGCACTGCCTGCCCTTCGACGAGAACCACTGTGGCGATGGAGGCAAAGCTCCCGAGGCCTCTCTCACCGGACCCAAAGGTATCTTTTAAAACTAATGAAGATGTTGTACTCAAATGGAGGGGCGGAACACGGTGATGGGTTTCTCTGACATGAGTGGCAAGTAATATAGATGTAGATTTATGTGCGCGCTGGGCTCTGTACCAACCCGGTGCCTCTTGACTGCGATGGATGAATTTTGGCTGTGGGTCACGTGTAACGGTGAAAATACGCCGGACTGTCAATTAAAAGATTCAGAGGTGCTTTGCGAAATGAAAGCTAAAAGGAACCAGTGCTTATTAGAGAGATGTTTTCATTTCTATAAGTGTTTCATGATTTTGCATAATTGGATATTCTATGAAAATATGATTTATATTTATGTAAAAAGCTCCGGTCCTCTCCACAAGTTGATACCTGCCATGCAAAACTTTTCTGCATTCAAACAACATATGGACATTTGTGGCATTTATGGGTGGACGGCTCAGTTTCCCATAAATTTCTGTGGAAGAAAAAGGCTAAGATGAATTGTTTTGCGCTAGTTGTTGCCCGCTCTGAATGCCAACTGCAATAGCTCAGCTTCAGCTGGGTGATAAAGGCTTGAGTGAAGGCAATCTGAGGGAGCGGCTCTAATGATGGAGTGGGTGGAAGCCGAGACCAGAGAAGAAACAGCAGATGGCTCCATTTTTTCTCCTCACAGACATTTGGTGAACTCTGCTCAAATGTGACACTTTTCATCTGTCTGAGATTCTCAGACTGTCAAATAGCCAGCTCCCAAGGATTCACCGTGGGCTCCCTTGGCTCGTCAATGTTTTAGCAGAAAGCAATCTTGTGCAGACCTAGCCACAGGTCAAACCAAACCACTCACCTTCCACAGAAGCTTTTAAAGACTTCATTGAAAAATGAAATCCTACTGTGAAGGTAAAAAATGGAACCGCAGATGACTCAGAACATTTTAATTCCCTCCAAAGCAATATCGCTCTCAACTATAGGTGCGCCTTCTTGATTTCAGCGGTTCTCAGTCTTTGTAAACCAGGTTGTGGGAAGTAAAAATAGTCTCCCTGCATGTGAGTGATGATTGAATTTCCATAGGACCTGGTCTCCATTAAGCAGCACGGTGACACACGGAGCAATGATGGTCTGGCCCATTAATGCATTTTCCCAGTTTGGGACAAACGGTTATAGCAACTCGACAGTGACTGGGGTGCAACTTACAGCTCTGAGCTGACACTCAATCATTGAGACAATTTACCCGACAATGGTCACCATGGCAACTGCCTGTGTTTCACCCCTTTCATCTAAAATTGGCCAAAGCTGTCATTTCTGCTCCGTCGCTCATTCATATCTCAAATGGTGTGCAGATTGTTGATGATTGCTGATGTCAAAAAATCCCAAAAAACCCACTAGTCATTGACACGTCCACCTCTGTGGTCTGTTTTAAAAGGAGGGTTACAAGACGTGGCAAGTGCATATATATCGTATGAATACAGCCTTTCCCACTTCTGCCTGAGAAATTATTTAATACTAGAAAAGCAGCCTGTGAATTATTGATGGCTTTGCTTTTTGCAGTGACCTGAATAATGGGGAGGCAAGCTCGACACATGTATCCATCGTGTTCTGTCCACTGAGTCATGCAAGCAGAGATGCCACATATCTACCGTGTTTTCCTGTTCTAAGTATTTTTCTTGTCTTTTCCTCTTTTCTCCTCCCCCACCACCGTTCTCACCTGATGTCAACAGGCATCGCAGTAGACAAGAACGGCCTGATTTATTTTGTTGACGGCACGACGATTCGAAAGGTGGACCAGAACGGCATCGTCTCCACCTTCCTGGGATCGAATGACCTGACATCTGCGCGGCCTCTGACCTGTGACAACAGTATGGACATCAATCAGGTGACTTATTCAACAAACAGCCAGACGTGCTCTCACACAGGACATGACACAGCGCCACCTTGTGCCCCCCACCTCTCTTACCCTGCCGGTGTACGCTCACCCTTCACACTGATATGCTGTTACATGACTGCATATATTATTGCACATGCCGTAACTGTCTTTTCATGAATGTTAATCTATTTGGAGCAACTGGTTCCTGAGTGAATCATGCAGAAGCATTTTCTAAGTTACTTAAACAATTCTATGATTAATACCTGCAGGAGTCTGAATCTGCTTTAAAGAAGCCTTTTTTGCATTCCACTCTCTCAACCTAGAACCTTCTGCAATTAAATATAAAATGGAAAACCTGGTTTCTTCTGAGAATTTAAATGGCTGCTGCAGAGGTGTGTGGTCTTTCCCTCGGCTGCTGAAACTTCATCTGCATGCATTAGTCTTGTTAATTTATTGATGAATAGTTTGAGTTTGGTCTTATTTATTTGCATTAACATTGTCAGACTGCGCTATTTTGTCTTCATTGTTCCACTCAACGGCTGTTTCCAGGCAGTCATTTCTATATTAATCCTCAAAATCATCTTCATAATTTCCAGTTTTGTTAAATCCGTATCTTGTTAGACATTTTGCGTTATTTATTTTGCCTCTAACTTATTACTGCTGCCCATCTTTGCAAAACGACTTCAGAGATTTAAGACCGCAACGAAATGCTGTTGGAATCAATGTTAGGCATATAAGCGTTTAACTGACAGATGTTATCAAGAGAAACTTCGTCGACTTCAGTGGAATTGGCCGGGATTCATAGAACAGAACGTAACTGTTGAAATATATTTTTGTTTCTCTGCGCTCAAATAGAAAGAGGCAGAACATTTTCTGTAGAAGTACACAAGAAGAAATATGGAGGAGAATGTGATTTAGGCAGGAAGTGGAGACATGAAGTGTTTATTGAAGAGATGAGTTTTCAGGTCACAGCAGATGATATGGAGGAAAGAATAATTACTCAGTTTGGGGGGCTTGTTTTGATGTGGCTGGAGCTGAATTAGTGTTCAGTGTTCCACTAGAAATTCTGAGGATTGAGGACACTTACACCATACATGATAATGAAGCAGCTCTGGGTAAGAAGTTCACCGCACCTAAAACCTTTTCCTCTGCAGCACCTGACAACGGCTGCCTTTGTCAAACTAAATTTACCATCTGACTGTGAAGAAAGTAGTTCCCTGCCTTAACACAATAGGCTATACAACTGCAATGCCATGACACTTCTCCCAAAGTGTAGTATCTGTACTTAAGCATCAATACTCTTCTTCGTTTTACCGCTTTCAAGATTTGACCTCAGAATGAATAATAAAGAAAATACATCCTTCAAAAACCCTCTGCGTGTACACGTGAATTCAAAAGGTGGACGACTGCGGAAAAGGAAATCGCTGCTAGAACAGGCTCTCCCATCGCTGCACACGGCATAACAGAAGGCTTTTTGTTTAGCCTTTTTTTTTCTTTTTTTTAAACAAAACAATTTACATTTTAATTAGATGTCTGATTCTTTTTTTTTAAATGCAGATCAACTCACAGGGAGAGAGTGTGTGTGCAGGACTACAAACAAAACACTTCAGAAGTAGATAGGAACGACCGCAACCGTCAAAGCCGAATGACCCCAACGGCAGATATCTAAAATTGTCATGTCTCATGTTGAGATTAGATAATTATAGTAATCCATTATTAGAAATAAGAAATGAGGGGAAAATTAAACTGTGATTGTGGCCGTATAAGAGACCATTCTGATGTAAACAGAAAAGAAAGCAATCTGTGTTTGTGTGTCTGTGTGTGGGTAGTGAACATGAAAGAATACGAGGACAAAGGATTAAGCGTGTCACTTTTTGCTAATTAACCAAGTCATTTGGTACGAGCCAATAAAGACATGGTTTTGGCGAGACGGTCTGATCCTGAGGCATTCGAGCTAGAGGACTGGCTCAGTGCTGTTTAACTAGTGGCAGCCTTAAAGGCACTATGTTTTATTATTAATCACCCTGTGGAAAAGCAAAATTCAAGAGCATTTTGACAGTTTTAATGACACCGTTATATATTTGAAGTCTAGTCTAGCCATGTGTGATGCTAGGAATAATATTTTTATGCACTGAAACATGCTGGGAAGCATACTGTGACGATTAGAAGTCACTGCTTTTAGGTCGTAGAATCTACTAGTTATCATAGTGCTGATAGATCTTTCATGCGAGGAATACATACTTGATTAATTCCATGTATTTAATTGATCAGTAAAAGTCTAGCTTCTCTTGCAAATTCAGGCTGCAGCACAAATGGAGCAGAAAGGTATAACATTCTTGCAGGGGAGAGATTCGCCATACTTGAGTTAGAATATTAGAAATGTGGTTTTAGGTCCACAGTACGGTTTTCATACATTTATAGAAAGGAGAGTGCATAGCATCAGTGCGGTTAGAATGACTCATGAAAGAAAAAGTATCAATTGATCCTGTCATTACATACTTATCCTGCTTTCCTCCAGGGACATAAAAATCAATAAATATCTACATTTGACAAAGTAGCATAATGAAGAGAGAGACCAAAAGATCATGTTTGATTTTTGTACCTGCCAGTAGCAAAGTCATCACCTAACACAGACGCCTTTTAACCTACGATGTGGGAATATTAAACCTATCTAAGCATTACTGTAAAGTTATAAGGATGACTGAGGGAGAAAATAAGGGCAAACGTAGGTGGACAGCAGCTAATTTAATGAGAATTGATATGTGACCAAATGAGTAAAACCAATATAGTAACGTTTTTCTCTGGGTGCTGGTCCTTATAATCCCTTGCGTAATTTTAGTTGCACTTCAAAAAGTGCAGCCTAAGGCATTTTAACTAGCAAATGTGAAACTGTCATGTCCTGGCCTTGTGCTCATTTCTGTTTTAAAATAACTGTCGACCACAGTAACATTAATTAAATTCTTAGGAGTCATAAATTACTCATACTGTTTAAAGTGTAAATGAATTTTTACGTTTTTTTTTTCGTATTATTTAATAGCATAATATCCTGTGTTGTAGGTGATTTTGGAGTGGCCCACGGACCTCGCAGTCAGCCCTATGGATAACTCCTTGTACGTCCTGGACAACAACATAGTGCTGCGAATCACAGAAAACGGTCAAGTGAGCATTGCTGCTGGGCGACCTGTCCACTGCCCTTTGGCTGGGCTCGACCGTGGTGTGGCTGGTGGTCAGAGGGCACAGTTAACCCCTTTAGAATCTGCCGTTTCCATTGCCATATCTTACCATGGGGCCATCTACATAGCAGAAACAGACGAGAGAAAGATGAGCAGGATCCGGAAGGTTTCTGTGGATGGGGAGATAACGCACTTGGCCGGGGCTCTCTCTGACTGTGACTGCAAGAACGATGCCAACTGTGACTGTTACCAGACAGGGGACGGCTATGCCAAAGATGCAAGGCTCAATGCTCCATCTTCTTTAGTGGCAGCTCCAGATGGAACTCTCTACGTGGCAGACCTGGGCAACATCCGCATCCGGGCCATCTCTCGAAACGGGCCAACTCAGACTTCTAGTGCCAGTACATATGAGGTGGCTTCCCCTGACGCTCAGGAGCTGTATGTGTTTGACAGCAATGGCACCCACCAACACACTGCAAGCCTGCTCACCGGCGACTTAAAGTTCTCGTTCAGCTACAGCACAGAGAATGACATCACAGCTGTTACTGACAGCAGTGGCAACACCCTGAGAATCCGCAGAGACCCCAACAGAATGCCAGTGCGTATCGTCGCCCCTGACAACCAAGTGATCTGGCTAACCATGGGCACCAACGGCGGATTGAAAACTCTTACAGCTCAAGGCCAGGAGCTAGTGCTTCTTACTTACCATGGTAACAATGGGCTGCTCGCTACAAAGACATCAGAGATTGGTTGGACAACTTTCTTTGAGTAAGTATAATGACGGCTGGCAACTCTGGAAATATTTTCTATCACTTGCTGCGGTCAGACTGATTTAGGTTGCAATCCATTAAGGCCCCCCTGCATTTGGAATCAAACCTCAGTGCAAATTAAATATACAACCTCATTTAATAATCTAAGTAGAAACCAGAGGCGTTACGGGCAGAATTCCTAGTCTGTTTGTCCTGAATGGAGAAGCAGTATTGACAACTTTGTACTTGTAGAGAAAAACAATTGGTATATTTGATGCTAATTGAATAAATATCCTCAACGGTTTTAAACCTAAATCACGTCATGTGTAGCGGCATGTGTGCAACCCCCTGAGTGTACTTTCTTGTCTCATAGCTCAGTAAGTTTTCTTTATAATTGGTAGTGGCACTTACTGTACCTGGAAACCGCTTCAGGGTGTACATTTAATTGAAACCTAATTACAAAATGTGCCTCAAATCTACAAAATAGCCTAGTTATATCTAATAAGTCGCTAATCATACTCCATACTTCCGAGTTCTTTTTTTCTTGCTGGAGAAAGATAAGATAAGTGTAATACATCATGTGTTATTTAATTCTATACGTGGCGGAGAAAAAAACATAAGTGGTGACTGTAGTAGCATGTTTTGTTGGCATGTATACGCTGTAAAGTGCGAAGTAGAGTGGCCAACTAATGCTTATGTTTCATTAAAAATGCCACCTGTATAGTCTAACATAATGCGGCTTTTTATATTTGCAGCGCGGCCATCTCTGTGATTGAATTTTTCTGGCTTGTGTGATTTGCTGTCATGTCAAATTATGTGAGGAATGATATCCTCACTATAGCTAAAAAGCACAGCATTCAGTTGAGATTATAATGACACATCAATCACCAAAATAATTGAATTCATTACCAGTCTGTGTTTTTAGACGAACCTGATAGCTGACGAGATGTGTCACTTACCCATATCAAATATTTGGATTTCACTCCAGTTTGATAAAGGCGACCCTTCACTTTACGCTCGGAAAATAGAACATTTAAAAAAAAAAAAAGACGAAGAAGAATGACAAAGTGACATTTTAATTACAATAAAGTTGATGGTCGTACTCAACAAGTATAAAGGAGCTAATAATTGAATGCACTATGGCACTGAGAGCCCTCATGCATATCAATGCTCTGACATGTGATGTTCTTTTTGTTGAACAGCTATGACAGTGAAGGACGGCTAATGAATGTGACGTTCCCCACCGGAATGGTAAATAACTTGTACGCAGACATATACAGCGCTTTGACAGTGGACGTTGAAAGCTCGTTGACGGAGGAGGAAATCAGCATCACCACGAATACCTCAACCATTCGTGCCTTCTACACTCTGGCTCAGGGTAAGGCCACGCCGCTCGTCTTTCTGACTAAGGCAGCTATTTTGTAAGCCGTTATTTGTCATTGTTTCTTGGGTCGCTGGGGCAATGTTGAGTAAGCTTAAGTCGTGTATCATTACAGCTCAGAGGGTCTGACAGACGACAGTGTAAATGATTACTCTCTCAGTGTGTGGGTTTGAAGTGTCAGGGAGACACATCAACCTTGTATCTAAATGGTTTCCACTCTCCGCACAGCCAGATGGTCCAGTTATTTCCATGCATCGCTCACATTCACTCTTTTGATCTAAAAACCCATTTGAAATACTAAGTACTTTAAGCATAATTAGGTACAAGATATAATTACCTTAGGAAACTGTCAATAACATTAATTCTGGCGCGTAATTACCTATTTGTGTGTTCTAAGTTGCTCTTTATGCTCACTTTCAACAGACCAATGTAGAAGTAGTTATCAAGTGGGATTTGACAACTCTCTGAGGATTACCTATGCCAACGGGATGGACACCCACTACCAGACAGAGCCCCACATCCTGGCAGGCGCTGCCAACCCAACTGTAGCCAGACGCAACATGAGCTTGCCAGGGGAGAGTGGGCAAAACTTGGTCGAGTGGCGTTTCCGCAAGGAACAAGCCAGAGGGAAAGTTATTGTGTTTGGACGCAAGCTAAGGGTAAGCTTTGTTTTGTTTTTTTCTTTCCCCACTTTTGTCACACATGTGCAAGATCAGTTTGTGTTGCAAGCAGAAGTGGAGACTTTAACCCTTTATAGGACAATACTCTGAAATTAAAAATTCCGACCTCAGTGTGTTATTGGAGAACCTAACAAGACTTTATTTTTTATTAAGTAGGAAATAAAGGTCAATGAAGTTACCATATTTGGCTTTCTTAGAAATTTAATAAATAAATAAATAAATAAATAAAATACAAGAATTAAATATAAAAAATACAAGAAAAGCACAGGTAAGGTGAAAGTAACATCACTTTTAGAACATTGCAATAACATAAGTGCTGATCCAGACCCCTGTCCACATCCACATTATCCCTTTGAACATCATTCCTTACATTAG
>JAPTYQ010000002.1:8988447-9000019 GCA_029814465.1 Ostorhinchus cyanosoma | reverse complement strand
TACACTTGGTAAGATTTGGATTTTTGCAGTGAACTTGCTTTATAACATTAGTCTACATCTGGTTTGAATTTTTAGCCACCATGTCCTGTTTTTAGGGACTAGTTTCATAGAAGCACCCAAATATATATTTAGACAAATGTGTTTTTTTATTTCCTGTTTCTATGATGCATAAACTATTCCTAAGAGTTCATTCTTAATCAGGATAAATAATCTGAAGTTTCCGATCTCTGACTGAAATTACACAAACACACCTGCAACTACAACTGCTGAGTTCAAGGTCTAGGGTTTAGAGGGAAGAAAACTGTTTAACTTTTATTAGGTTCTGCTGAAAAACACCCCTGTTCATTTAATCAGTGACTCGCTCAGACCTTGGACATAATGAGTAGTGACACATGCATGTGAGCCGGACAGGTCTGTTAAACACTGATGGTCTCGTCTTCTCTGAAGCATCTCATCCCATACACCCCCTTTTTCTGTAGCATCTCCTTCATCCCGGCTAAATGGGAACAAGAACAAAGCATCCTGGGCCTGCTTCTGCTCTTCGTGTTCAGTCGGCAGCCTTATATTGCTTCGCTTGTACCATGTCCCAATTCAGAAATAGCTGCTTGTTATCATCCCTCTGATCTTCGGAGGACAGTTGCTCAGGCTGTTGGGACTTTACTTGAGAAGTCTACAAAGAGTGTGGGTGAAAAACAAGGGAGCTAATGATCTTGGAGAGATTTGGAGAGGGTGGCGGCGATTGTGGAGGCTTACTCATGAAACTGGGTTAACTGTTGTTTATAAAGAACTGGGGTTTTTTTTTGGTCATTGTGTCATCATGTATTTGGGAGACAGGAAAAAGGAAAGGACTTTGATCAGTTTGCCAAATCTAGCTTTTACCATGAATAGAAAGTATATATTCACTGGAAAAAAAAAAAAAATCCAAATCTTACCAAGTGTATTTTTCTCATTTCTACTCCAAATATCTCATCACACTTAAAATAAGACAGAATCACCTAAAGAGGAACTTTTCAGTGAGATAGAAGAACTTATTTTTACACAATAGATCTTGAAAATCTTATTTCAAGAAATCTTACCAAGACAATTTTCACTTCTTCCACTGGCAGAGTTTTTTGCTTAAATTAAGCAAAAAAAAATCTTGAATTAAGCAAAAAAAATTCAGGTAAAACATATTTTTCATTCATCCGTTTTCTTCCTCTTATCTGGGGCTGGGTCACGGAGGCAACAGTCTAAGCAGGGATGCCCAGACTTCCTTCTCCCCAGACACCTCCTTTAGCTCCTCCAGGGAGATCCCGAGGCGTTCCCAGGCCAACTAAAAGACAGTCTCCCCAGCATGTCCTAGGTCTTCCTCGAGGTCTCCTCCCAGCAGGACGTACCCAGAGCACCTCCCCAGGGAAGCGTCCAGGAGGCGTCTGAAACAGATGCCCGAGCCACCTCAGCTGGCCCCTCTGGATGTGGAGGAGCAGCAGCTCTACTCCGAGCTCCTCACCCCATCCACCCCACCCAGCTAGGTGAGGTGACCATATATTATTTTACATTATATTTAATACAAAAATCTGTATGTAACATGACATGAAAATTACACGCTACTATTTTTTTTTCTTTTAATATCTCTTTATTCTCTCACAGGTACATTTTGGGAATTGAACTAACTAACAATTGAATTATCCAAGGCACAGTGTTTCACAAAAATGACCAATGTTGAGAAATAATTTGTTATTTACATGTGTTTAAATAGGCAGGTTCTGCATGTAACGCAAATGGACACGTTGGTTACATGAGAGTTGCTTCATGAAAAACCCACATGTCTGGATTAAAAAATCTACTAGGATCATCAAATTCAACAAAGTGTCTTTATTTATAGTCTATATAAGACCATTTACAGCCATGTTTTCCAGATCAAATGCACTGACACTCTGGTAGATTTTCATGTCCCAATTTTGGTCCTATTTTTGGCCCCAATATTTTATTAAAAATGCATTAATTATGGGGTGGCTCAGAGCAAGAGTATAATTTTTATCTCTTACTATTGGGTCTAAAAAAGCTGGAAAAGTGCCAGGTACCAAAATGAACCCAGTTTCATAGAAGCACCCATTTGGGAGGTTTGGTGGAAATGTCATTTGGCTTCAGTGGAGAGAAGAAGTCAGCTGATTTCCAGACAGCACTGTCTTTGTACCAAGTTTATCCACAGAAGGAAACAGAGTATACCATGTGGTCTGATCAGAGTCTAAATCTCTGTTTTATTATTGGGTCTAAAAAACTGGAAAAGTGCCAGGTACCAAAATGAACCCAGTTCCATAGAAGCACCCATATATAAGTTGAACTTCATCCCGTTCCTTTTCAAATGTTTTCTTTTTTCATATATTGTTTTTCCTTGTTGTATTGAGTCTTAAATGTTGATATTTGAAATAAAAAATAAACAAACGATTACACTCTTCAGCTTTCGACACACGTACTGTATCTCACATTCAGATCTGCTGTACATGAACACACAAGTTCTGTGTACATCACACATCCCATAATCACACAGACAAACACTACTGCTCATCTCCATTAAGTAAAACTTTACCCACATTGCAAATATTTGCAGATGGGGTCCAATGGCCTTAAAAGCGTCATCATTGCATGTGACTTTCTACAAGAAGTAATATCATAATAGCCGTCACAGAAGTCATTTTAACAGATAACGCTGAATAATAAGAAGATACAGTAGAATAATGTATCCATGTGGTAATAATAACAATAATCATCATCACCTTCATTTAGTGTGGATCAAACAGATTTCAAACCTCACATGTTATATAAAAAACATGTTTTATAATATTTTTATATGAGCTAAATGCGTGTGTGTTTAATAAATTTCACATATTCTTAGTCTAATAAAAAGAAAAGCATGAAACTAAATAATAAAAAACATGCAACTGTGTGTAAGACATTCAATCTGAGGGTAATACTGATGTAAGGGCTCCACTCGACTCAGCCAGACGGTTATATAACACAGTTCTCTATTTGTTATAACCCATACATACAGGCGTCAACTGTATATTCCTGAAAGTAAACACTGCACAGACCCCGTGACTGATACAGAATGTCCACTGACAGGATTTCTTAACTTATTTGTTTTAGACAAAAGGTCACGAATGATTCACGAGTTAAACGTTCCAAAATGAGCAACAATGAACAGAATAAAACCAAAACTGAAATATTGGACTTTCTTGATTTAATATCTGCGGCATTTTGACGCACTTGTTCTATTTGTTATTTCTTTTTGTTTATTTGAAAATGTCCTGTGACTGTTCTTTTACTAGGTTGAACAAAGTCTAGAAGGTGGATCCAGTTCGAGTCAAACAAATAAGAGGCGGGCCGGATGGGGGGCTCTTTTCTCATGAGTGATTGGATAACGTGAGTCTTTAAATATCCACATCGCTTTGAGGACAATTTTAGTAAATATTGGTTTGGAAAGAAGACAACACTTTTCACTGCTGCTGATTTGATTGAGTCATGAGCGGTTGTCCGTACTTTGAGAAGAGGCATTTGTACGTTCAATCTGTCATTCCACCTTAAAGAGGACTTTGATTGCTCTGTTTTTTTTTTCCTTTTACTATCTAATCTGTTTCTATTCACTCACATTTGCTTCATTTTCAGTGCTAAATTCTATCTGGTTATTGTGCTGGAAAATAGCAATTAACAAAAGCCTCACCTCTTGAAATCGCAGGTTATTTAAAAACAAGCCTCCCAAAACAGAAGACGATGAAGATGCCTCTCAAGCAGGTGTTAACAAGGCCAGCAGAGGAGGTATCATCTACGGAGACTATCTGCAGGTACAAAACAACATCTATTATACATGAAAAATGTCTTTGATTGTTTATTGCAAAATGCGCACCAGAAAAGGCTTCTTTTATTCGTTTTAATACATTCCTTTTTAAATTAAGTGATGCATTTTCTATCCCTCAGCTTGATAAGATAGTCTCAGCCCAGGTTCTGCAGAGTGAAGTAAAAGGTAACAAGATCCATGATGAGCACCTCTTCATCGTCACACATCAAGGTAAAACGAGACATTAAACTAGGTTTTCAGTCCAAAAAAAAATAAAAATACTGCTATGTCATGCATTCTCGATTGTCTTCCATTTGTATCGTTTAACCAATTGTTCAAATAAGGGAAGACTTTTTTGCCTATTTAGTTATAATTAACTATTTAGTGACTCCTTCCTCAAGGTATTTTGTTAAATGATCTTCTAAAAACAATTTCCCTTTTTGTTTTAGCCTATGAGCTGTGGTTCAAGCAGATTTTGTTTGAGCTCGATTCAGTGCGAGACATCTTCATCAGCGGACATGTGAGTCACATTTCTGTAAAAGAATGTTATGCAACTTCTTCTGTTTCAGGGGGAAGGTTCATTGAGACAGAAAAAAAAATGAATGCAATGCAGAATGAATGAATGGAGCTAAAGGCTAAACTCTAAATGACATGAACATGAATATTTGAAATTAAAGTAGGAATTTAACGTTGAAAGAAGGTTGAAATATATAAGATTGAAGAGTTTCATTCCACATTTTTTGGGCGAAAATGTAAAATAAAGTAAAATAAAGATCGTAACTACCACAATATCTGCATTTTTTTTTCAACTAAAAGAAATGAAATTATAATATTTTAGGCATTTTTTTCAACCCTATTTATCATTAATCATTGATCAAACTACCCTCCAGGTCCGCGATGAGCGCAATATGCTTAAGGTCAACACTCGCATCCACAGGATTGTAATGATCTTCAGGCTGCTGGTGGACCAGTTTGCTGTTTTGGAAACAATGACAGCCTTGGACTTTTTTGACTTTAGGTGAGCTTATAAATAACTTCTGGCCATCTCTACTTTGGCTCTAAAAATTTTATGAGATGCATTCCTCTATGATAGTGCGCCGCTTTACTGCCTGAGTTACTTACTTGTGTGTTTGTATTCATGCAGGGAGTACTTGTCTCCAGCCTCTGGCTTCCAAAGTCTTCAATTTCGTCTCTTGGAGAATAAAATCGGGGTGCCGGACAACCTGAGGGTGCCATACAACAGACGCCATTACAGGGACAATTTTAAAGGCCATGAGAGTGAGATGCTGCTTGCCACTGAACAGGAACCAACACTCTTAAAACTAGTCGAGGTACATGTGAAACCGACAACCACCCACACAAGGTCACCTCTACCGTCAGTGAACAAAGACTAATGAGATTTAACACATTTAGGCTGAGCTTCTATTCCATTACATGCATGCACACTGTAACATGGTGAAAGCCTGTGTGCTATTATACAGGTAATAAATGTGATAGGACCTTGGGTTGTTTTCATTCTTTTTCCCCTTTCCAGGAGTGGCTGGAGAGAACTCCTGGCTTGGAGGCGGATGGGTTCAATTTCTGGGAAAAGCTGGAAATCAATATATTCGATGGCTTGAATCAGGAGAAAGAAAAAATTGAGGTAAGAGATGATTCCAGCTTTCACAGTAAACTCTCTCCTTTCTCCCAAGAGTACTGGGATGATTGACAGATAGTTTTTTTTTTTTTGGTTGTGTGTTGGAAAGAAAATGCCAGATGGTGAAGAGAAGGAAGAACTGATGGCTGAGCTGGTCAAACAGAAAGAAATCTTCACTTCACTGTTCGATGAAAAGCGACATGCCCATCTTGTGAGCAAAGGTAATGACTTCTACCAATTAATCAAGCGGCAAAAGGAAGAGATTCATATTTTTTACAGATTGAAATTACTACAATTCACGTCGGTGCTATGTGTAATTTTAACATAAAGCAAATCTTCCCATGCAAGTAATGTTTGTTTATGTTTGTTTACAAGGTGAGAGGCGGGTTTCTTACAAGGCTCTGCAAGGCGCTCTGATGATTTACTTCTACAGGTAGGTGTTCTAGCTTTTCTTCACCTTTAAATATCTTATGAAAATGCTTGAAAAGGGCAAATGAATCAAGTTTGTATCCTCTAGCCATCCAGAATCTGTATCGCTCCTCCAAAAATGTCTTCTTTTTTTTATAATCTCCCTGTATTTGGTCTTTATGGCTTTTTTTGTATAAACTTGAGTAGTGTAATGTAATGTATTATAACCTATGATTGGATTCATAGTTAATATAGTTCATATGTTTGGTTTTTTTTTTACACTTTTGTATGTATAAAATAAGAAATATGAAAAGGACTCTATTAGATGTATGGTAATGTTGAAGATATCTTTTCTAATACAAACAAAATGAATAAAAAAATAAAGAAAATGCTTGCTTCAGTGTAATACACACTTCTTTACTCAGCTGCAGAGTGGGTCTCAAGGAAACATTTACAGAAACAGACTGACTCTACTAAGTCACAACTTCTTTGTCAGGTCTTATAACTTAAAGAGTTGTAAAACATTTGCAGTTAAAAGTTAAAGGAGTTTGTCAGTTTTACAAAAAGAAAGGTGCTGCGATCGCACTTTTAAAACCCGTCTCGTAAGGACAAGTGACATGACACTCATTAAGGTTAGGAGCCAGGACTCATGTGACAGACACCAGGTGATAATTAATGTGAAACTGCAGGGGTAGTTGTTAGCATACGTATGGTCGCCCATCCTCTTCAAATTGTTCAATCTTTGTTTTCGTACCTTCAGGGAAGAGCCGAGGTTCCAGGTCCCTTTCCAGCTGCTCACCTCCCTCATGGATATTGACACTCTTATGACAAAATGGAGATGTAAGTATGGCAACATCCATCATTTTCTGCTCAACAGTCAACAAGAAAATAAAAAAAATGGTGATATTGTATTTTGCTGGAGGGCAGATCTAGTCTTGCAGGGGAGTTTACAGGGCTGAAGTAACCTCGAGAACCAAAACTTCTTCTAACAACTACTCTGTTTTTACTAGTTTCTTCTTTTTTGGCCTTTGACTCTTTTGGAATTTATGATTAAATATAGCCAAAACATCTCTTATACAACAATGTATACTGGTGTTCTTTTGTTTCAGACAATCACGTATGCATGGTGCACCGCATGATTGGCAGCAAAGCCGGCACAGGGGGCTCATCTGGCTACCACTACCTGAGATCGACTGTCAGGTATTATAAGCTATGAAGTTTAATCAACTGTTCAAACACTTTAAACTGCAGGTAACTGAGACACTTCAGAGTTCATTTAGATAAGAGCAGAGTGGTGAAACTCAATGCTTATCTAAATTAACCTGTCATACAGCGTGGTCACTTCATCCTTGCAGGCACACAGAAAATATATTTAGTTTTGAAAGTAGTTTCCACATCATTTAGCCGCAGATGCTTATCTCACATTTTAAGAGTGCATGAGTAAATTAAAGACACATTTTATTTCCACATGCAGTGATCGCTACAAAGTGTTTGTGGATCTGTTCAACCTGGCTACATTCCTCGTGCCTCGCGACTGGGTGCCCAAGCTGAATCCCAACGTTCACACGTTTCTCTACATGGCCGAGTGCTGCGACAGCTCCTACTGCAGCAGTGAAGACTCAGACTAGGGCCAATCTCAGTCCTGGGGTCCTGTCTTTAAAGCCACATATACTTTGCATCCCTGAAAAAAAAGTTAACAGGTACACTAGTAAGCACTAATAAGATATAATGGGGAAAAAAACATTTTATTGAGAGTGCAGTGTTTTTGTCTTGTGACCCTTTATGCACAATATTTGTTATTAGAAGAAGCCAATACAGAAATGAACAGTCTACTCTGCATAACACAAACCCCACAGACATACAGTCATGGAAAAAATGATCAGACCATCCCTTGTTTTCTTCAATTTCTTATTCATTTTAACGCCTGGTACAACTAAAGGTACATTTGTTTGGACAAATATAATGATAACAAAAAAAAAAGCTCATAAGAGTTTCATTTCAGTCATTTTCCATGTTTTCTTCAAAATCACTTCAGTTCTTCCATCAATATCTATGGCATTGTACTGACAAAAACAGTGCTTTTATTCATTCCATGTTTTCTTTTCTGTCTGTTTTAGTCACATGATACACACAGGAGTTAGGACCTGATTGCATAACCATTGTTGATGGTCTAATCATTTTTTCTGCGACAGTATGTAGGAGGATGCTGTAAGATATCTTGCTGTAATTTTAACATTTCATCCATTAGAGTATTGTACTTCTGACATGTAAATGCATATAAATGACAAAATTTGTATACTCTAACTTTATGCAAGCAACTTGAGCAAAAAAAAGCTGTTTGTCATTTCGCTGTGACACTAAAAGCATGCCACACATCCTATAATTATGTTAACAAAGAACAGAATAGCAAATTACCTGTTAATCAGTTCACGCCGCAGCATCAAGGCTCAAAGCGAGGATTCAAACAGCGACGACTGACACAGTGTCTCACCCCGATTTAATGATCGACCAAAGTAGACTATTTTACTCTAATTTAGAAACTTGACCGGTCACAAAGTATAACAGATGGGTCCTTGATAACAACGGCTCAGATGTTTTCTCAATAGAAATGTCAGCTTACTATGACTGAGCTAAAAGCAAATGGATCTTTCAGGGAACCAGTGGGTATTTAAAAACATCATCTTTCATGTCATCATAGCGAAGGTGTCAGACGGCGAGCCAATTCGTACAAAGGGGGCGCGCTTTCACATGGATTTCCCTTAGTTTTTGGAAGGTGTAGGTGCTGTGATGGCTTTTTGTTTTTGATATTTGACTAAAATGATGCATGTTTGCATAACTTTGAGCCTGCATTATCACAAAATTTAGATAGATAGCATAAAGAACCTTGATATATGTATGCATACTAATACTATTCTCTCTCACCAGAGAAGTAGTAGAGAAATCTCAGCAGAGTTCTTCCTGTTTCTTCAGCTTAGATGCTGTGCTGTTTAGGTGGAGATGCTGTCAGGAAAACCCTGCTTTAAATATAAAGAGGAGCTGATAAAATGTCATTAAAGCTCAGTGTAAATAATTATCACCTAAAATAGAACAATCTACACAGCATGCAAGACACTAACATAAACTATAACGTGTACATATTGTTAATAATGTAGTTGTTATAGATATGTTTTGTATAGTATTCTATGTTAAATTAATTTTGATATGTATTTATGTGATTAATGTGATCGCTGTATAGACAAATCTGATATCACAAAACCATATGACTCATAACATGTATCTACTTTATGTATTTAATAAGATACATTTTTTACAGTACATATGTCAATTATTACAGTTTTTCAGTGTTGTGTTCATTTTCCAATTATAATAAACATATATAAAGTCATTCGCCTCGTCTTCATCGTGTTAATATGTGAGTTTTATATAAAGTGGGAACTTAGGCCCAACCCCATTTCACCCCTTAGCCCTCCCCCTTGGCCCCTGCACTTGACACTGCCCCTTGAAACAGAGCTGCGAGGGGTAGGGGCTGAAACCTTCTCTTATGAAATGGGACCAGCCTGCACAACCTGTTACATCATCAGCAGTCACCAGCTGTAACCATCTCTGTTCCTTGGGCTTCGGTCATCTTTTTGCAGCTATCAACTATAAACCACAGAAATGCGATCTATAACACATTGAAACGGTATTAAACGGTCGATCAAATGATAAAGTTATTTACAAAGAAAATCCGTACATTTGTGTGCTTCTTTCATCACACTGCTGCACTTTTTTGCTGTGTTTACCTCATCTTGCTGATGATTGGAACAGAATTATGGGGGATTTCTCGTACCCCACCATTCGTAGTGTGGTCCTGGAGAATCTCCATTTAAAGGGCTATAAAAATCCTTAGCCCTTTCGCTCCGTCTAATCGAGAATCTGGAATAAAACTACCCCTTCACATGTACGCGAAAAACGGAGGGGCCTAGGGACGAACTGTGATTCATCCTTAGGCTATGTTCTGACTGCAGGCAAATGTGGCCCAAATCCAATTTTTATGCCCGTATGTGACATGTATCCGATCTGTTAAAGACAGTTTGAACAGCACAAATCCAATTTTTTCCAATCTAACCCAGGGCATTTTCATATGTGGTGCTAAATCCGATACGTATACGATATTTTGCCGTGCGACTTCAATCTGAACAGTGATGTGGCATTTATCCGACTGTTTCGTCATTGAAATGCGACAAATGTCACAATTCTACATCCCAGGAGGAGGAGCAGCAGGAAAAACATATTTACTTTCATAAACAGCATGTGCTTGCCTGGTCACATATTAAATCAGAACCTGGTTTGCGCATGCAGGTCGCATTTTATGTGTAATATGAACGAGGACACAAAAAAATCCAAATTGTGTATTAAGACCTGCTGTCTGAATGTAGCCTTTGATGACTAGTTGCATCTGTAAACACACACTATCACTTACAGAACACACAATGACAAGGATGCATTTTACGTAGTCAAAGGAAAACAGCTGCCACAGAGTCAGCAATACCTGGAAAGAGACCAAAAAAAAGAGAAATTACATGAAATACAGCTGTGAGCACAGGGGCACAGCAAAATAAAATGCACTAAACAGCAAACATACAAGAAACTAAAAGGAGATATAAACACAAACTGACAAGACCAAGCTTACCGCAAACGTTTCCACCAATTTTTATATAAACGTAACCTTCGTCACCCCATGTGGTTCCCCAAGAGTTCTGAACAATCCAGTATGGAATATCCCCTAAGACAAAAAAACATGCATTTCAAGATTGAATTATTTACAGGGGAGCAATAGGTGTGTATCTGTGTGTGCTGCAGCTGCAACCACTTTACACTGTTACATAATCCTTCATGTCCTTGTGTAATACCCACAAAGCACAAGTGTGTGTGAAATAATTCATGTTTGGAAACATAAAATACTGCTGTGTGTGAACTATGTCAAGAAATAAAAAGGAGAGGTGGCTAAGATAACGGTGTGATCATACAACTGTGGTTTCATCTTCAAAGTTGCATACTGGCTTTTTAACCTGGGACACAAACTTTAGGAGTCAACTGTCTAAATAACCTGAATTTCCGTACTTGGAAATCTTAGAACATGACGTCAAGAGGACACAGAAGCTACAAAGGCAAAAGGTGAAATGCAGACTGCAGAATTTTCTATGAGCACGTGGAATCAACGCACTCTAAATCCTGTACTAATATTTTCGGGTGAGATAATCACAGCTCTTAAATGCAGTTCTATTTCTTTACAAAGTAGCGTCACTGAAAATCAGACAGTAGTAAGTAACCCTTTATCAGGAAAGTGGCTATTTTTGGTCATTTCCGCATACATTACAAGACAGTGACAGTAACAGTTGCAGTGAGGACAGTGAGTCAACAAGCTCAGGTCCAATGTGGTCTACAGGGTCTGAAAGGTCCACCTCTGCATGAACAGTGAGTGGACCTGCTTTGTTAGGTACCATGAAGTAATGGTACTAATATAAGGAATGACGTTCAAAGGAATAATGTGCACAGTCGCAGAAATTTATTAGAGCACCCTTGTTTTCTTCAATTTCTTGTTCATTTTAATGCCTGGTACAACTAAAAGGACGTTCGTTTGGACAAATATAATAGCAACAAAAATAGCTCATAATAGTTTAATTTCAGAGCTGATATTTATCCATTTTCCATGTTTTCTTGATAATAACCAA
>JAPTYQ010000002.1:8976082-8987430 GCA_029814465.1 Ostorhinchus cyanosoma | reverse complement strand
CAGTGCTTTTATTCATTCCATGTTTTCTTTTCTGTCTGTTTTAGTCACATGACACACACAGGAGTTAGTACTGGATTGTATAAGCATTGTTTTTGATGACTTTTGATGGTCTAATAATTTTTTCCACAACTATGTTGACGGGTGTCTGGATCAGCACTTATTTTGTTCTAATGCTCTAAAACTGACGCTCTAATGTTCCTTTCATTTTACATGTGTTTTTCCTGTATTTTTTTATATATACTTTTTGGATTTTTTTTTTCCACTTGTGGGTCAAGAACCAAATATGGCAGCTTCATTGACCTTAATTTTCTATAAGATGCTAAAAAATTGATGTGGATGTTGACAGGTGTCTGGATCAGCACTTATATCGTTCTAATGTTCTAAAACTGATGTTGTGATGTTCTAAAATATATGTTCCTTTCATATTACATGTGTTTTTCTTGTATTTTTATATATACTCTCAGAATGTTTTGTTTTTGCCACTTGTGAGCAAGGAACCAAATATGGTAACTTCATTAACCTTAACTTTTAACATGATGATAAAAAAAATTGATGTGGATGTTGACAGGTGTCTGGACCAGCACTTCTGTTGTTCTAAAGCTCTAAAAGTGATCTTGTAATGTTCTAAAATACATGTTCCTTTCATATTACATGTGCTTTTCTTGTATTTTTAATATATACTTAGATTTTTTTTTTTTTTTTCAAAATATGGTAACTTCATTGACCTTGATTTTCTACATGACAATACAAAATTCTGGTAAAAAAAAAAAAAGTCTTATGTCCTCCAATAACACACTCAGGTTGCAATTTTGAATATCAGAGTATTTCTGTGAGTGAACTCTAAAGGGTTAAAATCGGAATAGGCTGGGGTCAGCTCTGTTTTATTCTGGAATCATGATTCAGTCTAAAGCCAATGCAATGACAAACATGTACCAGTGGTGTCATATCCAATAATTAGGACGGCATGGTTAGACCAGTGGCTGGAACAATGGTACTGGATGATTCCACCCAGATAATCCTGCCAGCTGACAGCGTCCACAATAGCTGCCAAAGGACCGTGTGCCACCAGCTGACCCATCATTGCCTCCTCTTGACCACTGGGGAGAAATATCAGGAAAATGCAATGAGGGCACAGAATATTTGCATTTTGTTCGTGCATCTTTTTAAGGCATTCCTGACTGAAACAGACTATAAAGTGAAGAATAAATACATTGATTTATTCACACTGACAATAAAAAACTTGACCTGCTACCAACAAACATCAAAGTCAAGACATGAAAGCTTTTAGTTCATTATTATTTCTTTCCTCTCCTCATTTTAATCCCATCTACATCTCAATAATTCAATTACTTCACTTATTACATCAGTTTGTGATCAGCCACAACATTTTACATAGTCTCTTTATTAAAAACGGCTCTTCAGTTCTTTGTCACTACTGCAGACATAAGCCGACAGCTTATGCCATCTATTCCCAAAGTCTGGTTTGTGGCCCAGGAGATGCTGTTTGGGTCGGCAAAGAAAAAAGAAAACAAAACAAAAAAAAAATTTAAAAAATAAATCAACAAGAAGCAAAAGAGGAAAAAATTACAAGCCTCTTAACCCCAACTATATGCATTTATTCTGTGTCATTTATCAAGTATTTCAAATGTGTACTGTTTTAATGAGATAAAATGAAAATAATGAAATAGAAAACAACCTCCAGCTAAATGCATTTATTTGAGCTCACTAAGCACTTGACATGGGATCATTTTCAGTATAGTACACATGTATAAAACAGAGTCGTGATTATTGCTAGTAAAGCTATTCAAGGCAAAATTATAAAGTAAAAAAAAAAAAAAGGTCAGAAAAATGTATTTACTCTACATCATTTGCTCTTTTCATGATTCACAGATAGGATCTATTGTAAATTGGGTCACAATGGTTTGTCATTTTTAAAAAGTAGGTCCTGAGAAAAAAAATGTTTGGGAAGCTGCCCTGTGCCATGGCATCTTGTCCTTCCAACAGATAATTCACACTGGGCAGAGCTTTTTAAAGTAGCAGGCCAAAACTGTCATTCTCCCACTAGGTCACTGGATTGTCAACATATCAAGGACTTCTTATCTAATTTGATGTTCTCAATTAAATCAAACACAAAAAAAAAGTATTTAGATTTGGATTTGTAAATTGTGAGGACTGCATTTTAACTCTCATTTCAAGCTCTGTTTAACTTTACTCCTTTTCATTTTGTTGACATATAAAAGATCCTAAGGAGACAAAGAAGGTGTATAAAGCTACCCACGAGTGTAGACAGTTGTTACATTAAATTTACCAAAAAAAAATGAAGCTATTCTGTTATTTCTAATCCATTGGAGGAAAAACTCCATTAAAACTAACAGAGGATTGGCTGATATTTGGTCTGAAATCCATATGGTCACTAATTCTAGTTCATGGAGAGAGTTCAAATGGAAAATTGTCACAAGATTTTCCAGGACACCGGAGTTAATCTCAAAAATGAACCTGGTGAACCCCAGCACCTGTTGGTGAAATGGTGGGGCTCACTTAGGGAACCATACCTACATATTCTGGATGTGTCCTAAAATCAGACCTTTCTGGGATGATGTATTTGTCACTGTGAACAGTTTTCAACCAAACATTTTCTAAAGAATTAAAGTTAGCTATTTTAGGTGTAATCCCAGAAAGTTTAGAGGGAAATAACCCAAAATACCTTTTGTGAATTTCACCAACGGCAGCCATTAAGCATCATTATGAAGCGGTTGAAACCTGAACCTCTGACATATAACATTTGGATTGAGAAAGTGAGGGAAATCTATCAGATGGAGCAAATTACTTATGTACAAAGAATTCTGGTAGAGCTGTTTATAAAGAGACGGAGTCCCATGATTAATCTTTTAATGCTATAAACATTCAGAAGGGGTCACATACATGTATGGTGTTTTTACTCCTCCCTCGAAGGGGAGGCGAGGGTATCGTTTTTGTTTGGTTTGGGTTTTTTTGCCTGTTTGTGTGTTTGTTCGTCAGCAACTTTACGCTAAACCTACTGGACCAATTTACATGGAATTTCCAGTAAAGATGTGAGGTGGTCCAGAATAGATCCCATTCAATGTTGGTTTTCGTAATGATAAGAGATAGGGCAAATCAGGTGAAATGTTTGCAAGGGGCGGGGTTTGTTGTACCTGGAACCACTTGTTTGTTTTTTTGTTTCTTTCTAGTGCCATTCATGTTTCATTTGTGACTAATTGTAGTCAATATCTATTTCCATATTTTTTTTCATACATGCCATATGGGGATGTTTGATTAGATATGTTTATGTTGTATATTTGCCTGAGCAAAACTAAACAGAAATTATGTTTAAAAAAAAAAGTAACAGAGGATTAGAGGAACATTATAATAGCACCCAATATTGCACTGATAAAGATCAAACTGTGCATTACATATGTATGAGTCTGAGTCTCAGTAGTGTTCAATATTAAAGAGGATCTGATTCTCTTTAGCTCAAGGTGACCTTTGGGCCAAAATGACTCCACAGTCAAGAACCTCTGTCCTACTAAGTAATCCACATCTATGTTGACACAGTAAACACTGTGTCCTGCAAGTGCTGAGTGCTATCACACTCCCCTCTGCTCTGTCCTTGGTACTTCATAAAAACGGCATAGAAATCTGTGCAATTTTAGCCTTTTTAACAATGTTAATTTTTAGCCTTTATTGCTTAAAGCCAGCTTGCAAAAATGTGTGTGGTTACCTGAAGTCATGTGTGGAAAAGTTCTTTACTGCAACACCTTCATGTGACTGGGAGAAAAAATGGCAGATTCCAGTCTTAGCCTTGTAGGGGTACTCTGACTGAGGCACCAATTTCAGTTTTGTCTGGAAGTGAGAATATATTTCAGTGAAGGTATTACCTGAATACAGAATCTTTCCTTGGAGCCTTTATGAAACACTCATATTGAACGCCTTTTGTAATATTGGATATTATTTTTCCTTCACTTACTGCCACTACATATCTACCTGAAAAACATGAGTGCCGTGAATAATGTTAAAAACTAAAACTTTAAATTTTTTATAACCCAGAAATATTCAGTGCATCCTCTCTTTTCCTTTCAGAAACATCTGCTAAGTGCTGGAAAGTATGTAAAACTTTAAACATTCACTATACCTGCTTTAACCAGCTCAGGGCCCGGCTTGGAGACCCTCCATTGCAGCCTGCGTTTCGGTAGGAGCAGTCCAGGACTTGCTGTACACTGAGCTGCTCCAGCTGCGAGCCTCCGATGGCATGGTCGGCCTGCATGGCTCCCACTACACTGAATGCCCAGCAACTCCCACACTGTGAAAATAAACTTCTAGTAATCAGAAAAGCAGAATGAAAAGTCGGTGTATAAAGTCTTTTCAGGACAGCGTCCAAACTCTGACATGATCCAGCCACATCTTACAACCTCCAGAAGGAGAAATCAATTGTGTTTATACATATTCACAAGAAGATGTCTTGCTAAAGGAAACTTGAGCTCGGCAAAAACTTGCCGGCAAAAATCAATACTGTAATTTAAAACGCTCTGCAAGTATAATCACACTAATAAAAAAAATGATATGGCTGTTTTGTTTTTGGATGGTAGACTGTCAAAATTGTAATATTTTGCACCAAAATGCATATTGGGAATAAATTGTGTTACATATTGAAATAAAATCATTCAAGTATCACTGGATAGATATGTGTGTGTGTGTGTGTGTGTGTGTGTGTCTGCATTGACGGTGAGGAAGTGAGATGATCTGGTGTGAGTACACTGTGACTAATTGTTTTCTGCTGCCATCTACTGACAGAAACACCTCAGGTATGCTGCATCTTGAGCAAAATCCTAATTTGTTATCTAGTTAATGTAAGCATTAGGGCTGTAGATAAACTGATGATTTGGTGGCAACTACATTTATATTGGTTCCCAAAAACAGACCATTAAAAAAAAACAAAAAAAAAAAAAAACATCATGTTTTATTATGGAGATGATTGCATCTTTTTTTGTGTGGCATTTGCACAGGTAATCTTTACATCCAAACAGAATAAGACCACATTCTGCTCACTTGCTCAGCATAAATTCCCATCAGGGTGAAGCAAACCTGAACTCTCATTGTAAAATCCAATATGTTGTTGCTCAATATGGCTTAAAATCAATATTGAAGTCAAAATCAGTTATTATAGCCTGAGCTCTAGATAAGTATGCGCTGAGTATACAAAATAATAGGACCATCTGCTGTATCTTTTAAGGCAATGAAATACACTCGTGTCATAAAAGTGGATTTAAGACAAGGAAAAACTGGATAAAAAAAAAAAATGTGATGAGTTGTGAGTGAGTTGATACTTTTTGTGTTTTGAGTTTGGAAATGTTTCTTTATTTTCTGTCCATCTACCTATCAGGAAAACTTAGCCCAGGCAGCCTCACGGACACGGCCAAAGAAAACCTGGGCAGAAAAACTGCAATACAGCACAAGCAGCAGGAGAAAAGTGGTCCTGTACAGACTTTGCCTGAAGCAGTCAGCTTTACCTAAATTCAGGAGAGTAAAATATATGTTATGGTGCTGGCTTTTTCATGTATGCTGGCCGTCTTTCCCTGAGGATTGCAGCTTTACTGTGAAAATATCATACCCGGCAGCAAACAGACTGACTAAAGAGATAAAGGACAAAAAGAGCAGAAAGTAAACCTTTAGCTAGGACAAGCAAGGGCTCTATCTTACTAACCCTTCTCTCCCTGTCTATTTCCCTGGTGCATTCTGCTCTCTGAACAACAGCGGATGCAACACTCAGTGGCTCAGTTCAGGACTCACTTCAGCTTGTCCTGTTCCACCTGCTTTTCCCCGACTGCTAATAAGGTAATAAGTGAACATTCCCTGCTAGGTTTGACACCAGGGAATACAACTACTACAACTACTACTGCTGCTGCTGTATGTGTGAAACAATATGAAAACACCAAGACAGAAGTGAGGTTTCCATCCAAATACAGTGCAAACTTTAAAGGAGTGATAATTAGTTTTTTTTTAAATGGAATTAGTAGGCAACACGGTGGTGCCGATGAGGCGATGGGGGTGGGACCTTTCTGTGTGGAGTTTGCATGTTCTCCCCGTGTCTGCGTGGGTCGAATTATGCAGATAGAAGATTTAAAACAATTACAATGATTTTTTTCAAAAAAATCAAATCAAGTCATACTAAGTATAAGCACTGAAGCATTTTGTAAGTGTCGATGACAGTGCAAACAAAATTAACACTAAGGATACAATAAAAACTTAATGATATATAATGTAATTAATCAGAACATTTGTCTTTATTGTCTTATAATGAAACATTTCAATATATTTTTGTCCATATTTTGTCCAGTTTAAAACTTTGCCTGTTAAATCTAGTATTTTTGTCTATAACGTGTTACCTAAACCTCTTTTTGAGGAGCTAATACACTAAACCAGAGGTATTTGACCCTTAATTTTGTCAAAAAACATAAAGCTAGCTCTATCTTTGCTGCCTGAACTGATGAACTTGATTCAACCTTTTTTCTTTTCTTTTCTTTTCTTTTCTTTTCTTTTTTCTTTTCTTGTGCTAATTCTCCTCCACATATGCAGACACACACATCCAGTCATTAGCAGTACATTTACTTGCTGAATCCCAATCTTACATTTACCCTTTAGCAATGCACCAACTTATTCATTTCTCCGTGGCTTAGATGTCTTAAATTTTCTACATTTCCTCTCGGGTTTGATAAAGGACAAAGTGAATTGTTGAGCATAAAAACAGTTGGATGGAAATGTACTTATTGATTGCATTGTTGTCTGTCTGTGTGAAACAAGACGTTAAATCCACACACCGGTACAGCTCACACATTAGGATTTATTGCCCAAAACACCTCAGCTGAAAGAAACCCTATTACTGGAGCTGTACTTGTGTGTGGATTTTATTTCTTGTTTGTCATGGATGCGCATGTCTTAACTCTCCATTACTTGTTCACTGCTGTCATTTTGTTCGCCAGTGATAAAATGTTCTGACTAAAAAAAATAGATGACCACATTCTAAACCCAAAACAGCTTCTGAGTCTATGCAGATTTTCAGGCCAACATATTCATCTTTATACTGTGAAATTCTTACCGGTCCCTGGTTCTGGACTGGTGCTACGACCGCTTTGTCCCTCCAGTCGAACCTGGCCGGTAGCCCCGGTGTCTTCAGTCCAGAGAAAACAGGCGCTTTGTCAGGTACTGCCCTCAAGTAAAGATCTGTAGATAACGCGTTATAGTTCAGAATTATTATCAGATACAAACACTATGGAAATCCTCTTAGTGCAAATTGAATATTTCCCTCTTTGCACCAATTCAGATAATGTCACTGGTGATACACTGTGATATGTATTAGTCCAAAAACAGCTTGGTAAGTTGGTATGTGTTATCCTTTACCTTCTGGTACTGTTCTTCCCATTACTGGTATGTGCTGTTCTTTACCATTAGTGGGTTTTTTTGTTTGTTTTTTTTTACCATTGTTGTATGCAAGTATTATAATGTAAATTAACTGTTACCCGTAGTAACACCACCACGAATGTACTTTGTTCCTATTTTTCACACATATTTTGGTGAAATAATGTAAATACTGTTGAATGAGTTTATTATAAATTGGTTTAGGCCAGTTTGTTCGCTGTCTTGGTTGGAAGTTTAAAGATTTAAAGACAGGAGTGAGTACTTGAAGCTATGTTAAGTTATTGATGAGAAAAAGGGGTGGGATTAAATCAGTTTTTTCTTTCCACTGCTTTTTGAGCATAAATAAATGTATTTGTAGTATTGTAGCTGCATGTATTCTGTTAATTGTTTTGGTGTATGCAGGTCATTGCTGTTGGAGCACTTGAGCCAAAATCGCAATCACAAATCGCAATTTCACCCAAAATTATCACAATCTGACTTTTCTTCTCCATATTGTGCAGGATGCAACAACAAAAAGTGACTTAGTCCATCAAAAACAATAGAAAAAGTCTTTTAACTTGTGAGGAAACGGCTGTTTGTTATCATTAATTCAACAACAGCTTATTTCTTTCCTAATTCTGTAAAGCCAACATTTCATGTGTTCTTTGGCAGATTTTGGACTTGCATTTGCACCCATAAACTCTCAACGTCTTTAAAAGTAACATTTACAGCTATTAGGAACACTCCCTTCGCAGCATTTTGTCACAGTTGTCCAATTATTATTATTATTGCACAGTTGCATATCAAGCACTAATTTAATACCAGTGCTGATTTGCCCAAAACGTCGTGTGTTTACTTCTCTACATAAAACTAATTGGTATTTTGTGAAACTTGCTGTAACATCAGGCGAGGGACTGCTCTGCACCTAAACTTTGCCAACAAACCTCCCTAACTAAATGAACATTACTGCACACTGAACTGCACGTATATTGACCCTAAATAAACCGTGTTTAATGCAGACGGGTCGCATCAACAACAGACTCAATTATTGAACTGCTGTAAGCCATTTTATTATTATCCAATAGATTTAATGAGCACAACACATTTACACACTGTGGAAATGTGTCTACCTACCTTTGAATTCATTCTGTGAGAGATCAGAGAACTGGTTGACACCATACTTGGCAGACTGTGACGTTGTAGAGAAAGAATTCAGGTATGCGTGGCGTTCTGTAGCATTCTGCAACAACAACAATCCAGTTCATTTCTAAACATAATTACATTGCACTCATAGAATTATTTCCCACTTCAACCTACTCTAACATACCACTTATGTTCAGCTTGAGTGCCATATATCTGAAGTTTTCTCACCACGTCTTAAGTCAACAGCCCTGTTTTCAGCTTTGTGACAATGCAAAGTAAAGCTAAAAATTAGGGATAAGCATATTAAAATTAAATTCAAGTAAAATAATCAACACAGTTCTACTCCATTATTTGTGAAACTCATCACAACATGAGTATACTGACAGGAGAAAGAGACGCTGACTACTCCAAAAAGGTACTCCAGGCTATTATAAGGTTTTGTTTGTCAGGCAAAAGAGACAGCTGTTGTGTGTTCTTTAGTTTTGGGGAAAGTGCCTTAGCAGGATTGGCTGAAGGACAAGAGTGAACTGGTGATCGGTTAGGTAAATATGTATAGAAACAAATATGGAATGGTTTACACAAGTTTATCCTATATATGTAACCCAACTTGAATGGTACCTTAGGAATAAGACAAAAATACAGGCACTCACTTGGTTGGAAAAATTAGAAATTGTGGTGTGTTTTTAACTCCAGCCCCAATTAATTAACCTACAGGGCGTCATGAAATAAAGGCTTTTTAGAATTAAAAATTTTTCCAACCAAGTGAGTGTCCTGATTTGTCTTTTTCCTATTGTTCATGCCCTCTCCATGAGCACCTCTGGTTCGTTCAATACCAGTAGCTCCCTGTGAAATTGTTCTTTTGTCTTTTTGAACAGTACCTTGTTCATGCCATTTGGTGTGAACCCAGAGCTGCGTAAAGGTATTACAGAAGGCAATATGACAGTTTCTTGTTTTCTTGAGAATTATTTGTGTCAAATGCCATTTTTTTTTTTTTCAAACATTTATACCTCTTTAAGACATGACATATGCAGCACTCAAGTTGAAACACCAGACATTACTTTTAAATTTCATACCTCTATCAACTTAAAATTAGTCGACTCTTTTTTAAAAAAAATTATGTAAATTATGCTTACCACATTGACTGACTAATCAATTATTTCTACATTACTAAAGAGCTTTAGTTAAGCAAGAGGATTTTCTTGAACCATAAAACATTTTGTTCATTGCAGCCATAAATAGAAAGCACTCAGATTTGGAAAAAAAAAGTAGTTATTTTGACTAATTCTGACTTATTTAGATAGATGCATTATTTCCATACAGCAATGAACATAAATGTGCATGGTCCCTATGAAATAAAAATAAATAAATAATCCTCCATGGCGGAGGTAATTAATACATTTGGAAACACATGATTTTCAAAGAAATTAAATAAAAAACTTTAATATGAAAGTCAACTAGATCTGTTGGAGGGAAAATATAGTATTTTTATAAGTAAAGTTGCAAGTAAAGTACAAAATTCCTCAGATTTGACTTGTTTTAATACCTAATCTGAAAACTATTATACACTTCCTTCATGTGGAGTGGGCGTGGCCTCTGACGTGCGGTGGTCGTTTGTTTACAGTGTGAGTTGAAGCGTGTTCTTACTGAACTGAAAACAGTTCGTCTGTTTATTCCCATTCTTTCATTTCTTACCCGGAAATAAACGTGTCGGCGGTTAAACTCCTCGCTGTCCACCTCGTACATGCGGTGAAAGTGCGCTTTGAACGCGCGGAAATCCGCCGCAGAGCCGTTTAACTTTGCGTCACTTTGACAAGAGTTCACATTTAGACAAAACAGAGGACCGACGAGTGTGGACAAGACCGCAATGGACCCGAAACACCACGGACTGACCGACATTTCACTAAAGAAAGTCGTCTTGAGTGCATGGAGTGATTAAAAAAAGGAAGTGCATATGTTCAGATGTTGGCGGAAAAGGTGAGGAGGATTATTAAGCGCATGCGCAGTATGCAGGGTAGCTTTCTATAAAGAGAAAGTTATAAGTCACAAGTGACATTGGAAGAAAAAAACACATTCAAGTATTCAGAGACGAAAACAAGCCTAAGATTTGTTGGAAATAAATATATAACGAGCTTAAAATTACATATATCATTGAACACTTATATAAATGCAATAATAAAAAGAAAACAGTGATGGCCATAGTAGTGGTTTATTAAATTATTCAATTATGAGACCATCAAAAGTCATCAAAAACAATGGTTAGGCAATCAAGTACTAACTCCAGTGTTTATCATGTGATGAAAACAGACAAAAAAGAAAATATAGAATGCCTGAAAGCACTGTTTTTGTCACTTCATAGATATTGATGTAAGAACTGAGGGGATTTTGGTTTTTATCAAGAAAACATGGAAAATGGATAGATATTAGCTCTGAAATTAAACTCTAAGATATTTTTGTTGTTACAATTATATTTTTCCCACAAACAAATGTACCTATAGTTGTACCAGGCATTAAAATGAACAAGAAATTGAAGAAAACAAGGGGTGGTCTAATATTTTTCCATGACTGTACTTCTTCTTAAATAAGACATGTATAAGGTGTTTATTTAGTGGAAAAAAGTGTGCTTGTGTTGGAATTCAACAGACACCAGAATGGAATGGCTATCATACACGCACACAAGCTGATTTCAGAGGAAGCTGCAGTTGTCTCAGATTTTTTTCCATAGCTGTACACTACTGTGACTATGATGACGTTCCTCTACAACAGGTACTATGGAATATAAAATGTAAATTTCATGG
>JAPTYQ010000002.1:8955994-8968289 GCA_029814465.1 Ostorhinchus cyanosoma | reverse complement strand
ATATTAAACAAATCAGTCATTTATTTGTCAGTTGATGTATTATATGCGATGTATTTTCGCCTTTACCACTTAAGATTAAACATACTATACCAGTGTTTTGTTTTCAACCTGTATTTGTGTGCTACATAGCTGCTTCTCAATGAAAAATTGCTTTAAAAATAAATCCTAACACGACCCGAGTAGACAGCTTGGAGAATTATCTTGCACTGTCACTTACTGATTACGGTCTTCATGCTTCATTACTCCCAGGTCATTACGGTTGTGTGGAGGCCCTGGTGACTTGGGGGGCAGATGTGGACATGGACATTCCTCACCTGGGCACAGCGCTCTATACAGCCTGTGTCTGCCAAGAGCTGGAATGTGCCAGAAAACTCCTGAGGGAAGGTCAGCTCACAGCGCAGTGTGGATCTTTACATCTTCATACACATAAGTACACATACAGGACTGGATGAATATAGTTCATACAGACAGTACCACTTGGGGTTTCTTTCGCTAACACAGGCACAAAGTATTTTATCATTCCGCTATTCAGTGGCACAGTAATCACGTGTAGCTCACAGCTGACTGATAACATTTCCATGCTCGCTATATGGGCAGAACTTGCTATCTTTGATTGAAAGCAACACACTCATACCAATTCTGAAGGAACCGCAGAAAGTCATTTCTGGGAAATGTACTGAGGTCATTTGTTTAATGGAGAACAAAGACAGATGAGGGAAGGGATGTACGTACAAAATACTGATAGGAAATATAACCACGTAACTGCATATCAGGGGTTTCTGAGGTTGGCGGAAGGATGCAGCTGAAATTGCTTTATTTGTTGCAATTTCAGGTGATTCAAAGGATGGGAGTAGGGGAAGCATAAATAAGCCTCTGGTTTCAGCTTCTTCCTTTTTCAGTTACTAATTGTGTCAACTGTATGTTCTTTATATGTATGCGTTTTTGTATGTAAGCGAAATAAAAATATTCATTCATTCATTCAGAACGTCACAAGGTTGTGGGGGTCAATTTACACACATGTAATTATTATCATATCCTCAATATTTTAAAAAAGGTTAGGGTTAAAACAGTTAAATAAATGTGTTCATTGATGCACTAAGCACAATGTCCTGACATAATCCTTTATGTTTTTATTTTCCATAGAATATAATCAAAAACAACATTGGTTAAATAACAGTGAAGAAATGGGAACTGCAATTAAGCTTGATCCTAAATAGCAGCAAAATATTGGAGAGAACTCCCAGCATACTGTTTTCCCCTACTTTCATGTGGTTTAAATGCTGTGAAAGATAACACTTAGGTTCTGCAGCCAAGTGTTGAAAAGCTTATAATGATATTAAGCAGGAGATGTGAAGTTAAACTTTTGTCTGTGAGACTGGGGCCCACACTTCCAACTTAGTTGTAAAACAAAGTGAACTGTGTTAATAATTCATTCACAGCCAGGCATACTTTATTAACCACTGTTGATGGGGTGTCTGGAAGGTGTCTTGGTCTGATAATGAGGTGATGACCTCCCTACAGGTGCCAACGTTCAGAAAGGCAGATCCTTGGACTCACCCTTACATGCAGCTTCAGAGAAAGACTGCACAGCGATAGTGAAACTTCTCCTGGACTTTGGAGCAGACATCAATGCCAGGAACATGGAGTTTCAGAGGCCAGTAGATGTAGCTCCACCCAGCAGCATAACAGAGGGATTCCTGCTGCTCTACGAGGGTAAAAGCTGATGTTAAAAGGACCATATATGGATATTAGTTTGCAGAACTAACACATACACTCGCAGAAATAAAGTATTAGACCACCCCATATTTTCTTACATTTCTTGTTCATTTTAATGCCTGGTACAACTAAAGGTACATTTGTTTGGACAAATATAATGATAACAACAAAAATAGCTCATAGTAGTTTAATTTCAGAGCTGATATCTATCCATTTTCCATGGTTTTCTTGATAATAACCAAAATCACTTAAGGTCTTACGTCAGTAGTTAGGGCAAAACAGTGCTTTTATACATTCCATGTTTTCTTTTCTGTCTGTTTTAGTCACATGATACACACAGGAGTTAGTACTTAATTGCATCACCATTGCTTCTGATGACTTTCGATGGTCTACTGTTTTTTTTCCGTGACTGTATAAAGGATGTGCACTTCTGAATATATGGGAACAGAATATTTCCCCTTCTCTTACTCATAATAGTTTCAGATGATCCCAGACATCACCTTATATATTTCCTATTTTCTTCTTTTCACAGCTACACCGCGGCTGCTGAGTCAACTGTGTCGCCAGTGCATCAGGAACCAGGTCGGTCGTGACAGGCTTCACCTTCTTTCCCACCTTCCCCTGCCTAACAGGCTCAGGACCTACCTGCAATACCAATGACAGGCACATCAGCCAAGCTATACGTGCCCGAGTGGGACTTTCAGGAAATAAAAAAAAAAAAAAAATGCCTTTGATACAAGCGACACTTCAAGTCCATGAACTCATCTTACCTTTAATTTTATCTACCAGTCAATGCAAAAAAAGCAATTAATTGGAATTAGTCACAGAGCCTCCACTGAGCGGCTGACAGAACCAAGCTGCCCTGCTTCCCGTGAGTGAATGTGTGAATGTGGATGAATGTAAAGCAGTGTTTTTAATGCACTCCAGTGGATAAGTTGTGCTTTACTAAATAGTTATTGCATCTATTAAAGCATATTTATTTGTAAAATATAATATTTGATGCAATATTCCAGTACTTAGATGCCTTGATATATACTTCTGTAGTATCTATAAAGCGTGGTGCACTTTAAACACTATTTCCTGTATACTCTATATGAAATACTACTCAGTTTTTCATCTGATAATGTACTTAATGCACTGAGACTAGATTAAACCTGTTTTGAAACCTGATGCATTCCAAAATGTGTCTTTTATGAACTGCACATCAGTATGTTTGATATGAATGATTTTTACTTAGTGATATGGATGGAAATGATGCTATCTGGATTAATCATTTGAGGAGTTGACAAGTTCAGTTTGGAATTGCTTAGCGGTGCCAGCTGTTGTTGGATGACCATACTGGAAAGCCCCAAATGGAAAACAGAGGTAAGTGGAACAGTGAACTTTTGTCTCTATTTATGATACAACGGTCAACAGTCTTTTTACTGGCTGCTGATTTAACAATGTTGAAATGTCCTTACTTCAGACGAGGTACCATTTCCATTCAATGTATCATTATTCAACATATTTGTTGGTATATTCCTTCAATTGGGGTACTTTTTAGCCCATAATAATCTAAACAGCCACCAGCCACCAAAAGCATCTACTGATCTAAAATGTTTAATAACTTTAGAGTCATATATGATCCAGGTTTTCAGCTTTTCATAGTTATCATATAAGACCCATTTGGACATTCAGAGGGTCTGTAATATTGATTCACAGTGGCTGTTTTATGTTCCGTTAACTGTTTATTGGGCAAGCTACAATTTTTGGTCATTTCCTCAAACATGGAATATGGGGCCGATCCTGTGCCTCAGTGAGGTCCAGAAGCATGTTGGTTTTTAGACTCACTAAACAGTGATTCAGAGAGTTTTTATGGACATTTTGAGGCTATAAATAGTAAATGTACGTGATTTTTGTCAGTTTATGGCCTTAAATTAGTTGTTTTATTGCATGTATTTACATTTCAGCTAGTGCTGCTTGAATGTTTTATGATAAGAGGAGGTAGATGATGACGTCTAATCACACACTAAGTTTGATATTCCAGAGTATTTCAATGAGTACTGTATAAAGGGTTAATGATATATTTTGCTGGGGGGGGAATCCTTTTTTCCTCATTTTTGTCTGTTTTTATATAATAACCTTGTCACACGTGTTTACTCCTGCAGGATTCTGTTGGGTTTCTGTAAATTGGCTTGAGAGCCTAGTTTCAATATGTAAAGTGTCATGAGATAATTTTTGTTATGATTTGATGCTATATCATTAAAATCTGACTGATTGATTAAACCTGAGATTTTATGAACAGCTACAAAATCAGTAAATGAAATGTGGGAAATACCTCATTCTTCATAGAAAAAAAAGCAAAATTTAGAGGATAATATTATAAGGGGTGATAATTTACACAGGAAATATTAAATTCAGAGGAAAAAAATGATTTGGAGGTTATCACAAGAATAGTTCCATCTATTCCGATCCATTTTTAATACACACTATATATTAGATTATACTATTAAACTGTTCAATCCATTTTTAACACACACTAAATGTTAGATTATACTATTAAACTGTTCAAAGATGGCACAAACAAAATAAAAACTGGAAGGACACTGTGGTCATCCGGTTATTTCACAGGTTCTTGGGTGAAATATGGTTTTTACACATTATTTTAACACTGCATATTCTGGAACCCTCTACTGTTAATGGCATTTTAAGGACCTCCCCATCAAAGCTGTTTCTGTTACCACCTCTAGGGGGCAGCAAACGTCACCTCTGTGCGTCCCGCTGACCTGACGCACGACCAGGAACGTACGTGTCGTCGCTGTCATGGCAACAGACAGTCAACCTGTCAGAAGCCTTGACAACGCGGACATTATCTGTACGCTAAATGACAGACTTGTTAAGATTTCAAGGCTGGATTTATGATACGTAACCATTGATACAAGAGTAAATGGCAGGTTGTATGTGGACTGACGGTCACGTGACTTACGCACCGACTCCTAAAAAGACAGGATTACCGAGAGAAGTGGTCCAGTGGCTGCAGAACCTGGACTTAGCACGGTATCCTAAGAATGTGCGCAGGTAAAACACGAGGTCTGAAAACTGAATAAAATGCATTAATTAGCAGCAATATGTGCACGTGTGTTTTTAGGAATATGTATATCCAAAGTGTGTATTTAGGTTAGAGTTAAAATCCATATCTGGAGTGAATCTAAAATGGTTGCAACATAAACTGGTGGTTTTTAATCCCAAAAAAGTCGTACACACTGCAAAAATCTAAATGTTACCAAGTGTATTTTTCTTATTTCTAGTCCAAATATATCATCACACTTAAAATAAGACCTAATCACCTAACTAGAGTAACTTTTCAGTGAGATATAAGAACTTATTTCTGGACAATAGATCTTGAAAATGTTATTTCAAATAAATCTTACCAAGATAATTTTCATTTATTCCATTGGCAGATTTTTTTTTCATTAATTCAAGATTTAATTTTTTTTTTTTTTGCGTAACAAGCAAAAAAATCTGCCAATGGAACAAATGAAAATTATCTTGGTAAGATTTCTTGAAATAAGGTTTTCCAGATCTATTGTCTAAAATTTAGTTCTTATATTTCACTGAAAAGTTACTCTTTAGGTGATTAGGTCTTATTTTAAGTGTGATGAGATATATGGACTAGAAATGAGAAAAATACCCTTTTTACAGTGTACTTGCACATACCATTTCACCCACTTACATTTTCAAAAAGATAATAAGCAAAACTGCTTTTATATCTCTAATACGAGCAAGGATGTGTCCCCAAAATCTTACCTAAGATACCTTCCACATTTTAATGACTCAAACTCCATCTTGATATCAACTCTGCAACTTTTCTCAACTTTAGGTATTAAGTTACTATCACAAAAAAAAAAAAAAAAAAATACTTATATTTATAATTAAAAAGCAAATGCTAACTAAAAAGAGAAAAGTTGAATTTCACCGGTACAGTGAGTATCCATTTCCCTACTTTTTTATTTACAGAGATTTTTCCAGTGGTTACCTAGTGGCAGAGATATTCGCTCATTACTACCCCAAAGACTTCCTGGTGTATTCATATGACAAGGGGACTTCATTTTCTGCCAAACGGGAAAATTGGAGTCGAATAAAGCAGGTAAGAAGAGAAAAACATCTCAAAATATAATGAGCTGAAGAGAAATGTCTATGTAATTCAGTTGATAGTGGATGTAAAAGCATTTAAATGAACAAACTGTCTTATTCACTTTGTTTTTCCACTTTCTGGGTCTAGAGACAAACAAATGCACGAGGGAATGATGCTGATACTTTCACTGCCTGACAGTGGCACCTGAATTTGGAACGTTTCCCATTCTGTTTTAGGTTTTGTGTTTTTAAATGGTTCTTTGTCTCAGTCTTTGCAGAAGCTGAATCTGCACTTGTTGAATGAAGTGATTCATGGAACCATCCACTGTAAACAAGGTGCAGCAGAACTGTTGGTGCAGGAGATTTATACACTTTTAACAAATAGAAGGTAAAGTCTGATGGGGGACGACAAAGGAAACAAATTAGGATCTGGTAATAATCGTTGGATAACTCCGTTTTACTAGAGGCTTGATTATTTACAACAAACAAAACAATGCTGCAATACCTTAATATATTCAGACTTTATAACAGTTCCTAGTGACCCCCCCCCCCAATATCACACCATATACATGAGCAGCCATTCTTTATTTAGATACAGTTATGCTCATCAGTTTACATACCCCTGACTGAATGCACATGGGACAATGTTGAATGTTCCAACATGACAATGACCCAAAACATAAGGCCAAGTCGACCTGTCATTGGAGCAGCAGAAAAAAGTGAAGCTGAAGGAGTGTCCATCTGAGTTTCCTGACCTCAGTATCATTGATCCACTTTGGGGAGGAGTCAAATATGCAGTTCATGAAGAAAACCCCAAATCTGAAAGAACTGAAGGTGTTTTATCAAGAAGAATGAGCAGCTTTAGCATCTGAGAAAATAAAGAGTCTGATCCACAACTACCACAAAAAAGACTTCCATCTGTCATTGATGTAAAAGGGGCGGGGCCAATACAGAGGATGGAGGATTAAGAGCTAGGGTATGTAAACTTATGATCAGGGTCATTTGGATAGTTTCTGTTGTCAGTAGGATTAAAAAGAACGAACACATTTATTCAATAATGAATGACTTCACCAAACCACTAGCCCAAGTGAAAGAAAAGTTTTTGTATTATCATTTATACTCTCTGAAAAATGGCCAAAGAATCATAAATTCTGCTAGCGTATGTAAACTTATGAGCATAACTGTAATTACCAAATTTTAAAATTTTCTCTATATTTGTCATTTTCAGTTGTTTGGTTATTCTACCTGTCTTTCTCTCTGCAATTGCTCGTTGTATGTTGCTGCTGTTAACTGCGAAATGTCCCCATGGTGGGATAAATAAAGTATTATCTTATCTTATTAAGAGTTGTTTTCAACTTTAGCAACCCCCAAAAAAGAAACACGAACAGTGTAGGAAATCAAATTTGACTTGTATTTCATTGCAGATGCTGTGAATACAGTATATTTCATTTTTTGTCTGGTCCACTATATTTCCTTTTGTAAATATACATCCCTCCCTGATATTCAGGCTGCAACAAATTCATGAAAACAGAACAGGAGCAATTTAGAGCAAATGATGAGTTTAAAAAGTGGTGATTTGATCCAAAAGCAGCATCCAAGACAGATTAAATCCTTAAGGAGAAAAGATGGGCTGAGGTTCGCAGGTTTGTCGATAACTGTAGGCGAGAAAAAAAAAAATCACTGAAATGTTAAAAAGCAATGTTCTTCAAAGAAAAGAAATGATGGAAATTGGTTTGTATAGTTCACCCTCAGTGTTGCAGAAAGTAACTTTAAAAGGGAGTGCTATTGATTTTTGATATTTTAATAGATTAATGTTACAACACCATATGAAAGGCAGCTGAAACAGGAAAATGCAAATTGAAGAAAAGAACCCAGATATTAAAGACAGAAATATTTGGAATTATGTCAGGAAATAAACAATGACAGTCTTAAACATCCAGACCACGGTGATGCCAACACCAGATCGGTCCTCTAGACATGATCACTCCATCAGTATGTGTCTTCTTTCTCAGTATCAGAAGTCTTCAGAGCCCAGAGTCAGACTTTACAGACCAACAGTACCAGGAGCAGCTGCCATCACTGGCTCGTTCCACTGCCTCCCAGGCCATCAAGAACAACCTGAAGATAACAGAGATCATGGCCGAGACTGACATCAGTGCAAACCAGAGGAAGACAGCAGCCATCATCCACAGACACATGGAGCTCAAGGCTGCAGAGAGGGCCCTCAACCCTGGTGAGTTTCTACTTCTGGGTTGCTATTGCGCCTCGAGTAGCCTCTGTTTGTCATGTCGCGGAAAAATCGCACTGATGCACTACTTCATTATGACAATAACACAATAGATGGAAACACAAGTCAAACACGCTGACAGAAGGCTGGCAAAATACATGGAGTATGCCAGTAAACAAGCCATATTTCCCTGAATGTGACAGGATTTGGACAACTCTGACGGACTGTTTGATTTGGTGACAGGACGGTTTACAGTGAGGAACAATGTGGGTCAGTTGGCAACCAGAAACCTTGTGCCTTCTCGTCAGGCTAATGACTGCGATGACAACCCATCATCTGGAGGCAGCACATCAAGTAAGCGCAGAGTCTCGTATTCTTTGTCCACAGCAGTAAACAGAGCACACAGACTCTGTATATAGTCGCGGAAAAAATTATTAGACCACCCCTTGTTTTCTTCAATTTCTTATTCATTTTAATGCCTGGTACAACTAAAGGTACATTTGTTTGGACAAATATAACGAGAACAACAAAAATAGCTCATGAGTGTTTAATTTCAGAGCTGATATCTATTTTTTTCTCCATGTTTTTGTGATAACCAAAATCACTTCAGGTCTTACGTCAATAACTTCGGCCAAAACAGTGCTTTTATTCATTCCATATTTTCTTTTCTGTCTGTTTTAGTCATATGATACACACAGGAGTTAGCAGTTGATTGCATAACCGTTGTTTTTGATGACTTTTGATGGTCTAATAAATTTTTCCACAACTGTATATACTACTAAAAAGCTTGGATTAGCAACTCACTCTTTCGTTCACATTTGAGGTGTAGACATGGAATTGTACCTGAAAGGGAAGTTTTATATGATCTGCTTCTCCGAATAAACAAAGAATGGAAAAAAAAAGTAACGAAAGAAAGAAAATCACATGCATTAATTCACGCACGATTCTTACATTTGGGTCACAGAATTTTGAAATTGTGTAGAAAGACAAGATATATCCACTTACATGTAAAGAAGGTGTGATCATCTGTAGTTTTATAAATATAATACAATGTTTTCTTTTTGTAGTCACACGATACACACAGGAGTTAGTACTTGATTGCATAACCATTGTTTTCGATGACTTTTGATGGTCTAATAATTTTTTCTGCGACTGTATATGGTAGAACAGGCAGCATTTCTTTTGTTTTACCCCTTTTTTTGCAAGTGTAACAAGCTTAATAGAGATATTAATCAAATGTAGTCTTATACTCTGAAGGATTAGCTTTAACTATATTTCACAAGGAGAAAAATAAATAAAAAAAAAAAAACACTCTGCATCTGCCTGAAGCAACATAGTGTGACAAGCGAAGTTCACCCCAGTTAATTTTCAAGTGTTTGCTTGAAATGTGGCTGTTAGAAAAATTGCCTTCAACAACTAGGGTCTCCTGACATTTTCTTTTTCTGAGGAGGAAAGTGACATGTCGCCGCTCTCCTCAAAGACATCATTTCGTATAAAAGTGTATTAAACAATGAAGTGGGTGTAATAAATGTGAATAAAGTTAATTATTTTGTTGTTTTCTAATTATTTTACATGTGACTTGCATTAATGGTTTCATTCCATCATCCTTTTCCCAATTTCTTCTACTCTAGAATCCTGCGTCTCATCACGGAGTCAACCTTCTGTTTCCTTTAAGGAGATTAAGGTGCGCCAGCCTGTTAAACCCTGCATGTTAAATTATTAATAAGACACATGGGACCTGTAATTCCCCTTATTGTGGAATATGTGTCAATTAAAGGTAACAGTTTTTCAGAATTATTCAGAGGTATGTTTGCATCCAGAAAAACCCAAAGACAAGGAGCTGATTCATACACATTTCTTCCTAATTTTTCCTTTAAAAGATATCTGAAGTTTTCTCAATGATGCAAATTAATTATAATAATGTTAAAAAAAAAAAGAAAAGAAAGATGGAAAAAAGCAACTCCATCAGATGATAGATTTGGTCAAATATCATCTTGTGTGGGTTATGTGCGTTATCACCAGTAGATGGAAGCATTGAGTCATGAAAAGACTTCTCTGTTGATTTACGATATGAAACGCAGTTTACCTTGAACAGAAAGAGAAAATAAATCTGTGTATCCAGCAAATATTGACTGGCCTTTCTGTTTGTGTTGTTCGCTGTGCTGAGAACTTGGCTGATATTTAGTCCGCCTTACATTCTCCCACACTTACCACCGATGACACAATAGAGAAACAGACCTTTTTAACAGGAAGAAATTATCATCTGACACCTGCTGGTTTATTAATGCAGTAGTGTGCAATATTAACTCTGGGACCACACATTTGTCATTAGAATTTAATCAGTATTTACAAAGTGAATTTTAATCATTCGACATAAATCAGTTATACAGAAGACTCCTACACTCAACAATCATGGCACCAATTAAAAAGCAATTATTACCCTGATTTATACTTTTTAAATGATTCCAGACTTCTCTCTAGTTACTGCTTCAAATCTAGTCATGCAGTGTTTTTTTTTTTTTGAGGGGGGGCTCTAGTAATATTGCCTCTATAGACAGTGCACAAATGTCTCCACAGTTTTCACGACTGACATATGAGGACTTGCGTTGTCAATAATTAAATCATGACAACACTCATTACAGCAGAATCACGCTGCTTATGGTCTTGCGGTTCCTGATTTTTTAAACTGTTACAAAAAACTTCATGTAAACAGCCTGCTCTTGCTGAAATAGAAATGATATAGTGATTTAATTTCTTGGTTCAATAAGGCATACACAGCCTGGTCAAAAACCCTGTCCCAGACCCCAATATTCAGTTGGACTGCCATTAGCTCTTGTTACAACATTTACTTCTACTGTTTGAACACATAACATTGTGAACCTAAACTTGACCAACTGAAGCAACCTGCATTGTGTGTACGTACAAACCTCACAATGTAGAGTGATCTCGTGAAATCGCGTTGTATGTCACGCCAGTTCTCACTGCATTTGGCGTGCTATACTTATGCATTTTCATCTTTTTGCATGTTATTCAAAGCCATTTGATCGCGTGTCAATGTATGCCAACATCTCCGCTTTACATATCTGTAACCGCTAACCCTAAACTTAACTGCTAATCGTGTGGTATTTGACACGGTGTGAACAAACATGCAGAAAGCTTATAATGTATACAGGCAAAACGGTGATTAAAAGTGGCGTGCTATCTGTGCACAATTCATATCACGTTGCACAATGAGTGTGTGCACACCATCCTACTGTACAAAGTGAAAGGGAAACTTAAGACACTTTACAAATTTCTGTAAGCCTCTTTCTGTTGTGCAGCTCATTTTCCTTTTCCATACCTTCAGAAACTTTTATTTGAAGGGGCAGGGCATTTGTTTAAGGGTGGGAATTCCATTTGCACACACCCCCGCACAATTTCCCTTCAGGTCAGGCTGATTGTTTTTTCCTGAATTTCATTTTTTACTCAGTAATGGAGCGTTTTCAAACGTAGCAAAGTAAAATACTTGGATCAGATGTACTTGAGTAAAAGCAAAATTACATATTTCAAAATCTACTTTAAAAAAAATTACAAATTACTCACAAAAACGACTCAATTATAAATGTAATTCATTACTTTCTACCTCTGGTAATCACTTAATCTGCCTCACTCTGGACTCATCAGATCACATTTCCACTACATTATAATCTTTATCCTCTCTACAAACTGATGGTGGTTGAAGAAATTAGAAGCTCCTAGCTGTATCAGTTAAACGGTTAAAGAGCTGAAATGTATAAATCAGTGCAGTAATTATCCAATGGAAGGACACTATTTGTTTAGTTAAATCCAGATGACTTGTTTTGTCAAGGACTTCTCTTACAGCAAACATAACAGAACAGGAGGGCAAACAAGTTACATCAATTCACTAATTTTCAAGGGTAGCAGGGGCGCTGGAGCTCCAGGCTACCATCAGGCGAGGGTGGGGTACACCCTGGATGTGACACCAGTTCACTGCACAGTTGACTTATACAGAACAACCACCATTCACTCCCACATTCACACCTACAGGCGACTCAGAGTGACCAGGCCCATTACAGTGCATGTGTTTGGAAGGAAGCCAGAGTGCCCAGAGAAAACTGAGAACCTTCATGCTGTGAGGCAAAAGGGCTAACCCCTGCACCACCGCGCTGCCCACATGTTAAATTGACAACACTTTTTTTTCCCAACACGGTCCTGAGGCATTTCAAGAGTTTGGCACTT
>JAPTYQ010000002.1:8936866-8954258 GCA_029814465.1 Ostorhinchus cyanosoma | reverse complement strand
ATCAGAAATAGGGTTGAAGATGGACCTGTGGAGTTGAGTTAATGAAGAATTCAGACCCAAGCAGAGCATTTAGTTTACGTAGACCACAGGGAAATGTTTGAAAATGCATAATTCCACGTAAAGAAGCAGAATATTACTCCTTTAAAAAAAAAAGTATAAGTTGAGATGCATTTTCTCACTGAAATACATTATTTGGGTATTTTTGTGCAACATCTACTAAGACTGAAATTACCCAGTTGGCCCAGAGCTCCAAGCAGTCGTGGATGCTCAGCATACAGGACAATTGAGCTGTGAAACTGGTGAAAAAACGGATGACAGGATGATAAGTGTTTCTGGCTGACTGCCTGGCTTCTTATGTGGTCTAAGAGGCTAGGCTGAGATAGGGCACTGCTGTGATGATATGATCTCCACAGCTCTGTCAGACTATTAACCACAGACGACCCTGATATGTATTGTTTCCATAGCCATAGTAATACACAAGAATACAATTTATCTGATATGGATGATTGTAGTATTTGGATTACACACAGTACGAAATCTAATTGGGGGAAAAAAAAGACGAAAAAAAATCAATAAACACTCTTCCTACTAAATCAACAATTTGTCAAAATCTATCAGAGTGAGTGATATTTGAACATACCCAGCAGGACAATGTATTTACACTACATCATGGTGTCTGTGGATATAGCTCATCCTGTTACCATGGCAGTCAATGGCTGGTAAAGCCTCTTTCCCTGACCTCCTTAATCTTTCAGAGTCTTTTGATTTCCCTCAGCTTGACTGGGCGTGAACACACATCGCCACTCAAGACAGACTGCTCTGTCGCCTGTTGATTTCTGCCGGCGCTAGTACTGTACATGAGCACTGGAATCTGAAATTTCAATGGGAGCCTGGTTAATTTGCTGTATTGGTTTATACAAATGATGCAGACAGTATGGTAAGCTCCAATAAAAAGAGATGCCTTGAGTTATAAAAGCATAACTAAAAGGATGGAAAGGCTATAGTCCTAGAATAAGACTTTTTAATAATGTCACAAAGGATAATACACTGTGAACACTGTTTTACATGAAAATAACTAGCCAGGGTTACAGGGTGATGTTTATATTTGTTCTACATCTACACATCTCTTCTGCTGAACAATATCTACAGCCTGGTTGCTGTGGCAACTAGCAAGCCCATACTGGAGAGCAACCAAGAGACATTAATAAGCTTACTGTGAGCTTCTTTGGCTCCTTCTGTTGATCGTGAGCACGGGCTACAGGCTTTTCTAAACTGAACATGAATGTGCTCAAAATAATAGGAAGCACATGCTTTCAAGCTGAAGGAAGTGCTTATTTTTGTGATACTGTGACACCGATGATTATCATTAGAAATGTCAGCCAACTGCGGTTAGAAACCCACAATGCCTAAGAAAATGCCCTAAGAAAGTGTTTCACCATCTGCTGATTTTTCTCCATCTATTTCATGGTAGCGTCAGTATGACTGAAGCTCCACTGAGGAGGATAAGGGGATAAACAAGGGGGAGGGGGGTCAACACCTTGGTGGAAGCACAGACAGGAACATGACTAGCCGGGGGGATTGTGAGGCTCTCTAAGCCAAGGATTCCCCTATAAATCAGCTCCACGCCGTTTCCTCACATGTCCCACCCCTATTAAGAAAGCCATGCTAAGCCAGTGTGTAGTTATTCAGGCCAAGGGTGGGGCCGTGTGTGTGTCTGCATGGGCATAATCAAATCACTAGTCAGGGTCTAATATTCATATGTCCTTATTAAATATGCACAAATAAATTGCTTTTATTTATTTACATATTCTTAATTAAGTTAAAATGTGTTCGTCAACAACAAGCTGCAGGCTCCGATTGTTGTTAATTTTCAAATCCCAAGAGTTTATAGCTAATTAAGTAAAAATGTTGATGCAAGATCCAAACAGCAGTTCAACTGGAACAAAATTCTGCCCTATGTCAAGGATTTAGAGATTAAAACCATGGGTATGAAAAATATTTTTACATTAGAGGAAAAATGAGAGATCTTTCAACTTACAGACATTAGTAATTAAGATGAAAGATGTTTTATATCAATAAAAAATACTGTGAAAATAAAGCTCAAAACAATGGACAGAGATGAGAATCCTTTGAAGAAAATGAGAAGGGCTGACCTCATGAGCTTTTCATTTGGAAAAAATACAAAGAAGCTATCATTAATGATCCTGAAAATATCTATTTACTTTAAAGTGGGTCAGTGCTATTTCCAGGCCTCATGTAACTTTAAAGAATGAATGTTTTTGTACTAGTAATGGTCGCTTTTACCATGGATATTTTGAACTCAACATCCATTTGCAGGTCACAGGCTTGCATCACTGTACTTCACAAAGAATGGGCAAACCCACTGGGATTAGACACTAGAGCCACTTCTCAACTCCTTACTTTTCACCTCCTCAGCTCCTTGACTCCTCGATGCTCTACTGTGACCTGGAGATCAATCTTGTTGTGCCTGTCTTGAAGGCTGTCTCAGTTTCCTTAAATGCACATCAAGAACCAAGGATCGAGTACAGAGGAAGCTGGTAGGATGCACCTGAGTATCATCGTTCAAAGCTTTAGGGAAGTCTTTTCAGTGATCGGAGCCACAATGTGTAACACTGGTCTGCAAGTAGAACACCTCCAGGATAAAAGTGGTGAAACATTACCAAGTTTGAGTCACAAATAAGGATAATTATGTCAAAAAAATGCTGGTTGTCGGTGGTTTCCAAAACAGAGTCTTGGGTGAAAATGTGAATTTCAGAAAATTAATGATGAAATGAGTTTTATTCTTCAGGAATGTTTGTCTCAGAGGTACCAGATCTACCTCAAAACACTGTCTGTACGTTAGAATACATTCACTTAACAGGTTCTTTCCAATGGATGTTTTATTTATCTGTTGTATAAATGTACATAAACCAATATATGCGTAATAGCACTTCATCATGTCCATTGAAAACATGAGCTGGTCAGCACTTTTATCATTTTTCTTCCATTTTTTTCTCATTAAAGTCTGTATGATTTAGCACATTTAATCTCTGAGGCTGATAATGTCTCAAAAATTATAGACCAATTACATGAATTATGAGCCACAGCAAGAGCAAGGACTTTAAAAGATCTGATATAACTCCAGATTGAAGAAAAACTTTAATTTCTAACGCTCAAATGCGCAAACAAACGTGTTTATTTAAAAAAAAAAAAAAGAAAAAAGTATGACATCTCTACATTACCTACTTTTACAACACTCCGCATTACAAACTGAATTAAAATTTATTCATAGGTTTATATGAATACTCAGCTGACAGATCATAAAATAAAATGGCACAAATAACAGCCAGCTGTAACACACGACATATTAGCGTCTATTTAACATGATGGTGCGGATGTCTCATGGTGGTAAATCCCTGACACTTCAACTCCTTGGCCCTCCCATCAGAAATACATGCAGAGGACTTGAAACGAGGATCAAAGAAGCGACAACTTAAGGATGATATGATGCATTACAAATGGCAGCTGTCTTCAGGTCAAACGAAAGAAAGAAAAACGTGGAGAAGATCCTACCTTCAATATTCATTAAGAAATCTCAAAGAAAACCAGGGTATTTCAGTCTAAAATCATGGTATGAAGAGACAGTGGATATTGTTAAGACTGATTTGAGTAGTCAAACTCCTTGACTTATGATTCAATATATTTGTTTATAATGACTGAATATTTGCAATGAGTAACTGGAAATGTATTGTTTTGCCCGGAGATACATGAGGGGAAGCACGACTCACAGAAATGGTAACAGAAGGGGCAGATTTTATTTTAGAAAACTGGACATTTGAGTCTATCCTGCAGAAATAAAACGGGTAAGGACAACACATTTTTTGAAGTGTTGACCACAGGTACAAGTTTAACCCTTGTACAGTTTATCCTCAGTCATAGAGGCCGGAACAGTAAAGTAAGGAATTAAGACAACCATATTCCATAAGAAACCATTTCCTTGCATCATAAAGAGACAACAGCCCAAGACCTTGTTGAAGAAAAACTAACCCTAAACTGATCAATTAAATGATAACTTAACAGAAATTCAGACCATGTGGATGGACAATACACTGCAGCTGGGTAACTGAATTATTAATCAAAGATATTGCATTAAGGATTGAAAAATTAATAAAGCATTACATTTTAACATCCGTGAACCATTATATTAAATATAATGTGAACAATCTGCATAATTGCCATAAGAACGCCATAATTAAAATGACTGAACAAGATGGTGCCGTTCTTCCAGAAGGCGTATAAAAGCAGATGTCAGCTCAGATTTCAAAACCAATGGGAAAAAAGGTCAAGCTGTTCACACTCCTATCAACATCTAACTAACCGACCATAAACTGGTTTGTCCATGCACACATCCACCCACCACGGACTGCATCATGTGTTCTACAGTATGAAGGCACCGGGTTCATAGTACTTCACGTTTACAGTACTAGTACTACTCAAAACTGTTAGGATTACCTTCTTCTTGATTGCTTTCCAGGTCTGTACTCCAGCAGAAACTCTATTTCCCCGCAGGGATCATTAAAGTTTCATCTAATTCACATATCTGATCACCCATCTGGCCACACTTCAGGTCAAGTCAGATATAATTTACATCACTCATTTCATCCTTCAAATCATATCTGAACTGTTTGTTCGTACCTCCCCCACTTTACTTCTCAATCTAACCCATATGCTAATTCTGATATTTGACTGATATAGGTCACTTCTATCTAATATGCATAATGTGGAAAATACATCTGATATATTGAAGTAATGTATTTAAGATTCAATATAACGGTAGTTTTATTCAATATTCTAAATTAGATATAATCCTGTCATGCTGCAGTTTTTTGCACAATCTTCACAAACACAAGACATTCATAAAATGAAATTAAGCAAGACATACATTTGGGAAATCTAAGTCTTCCTAAATGTCATTTGGATTTTTTTTTTTTTTATCCTCAAAACATGGCTTTCCAGTGAGTTGCGTCAGACTGTGAGCTAAAATCTCAGCCAATAGCAGATGACATAATGCTTTAGTTTCAACCTTAAAATCACCAAAAGTGGGCACCAACAGTATATGTTGACATATATAGTCTATATTTGCATGATAGGAATCCAGTGACACCTCCTTGGTGATCGTATAATTGAATCTGTATGACTAACAAGATTAGGAGAATCCCATTTTGAAATCAGATGTTCCCCCCTCCCTTATTTAAGGAGAGGTTGAGTTAATGCAGTAGAGCCGCTGCCGCGGGGGGAGACGGACTTCACCATTTTCTCTGAGAGCTAGGGGGGTTTAGGGTGGGCCTGAAAAATAACATTGACCATCACACCTGAACTCCCCTCTCTCAAAACACACAGTCAGAAGGTCTACACACACTGTTCAACCCTGCTGCAGTGCTGCATCCAGCTTTAAAGGCACATTTGTCACACACCTGCCTTTTCAGCCTCACATCCCCCCCCCATAAATGTGCTTTCCTGCCTGCCATAGAGACCACCCTCGGCTCCATACAGCCCCCCTACTCCCCCTTCATCCTCCTCCTCCCTCCCTCGCTCCTCCACCAGGGACCAAGGAGATTTTCAGCACTTGCCACAGCAGCTCACAATGGACAGTACCACAAAGACTCAGTGATCCCTCACATCGCCCGGACGCTTGACAGAAACCACAGCTGACAGGCAATCTCAGCGTTCACTAGGGATATCCAGAGAGAGTGGAATAGTGAGTTTTAGAGGGAGAAAGAGGAAGTGCTTTGTGGACTACGCTTTAAAAGAAATAAGACTTCCACCCATACAGGCGCATTTTTCATATTTAGTTGCTCTAGAAACAGCAGCAGCACAATGGAAGAAGACATGGATGAGGGGCAGACCCAGAAAGGTAAAAAAAAAAAGTCTTCCTTTGCATTTCAGACTGTCTAAAGTAAATCTGACAGGAATGTTTTGTCAATGTGTCAGTGGTGCCTCTGCAGCGACAATTTCACAAATGTTAGCTTTCCCCTTTGTGAACAGAAGAGCAGCTGTTCGGGGTAATTCCTTTGTCCATTGAGTGGCATTACTCCAATGAAGAGTGTACGTCTGTAGGTGCTGTTTTGGGTAGTGAGAGGGGTGTGAACTGCAAAGGCTGGACTGTCTTTGTTTGCTTGATAAGGCTTTCATGCTTGTCGTGATCAAATCAAGCCTTTACACTCATTAATCCATCAGGTCCCAGACTGCTTTTTGTGCCTAAATGTCTAGACTGTGTTTGTTGCAGCAATGCACTGCAACATTTCATGAGTATTTGACGCAGAAGCTACGGGTTCTTCTGTTCATTTATGAGGGGCAATACACGACTTGTGCAAATTGCTAGTTATATATCAACTTAATGAGCAGTCCAATAATTTCTGTGCAAGAATGATTCAGTGCTAGGCTGGGGCATGTGGAGTGCAATATTTTGAGATGAACAAGATGCTATTGTCACATAAGGAGCCCTTCCCAGTCTTTACCTCTCCTATATTTACTTCATGTGACAGGCATGGCTTCCTCTGTTTGTGTTTGTGTTGCTGCTTTCTCCCCCATCCTCCTCCATGGACCCTATCTCTTTTCACAGGCACATATGAGCTAAAACAGTTGCCATGGCACTGGCCAAGTGTAGTCATTATCTTTTTTCTTCTCTTCACCCACTCCTGCTGATGACATTTTGGTACCACTGGAATAGTTCACTTAGTCTAAGGGAGTGGGAGGTTAGACAGACAGAAAGATGTACAGAGGTAGAGTTATACCAAGAGAAATCTGGTAGAAAAAACAGCAAAGGGAAAATGAGAATGACAGAGTGCAAGAAAGAATGAAAAAAAAGAGCTCTGAGAGAATATAACAAGCACAGTTTTCTAGAATGGGGGAGTATAATTGTTGCCTTACATGCTACTTACATGCAGTAACTATGGAGACTGAGTTCCCTGTTGATTAGAAGGACTGACAATACCACCGGAAGATTATTTATGGCTCTGACGTTGCCATAACAATGAATAATAATCTGCATACGCACCAACAAAATTGGTAAAGATTTAGAGTGAGTGCGTCTTGGTCGCCATTACTAGGTGTGTACTCAGGCTTTCCTGTTCAGAAGGCAAAATCTGTCAGCCTTGGCCACTAACACAAATGCTCATCCAACTGAAAGAAGCAGCCATGCAAGCTGTGCATGCATTTCTGTCCATTCATTTGGGTGAAGAGAAGCCTTATAAAGACACCATAATAACTTCATGTGTGCTGATACACTGATACTGCAAGCTCTGCTGCGCTATGCTCAGCAGTAAATGTCTTCACTGGCATCACTATGTACTGAAAAACATGCAAATAAAAAAGATAAAGATTGAATTTTATCATGTATTTGGTTGTTTGCTTTCTTCAGAAGCAAATGGGCTCAAACCATTTTGGGTTTTCCTCTTTTTCAACAGATGACGTAATTGTTTTCCTAAAGTCACTTGTCAAATTTTGAAGGAAGGAGGGCCACAGACAGAAAATGGAATTTAACAAAAGCTGCAGACTGCTGTAACAGCTTGAAAATAAGCATTTAAGGAACACAAAAATCATAAGTTATATTTGTTTTTTTTAAATGCAATCATCACAGACCTTGAGTTTAGAAAAGTATTTGTGGAAAAAGTACATCACCAAAACTGATTTTTTTTCTTCTACAAGATTAAATATATAAAAAAAATGTTCCAGCTCTGTGACACATTGATAAAATAGGGTACTGCAGGCTCTGTCCACCAAGCTGACACACCTTTATGAATCACTGCCCACGTGTCACCACCAACACAAGCAACAGGGAGACATTTCCTCCAGTGACATCTCGATGCTTAAAACTTAAAAGATGCAAGTTTAAGTCTTTCTATGGAATTTCTACAATGTGACCTAATCAAGAGGAATAGATTTACAGTGCATATGATAAAATTAACCCTTTCATGCATCAATTATTGAGAAATAGATACAATTGGGCATGTCCAATTGGATTCACCTCATGTGTAGAGTGAGATACACAACTGCACCTCGATGGATTGAATGGAGTTCAATGTTAAGTATCATATTTTTGCATAAACATCTTCATAAACACAGTGGATATATGACTGATTTGGCACATCAGCAGCTACATTAAGGCCCTGATAATGTATTAAAGGAGTGATTTTTTTTTTTTAAATGGAATTATACATTTTCAGACATTTCCCTGTGGTCTACATAAACTGTAAATGCTATGTTTGTGTCTGAATTCTTCATTAATTCAACTCCACAGGTCCGTCTTCAACCCCATTTCTGGCTAATAACACAAGAAAGGTGGTTTTGAGCGCTGGCCCTTTAAATGCACATGAGCCACTTCATGCCCCGCCCCCTCCAGGTTGTTCACCGAGCTTTCTGTTCCGTTCAGCCACGTGTGTTTGTTTAATACAACCAACAACTAAACATTTTAGGTAATCGGCTCGATGTTTGGACATATTTTCAGTTTTTACGACAACCGCTGCTGTTGACAAAATATTATGTCATACTCTGGGGAATGTTCGTCGGAAGTCTTGACCTTATATGTGCAAATGTCGTGATGTAACAAGTTATAAAATGCAACAAATTAAGCAGGAAATGAAAAGAGTTGAAATCCACTCAAGTTTTGCCGAAATGAATATAAAGATAGCTTTGCAGCACCTGAAGGGTTAAAATTCAGACGTTTCGAATTATTAGAGTCCAAATACACAAATAAATGAACCAAAAACTAATTAAAGTGGGTTTAGCAAAATATGACCCCTTTAAAATAACAGAGGCAATTAAGGTACTTAAGGTATTGCAGCGCTGTACATTATATCGCACTATTAGTTTAGACTAAGTCAAAAGCGTCTCCCACACCCAGTGTAATAATTAATACTGAATAAATAATCTAAAAGCAGTACTTAAACACATATATATGGTAAAAGCCAATTACTGCAAGTGGTTTTAATTGAAGCTTGAATAACTGCGCAATATGCATGAAAGGGTTAAAAAAACTGGAGGAAAAGGCCAGCTAAAAGGTCTTTCTTCATAATATAGTAAGTAACAATGTTCATTCCTTGCTCAACTGAAGAAAAAAAAACAAATAACAGATGTACAAGCTTGACTTTTAAGGTTTTAAAGGTTTTACCTCTGGGTGAAAAATGACACTATCAGTTCTAATTCACTGCACTGAACGAGATCATGACACAATATTTCAGGAAATTTAGCGGTTAACCAAGCATGTAGCAGCATAAAATAGGTTTGGCGGCATTAGCGGGGTCACTGGTCACTTATCTTGGAAGAGATTTGATCAAATGATAAACTGACAGCTTCTCTTCTGGTTACTGAAGACAGATGATTAGAATGACAGCTCCAAAGATGAATTAAAGGCCTCTTGTGAGCTTTTCTGCACTTCCGCAGCTCTGTATAACCATAACACAGAATGACAAATATAAAACTGGGAGTAATAGAAATAAGAACCTTGCAAAGAAAGCATAAGGAGTCCCAGAGTGGCTTGCAGTAATGTTAGCCCAGGGCGAGGTACTGTCCTTTAAAGATCAAGTCAGAGGTTGCAGAATAACATTATCTGTGACTGTGGCTACTTAACTGAACACTTCTTGCAGCAAATATAGTCCAAAAACGAAAGCTCTATAATAATTTCAGTCCAATCATCACCGTTTTAAAAGCCAATAAACGTTACGCAACACCGTTACCTTTAATATCTAGGTTTACATGAGGTTTTTATGGTCAGTGTTATTACCTTTAGTCTGATAAAATTATATGAAAGCAACACAAGCCCTTCACCCAAACAAAAACCACAAGTGAAAGGCTACTATCACCATGGAAGGGTATATAAGTGTCAATGAGTGCACCCGCAGCACTTTAACGCCCTTCTGTCATCTTCCTCTTCTGAGGCTGCAAATCTGAGATTATGAGTCAGATGCACCAGGTGGGCGCCGCTCACTTCAGCTGCTAGCCAAATGTAACAGCGCACACCATGTACCAAAGGGGCCATCAGCAACAGGAAGCCGACCAATGCCGCATGGTTCAACAAGCAGGTTTCCGCTAACCTGAGCACAGGCCTGAAGTTATTGAATTTTTACAGGCGTTCTCAGTCCAGAGGATAAGTAATGCTGTTTAAAAATAAACCGAGAAAAAGTTGACACTGGTTTTGTTAACTGCTGCAGCTGAATGGAAAAACTGAGTAAGGCACACCTGTTAGCATTTCCTGAGCCAAGAAGCTACTCTGCAAGGCATCGCTGATCCTTCTGTTTGATCAGTTAGATCATGGTTCTCACTTGGCAGACTAGTCTTATTGACAGTTTCTGTCAATCTACTTGAGAACACAACGAGACACTTGTCAGCTATTTGTATTTTGGGTTTTTTTTTTTTGTTTGTTTTTTTCACTTCCTCATGCAGATACAGTTTAAATACAAAGTTTCCATCTTAAATGTCAAATTTGCATCAGTTCACAAAGAAAAAAAAATATCAATACACATTTTGCTGCGGGTAATGGACCAGAATACCAAGAGCCAAAACTGAGCTTGAATGAACTGTGTTTTTTCATACAATGTTTTGATTACATTTTAAATAGTAACATATCCATGAGGGTTTTAATATTTTAATTGGATTATTGTCAAAGAAATTAATTCAGTTCAGATTTATTTATACACCGCCCATTTACAATGCATGATTATCTCATGGCATTTCACAAATTCACCTCAAACACAACACAAACAGGCGGATATATATTTCATTTTTGTTCCCTATGATAACTCCAACACCCTTTCACAGACTGTTACACTGTGTAGGTAGTATCATATGAAAACATAAGGACACAATTAGTTTTAGTTATAGTTTTAGGTTATAGTTCACAACCAAGCCCTCTCAATCTCTGCCTCCTTTTCTTTCTTATTGTTCTGAATTCCAACTAGTGCCGGCCCCTTAGATGTTGAGGGAGTTCCGGCAATTGTTCTTATGAAAGTCGTGCCGGCTATTAGTGGGAAACTTCTGAAGGTTTTGGTATTGTTCTCACACAAATGACTCCCTAGAAAAAGAGATGACACAGGGGCTAACAGGTGCTCCAAATCTAATGATACACTGTGAGACGCTCCCGAAGATCCTCACTAGGTCTTTGCGATTCTGTGTCATAGCAATGCAGTTTTAATTAATAACTAGCACGTTGACAACTGTGGATCCACGTGTTCTAGATGTAGTAGTTTTTATGCTCTTGTGTATTCATGCATGCTGTACTGCATTTGTCCAGCAGTCACCGCCAAAGCGTTCTAGCCATAGCAATATGATTGTAAAGCTATTGTATTCCAAAATTACTAATATCTCGCAAAATGTTGGTCCTATCTATTTGTCATTTTTACTAGTCTCTTCCTTGACCAAAAATACATAAGAATGCCGAAATGTAGCAGTCAGCTCTTTCCGGATTTTGTGTGAATCCCGGGACAAACACACACACAAAGAGGCCACTTGGCTTTAATAACCTAGATAATAATAATACATCAACGACAGTGCTTCTGACTTTAAGCCTATATCACACTATATAATACCATTTCTTACTAATGGTGATTAAGGATATTTAAGCTTGTTTTACCATGGAAAAGTGCATCAGCTGGATACTTTTAGATGTGAACTGGAACAAAACAAACCCTTGTTTTGGATTTTGACATTTGACATTTTGCCCCTCAGTTCCTGGAGTGAAATTTGACAAACAAAGGCTCAGCAGTCACGCAGTCATGCTCAGACTTTTCCATCTCTCAGCAAAAAAATAAAGAGAGGAAATCAGAGGCTGAGCTTTTGGACCTGGCCTGTTAACGTCCTTTTACCCAGAGGGGTTATCTGTGTAATGTGTCTCATTCACTATTGTCCCACTGAATTTGTTGACATACAGTAAGTGGGTCACGGCTCTGAAGTACCCGGCCTATTCTCAGATTTTGCGCTGCGGTTGACATGGCAACAGCACTGGTTGATTAAACATGCGCAGAGGAGATGGGGGTATGCAGAAGCTGAGGAGAAAAAAAAAAAAAAAAAAACCTGCTTGCTTCAGGGGAAGGGGGACTGCGCATTAAATATAGGGAAGCAACGAGACACGTATACGCCCATTACTCTCTCACAGACTGACAGAGACGCACCATCCCCCCACTGAGACTGCGCTCTCTCTATCTCAGACCAGGCTCAGTGCAACCCCACCCCCATGCAAAACTCTTCTGGAAGCAAGGAACTATTAACTGCTACTTCTGTGCGCACAGTCTTATTGGATATCTTGCCCTGTAGGTGAGGGTCCACATGAATCAGAGACACACCTTATATTATTAAAATAAATTAATTTTTTTTTTTTTCATCCATCTCCGTTATTTAATTTGGTTCATGTCCACACCTCAGATGAGTTACCTTCCTTTGTGGTCATCGCTGAACCTAAAGCAATATTCCTATTTTCTACTTCAAGAAAAATCCATTTTAATTAGAGAAGTACAATCAATATTATCCTTCATCATCCTCATTTTTGGACAGTATCATACAAATTACTTTATGGTGCATTTTTGCTGAAAATAGAAAAGTACTGGCAGGGCTACAAAGTTAGTCTTTTTTTTTTTTTAATCAGTTTCAAAGAAGCACTTATCAACACAGACATCACTATCATTCACAGATCCTGTCCAGATTCAGAAGGATAAGCAAAAGTAGTACATTGTCTATATGGACAAGGAATATTGAATTTATTAGACTTATTAGAGGCAGTAAATCCTACATTAATTGACTTGAGCGGCAAGAGCCATGTTTTCTTAAAGGATGCCATTTTGCTAAAGTATTATTAAAGTAAGTCCTTCATTTCAGTGAGTCTTGGTATGTGTATATGTGTATGTGTGTGTGTTTTTGTGTGTCCCGTTTGCCTGTGTATATGGGTGTGTGTGTGTGTGCGTGTGTTTTTGGGGGTCCCGTTGGCCTGTCGGATATGACACTGACAGATGGAGGAGAAGTGGGAGGTGGGAGGGGCCATGGGAGGGGGGTCATCCTTTCTCTTTGTATTAGGGGGCCGCCTTCTGTTGATTGGACTGCAATGTTTGGGGTCATGCAGGCTGTTTTTTTTTCCTCACTTAATCAGTGTTTTTGTGAGTGTGTGCTGAGGATAAAATATTTAAAACCCAACAGTCATCTCAAGGCCCGTCTTTGTTCTCAGTTAATTCAGACTAATCCTTCTATTGACCAAATGTTCATTTTGGAAAGTGAAATGTATCCAAATAACACTCTGTGGACTCTGGCGGGACAGACTACAGCTAGAAAAGTCATAATAGAAGTGTTCATTAGTTGGTTTATTTGTTAGTTTTTTGGCTTTTTTTTTTTTTTTTTTTGGTATTATTAGGAAAGCGTTGACTGAATGAATTAATGCATCAAAAATTATCATATTGCGCCAAGTCATTTTATCTTTTTACACCATACACCCTTAGTATTTGGAGAGAAATTAAAACAAAGAAGCAATAAGCCTTCAGTTTCTAATTATTTCAATACAATCCAATTAGATTAATTGAGAAGTTGAAGTAGCTACACTAAAATAGCTCCATGTTGTCTACTGCTTGATCACTCCCAAGTAAAAGGCAGCAGGAAGTTGTTCATTACTGCTTTAAAACCAGCTTAGCCAAAGTCAATTAGTCAATTAAATTCACAGTGTCAGTGGGTTCCTCATTGGACAAGCAGTCCTGTACCTTCAAGCCGGATCAGTTCAAATACCTGCGACTCCTCATCAAGCGGGGGATCTCTTATTTTCATCACAGGTAATGTTGGGCTAAGCAGAGAGCATGAATAATAAATGTGAGAGGCTTGTGCTCGGCTGCACTGTGCTGCTTCTAAATTATGGATCAAGCATCCAGCAGCTCTCCAAGTCAGTTCGCACCACCACTTGCCACTTTTCCCCGGCTCGGTCTTGCAGTCGGTTGAGATCAATGTGGAGTTGAAGAGGAGAAATAGGAGGAGGTGTTGCATATATGGGGAGTTTCCGGTTTAATACATAACAGTCATCACAGTGAGAATATAAATCAATATAATTAAATCTCTAAAGTAATTACAGCATTTTTATACTGCCTTCAACAAACACATGCACCTCTACATCCATTTACATTATTCATTCTCACTTCTATTTAGTTGTACTTTAACCTACATTCCTGGCCGTCCTTCCCCAAAATTAAAAGCAATCAATAAAACATCACTCTTGTTACATCCACTCAGTAAAGCTACCATCTTACCCTGCAATTTCATCTTCCAAGTGTTTCCATGGAAACAACACTTCCTTAAAACAAAATCATGGCAGACGTAGACCACCTCCTTTATTTATTACATGGATTATTTATTTAGTTACAGCTAAAATTATTTTATTTATAACTATTAGCCTACGCGCTATTTTGTATGGTATGAAATGATGTCTTGTTACTGGTTTTAGGAGATTTAAAGCACACTTCACATGTAGAAGAGCACGATGCTTGCTCTTACCCATTCATTCATTGTGCAGAAATGTAAATAATGCAGTGATAATAAACCCTGGTTGAGGACGCGGCATACATTATTTATGCTGCTGCTCATCTCTTTTCATGTAAAGCCCAGGCTCCACGCATCTACAGTACCAATGTTAAGCAGCATGTCTCCAAGGTGGGGAAAAGAAAGACAACATGACATCTCTGTAAAAATTTTAGCAGTTTGCTCTTCATGTACTTCAAATGATTACGGAGAGAATTTCTGGCCTTACATGCAACACAGTTATGCAAAAACAATGTATATTTTGACATTAAATTAATCAAACAAACACATTTTAATATACTGTATATTAGTGATATTTACAGTACACTTAAGTATCCAGTTTTGCAAAAATTATATCTAAAATAGGCCCTTGTTTGCTTCGTCAAAGACGGGCGATGTGACTCACTGACAAGTAGTATGAAGTGCATGAAGTAACTAAAAACTACATGAATGAATGAGTGCAATACACCTGCATGTGATACTGCACTTTTAGTAAAAGGATGATTCTTGTGCTTACAATAAATGTGCTTCTATCCAAACACACCTTAAGGCATGGGATTTCCCTTAGAAATCCTAACTACTAATGATTTATGAAAAGGCTAGATGTCATAAATTTAGAGTAAATAAAAGTGCACACCAGATACATTGTCTTAACACATTCCTCTTACAAAGTAGAACACAATAATTCCTACAGTAAAAAAACTAGTTACTGAAGTTGTAATGGTGACAAATTCAGAAAAAATAAATGTTACTAAATTAGTTATTAATAAAAAATATTGGTGAGTACAAAGTGTTACATCAATTGCACCAATGTGTGGCGTTGGAAAATAACACCTATCAGTACTGGATATTCAACAAAATATTTTCCTTTCCAAAACAGGGCTCACACATTACAGTACAGTCAGTGGTTTAAATGTCTGATTTTAGGATTTTACTGCAGTGTTATGTAGTTGACAACATTTATTACAGAAAGTAAGTAACTAGTTACAATACTTAGTGGGCACAGGTTAACCACCACTCTGCAGCCTTTGCCTTTCTAAAGAAAATCTTCCTAGTTGCGACCATAACTTCATACTGTATTGTCAAAGTCATGTTTTTAACGTCTAAATTGATGCAAAACAGCTAGGAGGAGATGTCCAATGGCACAGCAGCTACAATCTTCCAAAGGTGAGGTGTCCCCTGAGTCGGTTGTCCCCCCCACCCCCACCCCCGGTTAATATTGCACTCCTCCGGGCGGGGCCAGACACCATGTGGAGAAATACCGAGGCAATGATGATACAGGAATGTTTCTCACAGTCACTGCTCTTTCTGTGTGAGACTAATGCAGTTCGACATTCAGTGATGGAACAGTATTTCTTAAACAAGTGGGTGCTGATGAAACTGTAACATACTGACTCCAGCACAGTTCCGATCAAGAGTACGTCACGCACCGCTGAGCAAGAAAATCATTAACATAGACTAAACAACAAGGAGAAAATGTCACCAAGAACCCTTTCATAATCTCACTTCTTATTAAAGCGATAGAGCTGTAGACCTGTGAGTGTTTGCTGCTGAGAAGATATTAAATCTACAGTCGGAGAAAAAATTATTAGCCCATCAAAAGTCATCAGAAACAATGCTTATGCAATCCAGTACTAACTCCTGTGTGTATCAGGTGAATAAAACAGACAGAAAAGAAAACATGGAATAAATAAAAGCACTGTTTTTGTCAGTACAGTGCCACAGATATTGATATAAGAACTGAAGTGATTTTGGTTTTTATCAAGAAAATATGGAAAATGAATAGATATCAGCTCTGAAATGAAACTAGTATGAGCTATTTTTGTTGTCATTATATTTGTCCAAACAAATGTACCTTTAGTTGTATCAGGCATTAAAATGAACAAGAAACTGAAGAAAACAAGGGGAGGTCTAATTATTTTTTTCCGTAACTGTAGACTGCACTGTCAGCAATCCTTCAAAAGACAAAAAAAAAAAAAAAGATTTCAAAATACAAGCAGACCTTCTACAGGCAGCACAGTCTAGCAATGAATTACATCAGCAAGGATGCAGATAATCTAGGCAAGCCTGGGCATGGGCCAGAGCTGCACCAAGCGTCTGAGAGCTCGGCACAGCCCAGCAGGCGGACTAACTACTTTATATTCCAATCAGGTTTGGATCAGAGTCAGAAGCACAGAGTTAAAGAGGAAGAGGGATATTGCGCTGACGCTTGCTTTGTGATACAGGTGAAGATGGAGAGATAACAATAAAAGAGACGGTACTGAAAACAACCCCGATGAACACTCCTGAAATCTGTCATCATCTCTACACAATTGACAATAAAAACTGACTGCACAGTCATTTTACCAAATGGAGGCAACAGAGATAATGGAGATTAATTTTATCTTGGGATATCAATGCGGTATGAGTGATCAAGAGTCATTTTCTGTTTCAATGAACAAGAAATCCCACCCGGTCTAACATGTCTGGTATTAATGCAGAACAAAGCCCATCATGCCGACACAGAATTAATGCACTGCAAAAATCTAAATCTTACCAAGTGTATTTTTCTCATTCCTAGTCAAAATATCTCATCACACTTAAAATAAGACATAATCACCTATAGAGTAACTTTTCAGTGAGATATAAGAATTTATTTATAGACAATAGATCCTGAAAATCTTATTGTTTAAGATAATTTTCAATTATCAGTATTGAATTAAGCAAAAAAAAATCTGCCAATGGAACAAATGAAAATTATCTTGGTGAGATTTCTTGAAATCAGATTTTCCAGATCTACCGTCTAAAAATAAGTTCTTATATCTCACTGAAAAGTTACTCTTTAGGTGATTATGTCTTATTTTAAGTGTGATGAGAT
>JAPTYQ010000002.1:8913184-8925936 GCA_029814465.1 Ostorhinchus cyanosoma | reverse complement strand
TACCAGGTCACCTGTGCCGTAATTAGATTCTCATGCTGTGTACCGTTGTGGACTTAGAAACCTCTTTTTTTTTCTCCATTTGTTTTAGGTGAAGTTTGATTCTTCGGATTCTCAATGAATACGAAACTACTTTCTCTTGATCTACCGACGTGAGACTTTTAGGGGCATTTGCTGAAATCATGCATCAACTTCTCTATGTGCATGTATTCCTATGCTGCCTCAGTATGGCTCATCCCTTTTGTCCTTCCCAATGTACCTGTGTCTTCCATGGACGTAACGAAGGAACAGGAAGCAGGTAAAGTCCACTTTAATAGTTGGAACTCATTAACAGCTACATTTGTCAACTTTTGCAAAAAAAAAGAAAAAAAAAACATTTAAATGTATGTTATAAACTCTGCTATAATTTTGACTGCCTCTTGCCAGTTCAGTTCTATTCTCTATGCCTATGCTTAAAATATAACAACTCCAATAGAAAATTAACCATAGCTCTTTTTCTGAATAATAATTGGTGTTTTAAGCTATTTTATAGAGGTAACAGAGTAAGCTTCACAGCATAACACAACAAAAAGTACAATAAATACAGGGACTGCATTTAAGTAATAATATTCATGTACAACATGTAATACTTTTAGCTGTTTGGCTTAGAGTTATTCTGTGTTGGGAAGTTTTAAAGTGGGAGCCTGTGAATTTGCAGCAAAGAAATATGAGAAAAGTAATACCCATACATATTTAAAATAGGAAAAACAACACTGATAACAAGTGACTTAAAATATTTGTTTCTAGTAGTTATTTTATCACGTCAAATATATAAAAAAAAGGTATACAGCCAGTACTAAAGGGTCACGTCGTGGCCTATAGTACTGGCCTGTATTGATATAACGTACATCCTCCGGCATGGTACCAATCCATTTAACCCAGAGGATGACCTAAATGCCATGAATAATTCATCTAAACTGACGCCTTTATCACTAAGAATAAGGAACGCTAGTGCTATGTTATGAAATTTGAAGAAAGACAGAAAGACAAACAAACACAAGATAGCAGTAGACAAAGAAACTAAATTTTAAACCCATGTAGACTGTTTAATAGGTTTCTTTGATAAGTCAACTAGGACATTTTTGTGGTTGTAAAAAAACTTGCATATTACTGTGACAGTGTGAAATAACTGCGTTCTTTTGCCAAATTATGTAATGTTTACCAGAATCTCTGAGTGGAGGCTTTCAAATTGTCTTATTCTGTTCTGAATAAGTTTGTATTTATTGCTAAAACTGATTACATTTACCTACAGATACATTACATTTGCACTGGAAATCAAGTCACATGATCACTGGGCTCTATGTACAGCCCCACTACTTCCTGAACTTCAGGTGGCACCTTTATTTCCTGTCTTTCATTATTGGACACACTGATTAATCCAGGTGTGTCTGCTACTTCTTGTTGTAACTGCTGTGGTCAGACACACCTGGATTAATCAGTGTGTCCAATAATGAAAGACAGGAAATAAAGGAGCCACCTGAAGTTCAGGAAGTAGTGGGACTGAGCAGAGAGCCCATTACAAATTATGATGAGTGATGAGCTCTGATCTCTAAATGGACTAGAGCCACACAAAACATCCAACGTAACAACATACGATCTTGATGAACAGATTGATTGATCCCATTGGTGGAAGAACATATAGAAGTGTTGTCTTGTAAATGTTTCAGCAGGAACATCTGTGTCACAGCTGTGCTTGTGATTTGGCCATAGTACAGGTTTAATGGAATCCAACTTCTATGTCATTCTCAGATCCGTGCTCTGCAATGACCCAGACATGTCTGATATTCCTGTCAACGTCCCAGTGGATACGGTCAAACTTCGTGTTGAGAAAACTGCTGTACGACGGATCCCAACAGAAGCATTTTACTACCTGGTGGAGCTACGGTACCTGTGGATTACTTACAATTCGATAAGCTCGGTGGATTCTGGAAGTTTTTATAACCTCAAATTGCTCCACGAGCTAAGGCTGGATGGAAATTTGATCTCACTGTTTCCTTGGGAGTCTCTGAAGGAGATGCCCAAGCTGAGGACACTGGATCTGCACAACAACAGAATCACCACACTTCCTGTAGAGGCAATCCCCTACCTTCTCAACATTACATACTTGGATTTGTCCAGCAACAAACTGGCCACTCTGCCCTCAGAGCTCATGGATATCTGGCCTCCATTTAATGGAGAACCAATTACTTCTAATGCTTCTCAAAAAGTTGTATTAGGTAAGGAAAATGGGCTGTCTTTACAACCGGGACAGGACGTTTTTTGGCATCATTTGTAATTGCATTATGAACTTTGTTCAATCAGCTGTTAATCAAGACTGACTAGTTCTGGCCAACTCCAACCAGGCCTGGTAGTGAGTGCCAGGCTATCATCAAATTAGCTTAATCTAAGTAGTTGTAGAGTTGATACGGATTTGCACATTGACAATTCACTGCCCTAATTAGGTGTTGAACATTTAATAGACTACATCTTAGCATGGCTTCTAAAACGTGGGTCAAGTAAGAAAAAAGCAAGAAGAAATTACAGATATTTAATAGATATTCAGCAATGAAGTAACCCGTTTACAAAGTTCCCAAGTTCCCAAACCAAAAACGAATTGATTGTAATTTGCTGTCTTTTACACGGCCTCCAGTCTATGGAATAAGTTACCTTCGTACATCAAACACACTAAAACTGTAAATTCATTCATTAAAACAATAAAAAACAAACACTCAAACAGGGACTACTTAAGGAAATACAGTAATGCTAATGATTGTTTTCACTCTCGTAATCCAAGTTGCTGTAAAGATAAAAGTTAAAATGTTTTAATGTTTATATGTTAAGATGAAGCTTTCAACCTGCTGGTGATAACAATGAATTGTAAACTTGTTTTCATTTATATGTAGTTTAAAACCTGTATTTGTATTTTAACAGACCCCAGGGAGAGAAGTAACCGCTATGGTGGAAGCTAATGGGGATCTGTATAAACAATAAACAAAGATTTTGGGAGCAAAAATATGAAAGAAAGTCCATGGGAAGTTCAAGGATTAAATCAAATCATTGTAGAGGTGGTTAGAAAATCAGGCTTCAGTCAAAAGTCAAATAGGACGTGATCTTAAATAAGTCTTATACTCGAAGACATATACATTTATTTTGTCATTAACAGTCTTTGTCTTTCCAATAAATACCTTTTTTGGATTTATTTCAAGTAATATGTATCTATGACAGTTGAAATTATATCAGGAAATATTTCCCAATTTCTGAAATTATGTTCCATAAATCCAACTGAAACATGTTTTGTTGGCTGTATTTTGACTTGCATGTTACTTCATATAACAATAGCTCAATGGCTTTTGCTTTACATCCTACTGGTCTAAAGTAGGTGATGCTAAACAGGTGTTCCCTCAGCATTGCACACAGGGATACTGTCAATAAGCTGTAAAGTGACAAACTAGCTTATCTGCAAGAGTTGGTTGTGTTTACTGGTGTACTTGTTGGAGAGACCGGATTATGATAAAGGGAGGAAATGCATCTTAAGTATTACCATAAAACCTTTTGCTATTAATTATATGTAATGTACACAAATGCTGTTAAATAATATTTCAAATACTGAACCAAGTAAATTAATAAATTAAATTTAAAATGACATTTGGACTTAACAAATAATCAAGAATTTCCTTAGCAAATTTTATTTCAGTTTATAACATCTGTATTAAATTAATCACATTTATTTAATATTTACCTTTAAAAAGTGAACACAGCAATCATTGCATGTTAAAGGTGCATGCAAATGGTTGAAGTCAACTCAACAAATGTGTTGCCTCAAATTGGAGGCCACTACCAGCTTAGGTGCTTTGCTGTGGTAAGACAAACTAATCTGGTTAAAGGGCTTTAATATGGACTAGTCCATGTGCTTCCCATTGTGTATAGCAGGTGTACAGAGCTTACAGCAACCTGCAACAGAGTGTAAAAGTAAAAGATGGTTTCATTTACACTGCTCTTAGTATACCTTGGTTCCACTTTATGATAAATATGGTCAATTTCGAAGTAAAATGAAACTCAGATTCAACATTTAGGCACTGCCTTGCAGTTATTCCAGACCATTTGAGATGATGAATAATTGACTATGTAAAAGGGGTAGTGAATATAAGGTAATTATAAAGGTAATAACATCAGTAATCATAAACTGCCTCCTTTTTGTCACCAGGTCTTCAAGATAATCCCTGGTTCTGTGACTGTAAAATCTCCAAACTGATTGAGCTCTCCAAAATGTCTGGCACACCAGTGGTCTTGATGGATCTATTTCTGACCTGCAGTGCACCAGAGAATCTAGCTGGTGTTCTTTTTCAACGTGCAGAACTGGAAAATTGTGTAAAACCTTCAGTCATGACTTCTGCAACCAAGATTACATCTCCTTTAGGCAGTAATGTTCTCCTGAGATGTGATGCAACAGGGTTTCCAACACCAAATCTATACTGGGTCAAGAATGACGGTTCACTTGTCAACAACACAGGTATACCACACAGTCTGTTAAAATATCTAATTATTTAAATGTACAGCAGAACTGAGACATTTACCAGCTTTCAGTGCAGTTTTTAGATTCCAATATTATGGTAGACTCTATGTAGACTGATCTAATTATACTGTTCATTTCATGGTGTAAAACAGCGTAAAATTATGAATGGCTTGACCAATTTTGATTGTGTTTATTCCACTCTTTAGTTCAAGAATCTCCTGGAGAGGGCACTAGATGGTCCATCATGAGCTTGCATGGAATATTGTACAAAGATGCCGGGGACTACAGCTGCAAAGCCAAAAATGTTGCTGGGAGAGCAGAAGCCACAATTTCTCTCTCAGTAGCCGGTACCTTCAGTACCACCATCCCTCCAGTAAGGCCTACCATTGGAACAGGACCAACCAGTCAAGAAACAACACTTATCCCCTTAGCAGATGTTTCAAATCCACCCTCTGTTGCGACTACAATCCTCCCGAGAACACAGACGTCAGTTCCTGCCACCCCCAAGAGACAAAAAACTACACCAAGCAACAGTGTACAGAAAAGCACACCGGCAAAAATTAAGGCCCCAAAGACTGTCAAAGACCTCAAGATTGTAGAGGAAACATCTGACAGTGCTGTGTTGCTTTGGACAGCAGATGGACTACCAAATGATGCCCCAGTTACGGTTGTATATTCACCTTATGGTGAAGATGACAGCAAGGAAACAATTGAGACTAATGCAGGCAGTGGCAAAATTCTGCTAGAGGGACTATCACCTGGGAGAAGGTACTCTGTTTGCCTTGTAGCAAAGGGTAGTACAGCTAAAAAAGATCCATGCATCGACTTTGGACAATTATTGGACAGTGAAGAAGATGGTGGACAGAACCAGCTGTTCATGATCATAAGTGGCATTGTTTGTGCATTAATTTTGCCACTTATTGCACTTCTGATCTACAAGATTCTTGCTTTGTATTGCAAGGGACAACACCCTGCCCTTGATGCACAGGAGCTTGAAAAAGAGAGCTATGTTAAGTTTGAGACAATATCAATGAAGCAAAGGACCTTGAACTCTCATCCAACAGAGCTTTGGGCAAGGAGGCCAACTCATGAATCAGAGCGGATGCTTCTCTGCTCCAGGTCAAGTATAGACTCCCAAATGACCTATAAGAGTGACAGTTCCCGGTCTGAGTATCTTTGCTGACATCAGGGATCCATGGCCACTGGCCAAATGCCATTCTTTATATGAAATCCTGTTTATTTGCCTTTTTATGACACTGATCAACACTAAATTAATATTATTCACGTATTTTTTTCAAAGTGGTTTGATACTGTTCGTAATATATGTGCAGATGCAACAAAATATATCAAGGTTTTCTACATCTGTTGCACAACCAGGCAATCATCTGCTGTAATGTAATGTTTTCAGCATTTTATATTAATTGTGGACTTGTAAACATGTATACAATGATATACACAGGTTTAGATAACATGAAAAGGTTCCAGTGGGTGGTTAAGAAGTGTGAACATTTTTTTAAATTCCTGGTGATTCCTGATCAATGAGTGATCTGTTGATATCGAACGATATCTTTATTAATTTCCTTATTTGTTCATGAGCCTTATATTTGATGAAAAGTTTTGAGTGGTTGTGGCTGCAGCACAGCACTTTTGTTGGACTTACAAATAGTGACATATAGTACCTTCCGAAGAGCCTGTTACCGGTGGTGCTCAATGCCAAAAACTGTCAAGAAGTGTCAGATATGATACGTGGTGGTGTCAAAAAAAAGCTCCATCCCATCCCATTAACAACATCAATGTTGTTTCAAAATGATTGTGGCCTTACTGGAAAAGAAAGTACTGTGTAGAATGTGTGACTTGTCTAATAACATTGCCAGTTTCTATGGATTTATGTGTTTATTTCTCTATCATTGGAGTTATAGGTTTGTTTTTAATAAACCCAACAACTGATATATTCCATATGAGTCATGTACTGTGTTCTCCAACACACATCAAAATACAGGTTTTAAAACTTTTATCTCTGTATGTAATCAAAAACTGTGAAAATTCTTCAGCTGATATGCACCAAAAGCATCCGCCGTAGCAGAAATGTATTAATTGAAAGAGACTAAGGCACATCCATCTCTGGAAAAGCAAAATGTACGCAAGAGTACACATAAGAGGGCCATATTATCTATTATGCATCAAACAACATACTTCAAACTGAATTATCTAAGAAGTTGCTCTTTCTTATATGATGAGCTGTATGAGCCTGGGGCAATAACTAAGCACTAATGTCAGATGCTATTATCATGGCAGCAGCGAGGCTCTCTAATCAGTCAGCTGCTGGTGATAAAGGATAGGCTAAGCTGTAACAGATAAGTAACAGATAAAAATGAGATGAAGAGACATTCAAACAAAGACGGATGATTTGATAAGAGATAAAATCAGGAAAGGAAAAATACAGATATGGATATGTTAGTGAGGTGTATTATTTATTTACTTGTGCCACAGTTGCTCCAATCTAGATATGCAAACTCAAAGAGAGACACAATCAAAAAAGTGAGAGGCTTTGTAGTTGCATCACAAGTCTCCTGGCAACAATGTCTGGAGACTTGATAGCGAAGCAGTGGAAAATCAGCTACATGTAAACAGGCAGAGAACACAGCAAGGCTAAATAAAGCCAGTTCTCCAGGTTGTTGTTATATGGCTTTGTAACCGTTGCATAATCTAGAAGGTAACTAATATACAGTAGTTGAAAAGAAATTTTAATGCTCCATGACGTAACGTAGCACAGTTATCCTTATTAATGAAAACTGATGCTACAAGTAAAACTAACAGCAAAAAATTATTTTGTGGGCTGAATTAAAAATGACTGAATATTTTGAAAAACACAAAACCATATTATGAAACTACATGAAAAAGTAAAAAGAACTAAAGCTAAAGAAGTGCATCTCAAAGCACCATTATTTGACAGACCTTCAATGGTAGAGGTTTATCATTTTCTCCTGATACAAAGGAACAAGAATGAAGACAACATGGTAATGGACTACCTTCTTTTTTAATAAACCGTGGCATTTTATGGTGCATCACATCATATTTGATGCGATGCATTCTTTCATCCTATATCAATCCCATAATAAAAGTGGTGCCAGGCACAACAAACCCCACCCCTCACATGTATTGTAGCATCAATCCAGCTGATGTTATCATGTCTATGCGTGTGTTGATGTCAGCATATCAATTGCCGCTATATATGTGCCAAGTGTTAAGTAAATTGAAACAAAATTTATGTTTTTATAGACATTTGAAATTTCGCCCATAATAAGTAAATGGGAGAAGAAAAAAGATTGGGGGGAAAAAAATCATTAAAAATTTTTAACTTTGACCTACTTTTCTCAAAATGTAATGACACCTAATCTGGGTCACTGGCAATCTATAATCCCAATTTGGTATGAGTTCAACCAATAGTTTTGCTGCTAAAGTGTCAACAAACAAACAGACGAGCAAACCAAACCAAAAACAATATCCCTTTCCTCCCCTTCAGGGGGCAGGGTAAAAATGAAAGCTAGGGTTGAGAGAAAGGGAATCTGTAAAACATGTAAAACGAAAGTCACCAGATCTGTTTCCCCCCTATAATTTGCCTCCTACAACAAGTCCAAGTGTTCAGCTTGAGCAAAGTATATAATTCTAAATATACAGCAAGGTCACAACACCATTGACCTTCAGCCACAAAAATCTAATTAGTCCACCCATATGTACAGCCCAAATAAACATATCAAACTTGGAAAATTTCCCTAAAGGTGTTCCTGAAATACAAAGCTCTTGAGGGACAGATGGAAGTCACAGTGATATTGACATTTCAATCCTGAGATATTGTCCTATAAACATAATAGGGAATAAAAGACCAACAGACAGTTCCATGAATGCTTCTGAAAGATAAAAACTAAACTACATCTGCACTCTTAAAAGTGAGAAATGTGTGTGAGATAATTTTCCGGATTTGAAATACCAGCATGGAATTGTTAACATGAAGAGTTTCTTATTTTTTCGCTAAGTGCTTAAACCACCCAAATAGAATTGAGAAATAGAACATCATTCAACATTAATGGCACTCGGTGGCTTTAAGAAAAGGTTACATCTTCACTCCATTTCCAGTCTATTCTAGATACACACTCAACCTGATGATTCAACCCCATGTGCGTCACCTGAAGTGAAATGATAGACGTCACATTTTTAATTGTCATCCGGCAGGGGTGAAATCGTGGGAAAAGGTCAGAGCCCTTCAGACTTTTAACGTTAGTCTGGAGTCACGACAACTTTCTCAGCCATGTAAATCTTCTACTGCTCCTCTACAAGGTTACTGGTGATGTTGTTGCTGACAATAACCTAGTCATAGAGGGTATGAATAGAGCTTTTGGTTCCGTCTGTTTGTCAGTTGTTCTCCTGGGTAAAAAGAGGACAAACAATCTTGGGATAAATTGCCCCTCTCCGCCCCCATTCTCTATAAATTAGTCATTCCAGGAGGCAGATGAACTTCACCGGGAGACAGTCTGACAAAATGGTTTCCCATTCACACACAGGAAATAAAGTCTATATTGTGTGTTTGGAATGTCTTAATTATGGCTGTACTGTAACGACATCATCAATGAACAGTGTGGAAGTTTAAGTTTGACAAATGCATGAAAATTCTACTTAATTCCCCCACAGAATAAATAAATAAGGTTCCGCATAAACTGGTGTAGCTTTACATATAATGGCAATTTTTCCATCTCTCTCTTAAACACTCAAAAAAAAAAAAAAAAAAAAAAAGAATAACAGATAACCACAGACACATGTAGTCAATACATGGGTGAGGGGGTGGGGTGAGGCTAAGAGCTTGTTATTATGTGGGACCTTCCTTCAGTCTAGTCTCACTTATTGCATCTTCCACATTCTGTTTGAGACAGTGGCTGCAGCTTAAAGATCTGCCCCAATGCTGGACTAGTATGTGCAAAATTTACCACGGGGGTGTCAGGAATTTCAATCTTTGCTTCCAAAACAGACTTGCAGCCTGGGGGCCAAGGTGGTTTGTGAAGAGGATCCCACACAACTTTCTTTTTTTTTTTTTCCTTGAACACTTCACTGGCAGTACTGCCCCCTCTAGTCTGAGACCTCCATCCCTATATTTGGCTTTCGTCACTTTCTAGCTTGACATCTACTGGTATGTACATCTCCACAGTCTCTCTAGGTTAAAGCCTCGGACCAGGATGCCAACAGTCCGTAAGCTCACGCTGCTTCATTTTGGGGAATTCTTGTGTGACAGTACAGTTAGTGGGAATGCCTGAGAAGAAGTGAAAGACTACCAGAAGAAGAAGGCACACAGCAAAGGATTATGTTGTTTGTAACAGTCACAACACTGATCTATTTAATGGTGCAAAGAACTGGAGCGTCGGCCCTTGGTGCAGCATGTTGGGATGAACGGCTAACACGAACAGGGAGAAACAGCAGCTGCGTGGGTGAGTTCAACACCTCTTGTACTGACAAGGACAACTGACAACTGGATACTGTGCTGTGGATGCTTTGAAATATTTATGTCAAAAGGTCAAGATATCCTCCTAAGATTTATACCTAATCTTTGCGGCATAGTTTGTAGTGATCATGTAATATGCTTGTTCTGAAGAGAAAGAAGCACTACACTCCTCACACACCTGTAAATAATATGTAATGAAATATAATAATAGGTAGCTGTGTAAACCGTAAATGAAAACACTGGTCCCTGAAACTAAAACATACATTTATAACTTTTTTTTACAACGCTAATTTATTTTGTAAATGTTAATTACAAAACTAAGAGATAAACAGTGTCAACATCTTCAATGAAACTGTCATTCATCTTTTTTTTTTTATCATGGTCTCATTTATACAAAAAGTTCTCCATCACCACATAGATATAGACAAACCTAAATGATAAAATACCATAAGAATATTGGCTATGGCTATATTCTGGCAAGGACTGGTGCTCAGTGACTAAACACAGAAGGTTGCCCAAAAACTACCCATCTATCCCACTATCTGCGACACCAAATGTCCTGCATGTACGGCCTGAGATCAGATTTTATGTCACACATCACCTCTTATTTTATTATTATTATTATTATTATTATTATTTATTTAGGCAGGATGTCCTAATGAGGTCAGGATTTTGTAAGAGGGAGACTGCTACAGAAATGTCATTCTTGTTTGTTTCACATTCATTTGTTTCTTACTTGTTTCATTCATGTGTAACTGACAAATATAGTTTTACAAGCATTCAACATAAACACTGTGATCCTTGAACTGAATCACTGTGTTTCAATATACGCTACGTCTCTTTGAATCAACCATAAATGAATACTATGTCTTTGAATATATTTCTAACTCTTCCACCGCTGCGTGCTCTACTTTCCATTCATTGTGATGTCATAAGACTTTGTTGCTATATTCCAACATATATACTGAAATATACACATTTATCAAATGGATCATTTATTCAGAACTCGTTCAACTAAAGCTTAGACAAGTATTCTCAGATGTCCACCAGGATAGTTCAGCTGTTGTTGTGCCACATGAGTCAGACCTGAGCAGAATAATTAAAGTCATTAACATAAACTGGATAAATTGTGATATATTTTTGGCAGATTTTCCTGCTATATTCTGTAATACTGGGCCTAATTACAAACCAATCTGTGGGCTGCCTTATTCTACATTACTGGAGAAATGAAGCTTATAAACACAGACGCTGGAATCTGAAGTTCCTCTGTGTGTGTGTCAATTTCACATTTACTACAAATTATTATGAATGGGGAACAGTGTTGGACAGTGGTTATATGCTCCCAAAACCATTTAATGAATCACAGTTACTAGGTCAGGATTCATGCTGACCATCCCATGAACTTATGATTCATCAGGATGCATCCTAGCAACTCAGCATCAGCTTTGGGTTCTCAGGCCAGACATTTATTCATGTTGTTTGTCTGGTGCTGATCATTGTTTTCTTCATTCCACAGTGTTAAATGGAGTCTCTATGGCTGCGCAGGTTATTGTTAGGACCATGATAGACCACCCTTTTTCAATTATAATTTAGGAAGCAGCTACTGCCTGACCTTAACTACTCAGTTGGTCAAGTGTAATGGGCCACACGGCAAAATACATCATCACAGAAGACATAAAATAGTGTCATTTGTAGAAATTAGGACACTTCTTCACTTCCCAAATCTATTTCTCTAAATAGAATGTTTGTATAACTTAAGATTGAAGCTTTTTAAAATTAATATTATAATATAAGAAAAACTGAGAAATAACCATTCAATTATCATTTTAACCTTTGTAGGGAGCAAACGCAGACAGTCCAAGGATAGTGCACGTGCAGTTTGTTGCTAAGGGATGATGTTTTATTCAAAAGCAGCTAAGGCCAACTTGAACTTTGCCCCATTACAGCCATGAATGGGCTTTTTCTATCAGATAATTTAGCACATTTAATGACAACTGCAGTAACACAAAGAAAGAGGCTACTTTTGATAAGGGAGTCTGCCACAGTGAACCATCCTGCCCTGAAATAATTTAGTTGGACTGGAAATTACAAACTTTTATCTTTTTTTTTTTTTTTTTACATATATACATCGTTTTTAATGGTTTTTGGAGAATTTTAGTGGATGATGATAATAATAATACATTTTATTTATAAGCGTCTTTCAGGACACCCAAGGACACTGTACAGACAATCCATAAAATACAGAGGAGTAAACAGATAAAAAAAACAGTAACAATCATAATAATAATACATAAAATGAGTATGATGTAGTGGTAGACCCGTTTTTTGCAGAACTCACATTGAACCCGTTTTCAGACAAAAGAACCACATATTACACCTACCCACTGTGCTAAATACATATTAAATAAATAATCATTTAACTATATTCATGAGACCCAATTGAAGTTTTGCACATTTGCCATTTCAAAACACTTTTTAAACACTTGACGCACCGATTATTAGAACTGATGTGGATAATTTACTGAGTTACAGTCACCTACATATTCAGAGCCACAAAAGGATAAAAGTGATAAGATTTACGAAAGACATGTGATTCTTTTCAGCTTCACAGCCCTTCCTGATATTCGGCCACGGTAAAGCCATTCACCGGATGGACTTAGATGGCAAAAACCACAGAAGGCTGCTGGCTGGGGTTGGAGGTTCTATCCTGATTGACTTTAACTACAGAGAGGAGAA
>JAPTYQ010000002.1:8859383-8873862 GCA_029814465.1 Ostorhinchus cyanosoma | reverse complement strand
TGTGTTCAAGAATCAAAGGGGCGATGACGCAGCGCAGCGTACAGTGGGACGTATAACTTGAGCGTTGGAAATACCCCAAGCACAGCATAGCATAGCTAACCTCTCCAGGATCTTTCACCAATTCACAAATGTTAGCATGGATAGACTGCCTGAAGTGCCAACAGCTCCACCTCCTTGATTCCCATCGTTCCAAGTCATTTCTCACTGTGCAGCTGCAAAGTTAGTGATAGCTGGTTCCTAATTTCAATATGAATTGTCGGGTAGAACTGAGCAGACTAAAGTTACTTTCTTTCCAGCTTGGACATTTAACAGACAAATTTAAACACAATACAGCAAACAAGTTTAAGGCAACATAACTTAAGACCTACCATATCAAATTTAATAGATTTTAAAGACTTTTTTTTTAGTACTTTATTTTTCAACAGACAACACAACACAGAAACTAGGGGTCACTGGTTGAACGCAAAATATTTAAATGACAGACAGTAGTAATTATGCATTGTTTTGTTTATAGTCCAGCCATTTTCTCCAGCTCTTTATAAAGATATGTTCCTTAAGCCGTAGGTAATAAGTCAATCTTTCAATAGAGTAGATTTCCTCAACTATAGCCACTGATCCTCATGGGGTGCATCAGTTTTAAGCCAGTTCCTTGTAATGGCCTTTTTGGAAGTAATTATAAGAATTTTAAAGAGGTATTCATCGTCTTTTTCTGATACATCTCCAGGTAGCAGCAAAAAAAAAAAAAAAAACTTGTGGTACTTATGAATTGTAAAAGTCATAATGCCCGCAATCATTTCAAAAAGCCTTTCCCAGAAACACTTCAATTTTGTACATGTCCAGAAAATATGAGTGATTAGCACTTGTATCTTTTAAAGACTTTTTAAAAAGGTATTAAATGCAGATTTGTAAATTCAAGACTTTTAAGACCCCCGTGGGAACCCTCTGTCATCTTTTCATGGTCATCAGATATGACCCATTTGGACGTTCAGAGGCTCCGTAGTTACCATGGAAACACCGTCATCTTCTATAACATTGATTCACCAGTAAAACCCATGGAGTTGGATCAATGACAGTGGAGGGATACACTCATTTCATGTTAGATTAAATATATTTTTGCTAAAAGAGTCACTTTTTCTTCAGTTGTCTTGTGTTTTGATATATTTTTTTAAATTCACACTGAGATTTAATGAACATCTACATGACCAATAACTTCAATATCGGAAAATGCATGATCTACATTTCTTTTTTAATGCAAAATGCAGAGGGTAATTGTATCGTAAATGGTGACGAATCACTTTAGAATGAATATATTCAGAGAAAAATGAATTTGGAAGTCCGCACAAAAGGGTCTTCAAAGGTCAAAGGAAAACATGCAAAACTGAAGCAAAGTCAGTAGTTTTTACAACAAATCGTCTGATGTCAACAGTCGCTGACAGATGGATGACATTTGCAACATAGCAACACTTCAGGCAGACCTTAACTCTTAAAGAACCAGCCCATATATTCACATCTCATTCCTCACCAGTCACAGAAAGAAGGGCATCAAAAAGCAAACATTAAGCCTCGGGTGAGCTCTTTGTTATCGTGGTCAGAAATGATCAGCATCACCATGCGATGCTCTTCTTAAAATGTCAGCAGTATGTCGACCCATCACTCCTTAGATTTAACCATAAAACCACCGAGAGGAAGCAGCTTTACTGGTGTGATGCATGTATAAAATCGGATTTGGACACAAGTAATACTGCTCTTCGAAACATCTTTGGGATTTGTAATCACAACTGATTTAGTCTAAAATAAAATAAAAAAAAAAAAAAGCTTGAATAGTCTGCCTTAAAGTTAACCCAAAAGAAATGTCTTCAAATATTAACAGAGAACGTCATGGTAAAAAAGCGTAACCTCATTTCTTACTACCAAAAACGGCGAGTGTTTCTTTACGCTTTCAGAACGAGCACATTTACTTGTCTTATCTAGTCAACAACGGGGCTCCAGAACTCCCAAAACAAAAGGCTGAAGGCTCTTGGATGAAATAAGTAACATGAGACGAGGGAAAGAAGAGAGAAGAGACTCATCTCCCCAAGTGATCAAGCCCCGAAGGAACCTGACCCTCCAGACTCCAAAATGAGCCCGTGTACTTCTGAATCAAACAGCAAGTGATTAAGAGCCGTGATAATAAATACAACAGGGTCATTGTTGGTTAAGGTATTGGTGTATTTCTCAAAGGGGAACAATATATTTAATAGTGTAAAGAAGTAGGGCAGCTGAATCCTAAAAATACTGAGGATAAACATAAAATAACCATGAAAAACGGACCCAAGTATCTATGTTCAGTCTCAATGCGGTGTTTCAGAGCTCTACTTCCACTATTATCAGTCCAGGGTAAAAATCATTAGAGATTTATTAGACGTACAGCAAGCTACGGGGATGGTTTGTACCCCAGAGGCTTTTCAGAAACTAAAAACACAGATTCCAAGCAACCTGCACAGTAATGAGAAAAAATGATGACGTCTGTGGGAGTTAACAGAGTGAGTCAGCAGGTTGAAGAGGTGTGTTTAACTGAATGTAACCGCTGTCTCTCTGACAAGCAATACCATAATCTGAAAAACACCATCAGCACATTTACATCATCACACAAAAGTGTATGAAATGTCATCCAGTGGAAAAAAGAAGCAGAAATGCAAAAGCTGAACATTCAACCTAAAAAAAAAAAAAGGAAGCCATTACTTTATAGAATGGCATTGTTGTATGGTACAATAACCTGATATTGTGTTAGGATTTAGTGATTTTGGAAACACTGGCACTTGAATAACAAAGCTGCAGCACAATGAGGACACCTTAAAGGAAAAAACCTTACCCTGAACACATTTAAAGCTTTATTACCCTGCTCCACAAAAGAAGAGGTGAGAGGTATTGCTTTTCGTTCAGTTTGTTTTTTAACACTTTAGCTGCAAAAACTACTGGTTGAATTCATACCAAATTTGGTTTATAGATTGCCAGTGACCCAAAACAGATCTGATTATATTTTGGGAAAAGTAGGTCAAAGTTCACATTTTTTATGAATTTTTAACATCTTTTTTTTCCCCCATTTACTTATAATAGGTAAAATTTCATATGTCTGTTGCAGAAAAACTACTGGTTGAATTCATACCAAACTGGGGTTGTAGCTTAGCAGTGACATAAAATAGTTGTGGTTACGTTTTGGGAAAAGTAGGTCAAAGTTCAAATTTTTTACATGTTTTTTTCCCCATTTACTTATAATAGGTAAAATTTCATATGTCTGTAGCAGAAAAATTATTGGTTGAATTCATACCAAATTGAGTTTATAGGTTGCCAGTGACCTACAATAGATGTGGTTACATTTTGGGAAAAGTAGGTCAAAGTTCAAATTTTTTTAATCTTTTTTTTTCTCCCATTTACTTATAATGGGCAAAATTTCACACCTATAAAAACTATTTTGTTAAAATTTACTTCAAACTTGGCACAAATATAGAGGCAATTGGTATGCTGACATCACCACATGCATAGACATGATGACATCAGCTGGATTGATGCCAAAATAAGCTACAATACATGCAAGGGGCGGGGCTTCTTGTGCCTGGAACCACTTGTTCTCAAAAGGAATAAGATCATAAATACAAATCTGGTGTATTTTATAGTAACTTCAGACATCAGTCACCACACAAGCAAAATAATTCACCATTAAGTAACACTCGTTACGTTAAAAAGATAAAATGCATATAAAATTAGGAGAAAATGTACTTTTAAGAAAAGGAATAAAAGGACTAAAAGTAGAAGATAATTGTGAAATAGCAGGACATAAAAAATAAAAAAAACCCAGAACCACTACCCTTCCGTTAGAGTAGTTTTACAAGTGCGCTTCGACTAAAATGCCTGAAAATGAAATGCAACATTAAACAGGAAAGCGAGCAGTTAATGCCGACAGCAGAGCGAGGCTTTTTAGATAAACCCAACTGAATGGTGCGAGTTGAATGAAGTGATTTGGACTGCCAGGGGTCTTACAGTCATGACAGTAAAGGAGGCACAGATTATGTTTCAGCTGATGTTTCAGGTTTTGTCTGAAGTGCAAAGGGCCTGCACTCTGTACATGAAGCTCAGTTACCAGGTTGTGCATGATAACAGTGTTCCTGAAATAAAACAAACCAAAAAGGCACTGACTACAGTTGTATCTAAAATAATGACTTTTTTCACTACTCTGCTCGTTTTCCATTTAGAAAGCACTGTGCAACTCCTGTAGTGTGTATTGTACTTGTTTAGTGTTTTTTTTTGGGGGGGGGGCACTGTTAAATCAGAGAAACAGAGAAAAACTACACTGACTACATTCTTCCGGCGTTACAAAGCCATCAACCTGCTTCTACACAAACTGGCGAGTGTATACTGTAAGAGAGGAAAGGGGTGGTATTGATTTGGAACTAACAGCATGTCCTCTAGCCCCTTTTCCTCTTCCTCGTCTTCTGTCTCCACATCTATCCCTTAATTGTCTTGGGAAGTCTGGTTCACAATAACACTCAGCTCCTCTGCACTGAACTGCGAGCTGCCTTTGTTGAGGGAACGCATTAGATCGGTGTACCAGTCTCCATTCATGCTTGCAAAACAATGGCATATATACACAGCATGTACAGCATCAGTAGACGTATCTGTGGTGAAATATATTCACTCCTCTGGGCTGGACACAAAATTGTCTTGTGTAGCTTTGCATCTTTCACCTCTCAAAGTGCAGAGAAGTGAAAGCACCTTAGGTAATGCACGGAATAGTACATAAACTCAATGAATGATGCATGAGAATACATTATGGTAGGGATGTCCAACTCATTTTCTTTTAGAAGCCAGTGGGCCAGACCAGTAAAATAATAGCCTCTAAATAATGACAACTCCAAATTTTTCTCTTTGCCTTAGTGCAAGAAATAACTTCTTAACAAACTAGCCAAACAAAAAAGGATGTGAATAACCTGGAAACTGAAATCTCTTACAAAAAAAACAGTGCAATTTTTGCATTATGTCTCAATTTATCATTTGTAAATGTGCACTACAGATTGGATCTATAAATGCACAAATTTGGTGATAATATTTGGTGAAATAATATAGTTAAAATTGCTAGAAATTTTCTTTAGACATTTCAGGTTGTTCATTTTCTAGTTAAAGGATGGTTCATGTAAATATTTTCAGAATTTAATGGGGTTTTTTGAACTACAAAAAGAGAAACATTTAGAGTTGTCATTATTTCAAGACATGATATCATTTTTTTTTCACATTAAACCAAGAGGAAACTTTGGAGTCCTTATTTATAGGTTATTATGCAATTATTTTACTTGATCATATTGGTCTGTACATGCCCCCTGAACTAAAACAAGTTTGACACACATGACTGTTAATATCTTCAGTGTAATTTTTGTACTTTGCAAATTCATCCCACATGCCACATTGAGACCTTTGGTGGCCCATTTTGGGCCACGGCCCATGTGTTTGACGCCCCTGTGTTATGAGCCGCTTTTACACTACACTTCTGTTCCGGGAATATTTGACGTCTGTGTAAAGGAAATGGTGGATCGTGTGGTCCCACTTCTGTAGCGCCTCTGGAGGCAGTAACAGAGCCGTGATAAAGGTGGAACCAGGATTCCGGAATGGTAGGTAAAAAGGAACAACTCTTGTTCCGCAACCAAGGTGTGATATTTTGATAACGTGTTGCATGTGCGACCCCTGCAACAGGGGGATTTAAAAATGAGTATGGGCCGTGTACAGTAAACAAACATATCAATGCAACCAGAAACATGTTGAACTGAGGAGACGCTGAGATCAACATCGCTGCACTCGGTTCATCCTCCATTCCAACACTGCTACGTTCAGGGCATTTCTGACATGCAAGTTATATGCCGCAGTATACGCTGTGCTGCGTTGCTGCCCCTTTGATTCTGGAATGCAGGTCTGCTGTGTACAAGTCCAGCCTGTCTCACCTCTGTTACCCCTTTGACCAGCTGTGGAAACCCGTCAACGGTGACAAAAGCTGGGATCACCATCTCACCTTTTTTCTGGGATCTCTGTGTAGAAGTGGTTATAATCTTAAAACCTGAGACAAATTATGGCTTAAGGTCTGACTCGTCTGATCAAATGATGACATAGTGAGGTATTTCTGCAGACTAGATATTATAATATAGTCTTATCTAAGAAAAACAAAACTAAGAGTGAAACCAGTTCAGATGAACTAATGAAACTAGTGTAGTGTAAATACCTCCAATACCTCAGCTACCTCCACACTTGCTCGCTAATGGCTTGTGGTGTCATACAACCCCTGCTTTCAATTACTTAAATAACTTTCACACTAAACTAGTGACTGATAATGTTACATTTCAAACATTTACCTTAAGATTATCTTACCTTTGGGGTCCAAATGCATTTCCTAAGTGAAAGGCAGGCATCGCTAAACCTTAGCATGTTGCAATTCTACCCTTAAAGTGGCAGTGCTACTAGGTTTTTTGCACCAAAAAAAACTATTTTATTTTTAGGACATTGTGATTTAAGTGGTCTGAGAGGAATAAAGACTCAACCAGCTTCTGTGGACACATTTTCAGAAAATAGAATCCGTTACATAGACTTTAGTAACTTGCAGGTTTTCAGACAGGTAGGAGTTAAATAAGTATTCGAAGGCAGTAATTACTGATGGCTGTTCAGATTTCCTCAGGCACAACTCTACTACTCGAAAGCTGCATGAGGAAAATGAGTGTTTTCAATTCTAGCACTTTCTCCTGCAGCTTTTAACTAGCTGCAATCTCTGTCACTGGTTAAAGGTAAAACACATACTGCAACATCATCACATAGGCTAGTCAAACCACAGACGTTATTTATATTAAAAAAAACAACTATTAATTCACTGCACATGAACTCTGCTGTATTCTAAGATAACAGAATATTCCCACAAAAAAAACAGCCATAAAAACTAAGCTAAAAACCCATGTCTCCCAGAAATGTATTTCCTGCTCAACTGGGGATAAAGTTGCTTTCATGAAGGCCTACTGAATGACTCAAACACATAGGCTGAAGTACATATAGGCTTGTTTTGCATGAAGCAATTTCCCTTTCCCCCTTAAGTCATAAAAACATGTCAGATCTAGTTACTATCTGTACATTAGAAGTGCAATACATGTCTTATCAAATCCCATTTTCTGTGTTCTTCGCCCCTACTGGCCATGTGCACTGGTCCAGTCTGACATCCTCCACTACTGGAGCAGGCGAGAGAAGTCAGCACAGACCAGCTGCAATCTGATTGGCTAAGCCTCTGTCAGCAGACATCAGAAGATGAATATGATTGGTTGGTTGTCAGTACTAGGGTATGGACAGCTCCTACACACTGCTCTGATGTCTGGTGCGCATACACACACACAGACACACACTCACACAGACACACACACAGTGACTAAAAGTGAAACTGTTTTGCGGCTGTTTGATATATTATATTTGATTCTAACTGGCATAACTACAGTTTTTCTGAGTCTGGTTCATTTCTGCAGGGTGTTGTGCCACATTACAAGGAGAAATGAGACATGAACGCCCCCTGCTCACTGTGTGCTGCTCTCAGATTGTCTTTTTTACAACCACACTGCCACTGAATGCTTAATGAAGCCTAAGCTAACTTTACGCATGACTCATTCCGTTTTGCCTAGAACCAATTCTTGTGCAACCTGGCATGGACCTGGACCATAATGACCCACTGAGGAGTTCACGCAAAGGATGCTACATGGCTGTGCACATGACCTACATAGAAAGCACCAACACAGATACAAATGGAATAGTGGTTGTACCAACTCCAGTGACAGCAGTGGTCAACTCGGTCAAATCTTGCTACATGTGCAAAGCTTAAGGGCACCGCCTTAGGTAAATATTTACATATCTTAATTTAGTTTTCAGCTTAAAGCACATTAGACATGTTTTCATCCTGTAACTGAAATTTAACAGGCATTTCCTGGACAGTTTGTGTAATTGTATATGGTAGCCTTAACATAATGCATTCCTAACTGACAACATGCTACATGCTTATGATGTCATTATCATCGTTAAACATCAGATGAGCCCAGGCTGTTTCCTTGAAGCAGCATATGATGGGTCGTCACCAATTTTTCATCAAATCTGTAAAACCTCAATAGCTCAAGTATTACGAATCTGTTAGTCGTTCCATGATTATGCACCTGAAACACTTCCCTCAAGGTGAACCCTTTCAAAGTCGACTCTTTCACAAGCAGTCTGTTTTTTTACATATCAAACCGACAAATCACTCTGGCCTTTTCGGAAATTTTGTTGTTAAGTGCAATGTGGGAATGGAAATCCCATACAGCCCCAGTATGGCCACAGCAGTGAAACACAGAAATGGCTTCATCGCTTCTTGCAGGTGTGGCTTTGTGGAATTCCAAAGAGGCCCAAGTGACAGTTTTGGTTTATAAACAAACGGTCTGCTTATGATGGAGTACACTTCAAAGTGGTTCACCGTGAGGGAAATTATTTAGGTGTGGAATCACTGAAAGACTAACAATTCGTAATACTTGGGCTATCACTTGGAAATTGGTGATGAGCACCATATGCTGCTTTAAAAAGTAAAATGACAATGGTACTGGTGAGGAGGCAGTTAGCTCCTTTATGACCAGAATGCTCCTTTTACTATCTACCTCACTGCTGTCAAACATATGGCTCATGGGCCAAAACCGGCACTTCGAAGGGTTCGATTTGGCAAATGGGATGAATTTGTAAAGTGTGAAAATTACATAGAAGACACTGACAATCAAGGGTGTCGCTGAGTCAAATAGGATTGATATTTTGCTTTTTTAAATGGAATTATGCATTTTAAACCATTTCCCTGTGGTCAACAGAAACTGCAAATGCTCTGCTTGGGTCTGAATTCTTCATTAATTCAACTCCACAGATCCATCTTCAACCCTATGTGTGACTAATGGCCCTTTAAAATGCAAATGAGCCACTCCATGCCCCGCCCCCTCCAGGTTGTTGACCATGCTTTCTGTCCCGTTCAGCCACTTGTGTCTTTAATACAACGAACAACTGAACATTTTAGGAAACTGGCTCAAAGTTTGGACATATTTTCAGTTTTTACTCCAACCGTTGCTGCTGATAAACAATTATGTCGTACTCAGAGAAATGTTCGTGGGAAGTCTTGACCTTATATGTGCAAATGCCGTGGCGTAACTAGTTATAAAACTTAACAAATTAAGCAGGAATTAAAACAGGTTGTAGGAATCCACTCGATTTCTGGCATATAAAGATAGCCTTGCAGCACCTGGAGGGTTCAAATTCAAACTTTTTTAACTATTAGGGTCCAAATACACAAATAAATGAACCAAAGACTAATAAAATATGACCCCTTGAAGTTAAATGCTATATTTTTCAGTTTTAGATGCCTGTTACTAAACACTTTGCGCCTTTGTAGATCCACTGCGATCTGTAAGTTGGACTGCACATGTGCAATCAATAAACTGAGGAATATGATGTTAAAATTGCAATTATTTTCTTAAGAAATGTCTGTTTGTTTATAGATGGAAGTATTGTTTGTAAAGGGAAACATTTCCATACATTAATTTCACTTTTTTTTTTAGCACTAAAACCAATAATCATTATTATTTTACTGCTTTTGACTATTATGTTCCTGCTCACATTGTGCTGTACAGTATGTGGCCCCTGGAGTAAAATGAGATTGACATCCATGATCTACATAGATGAAGCATCTGGAGCCACCAATGACCTTTACAGTGGTGTCGCTGTAACTAATGCCAGGGGAATGAAATGACACTAAATCAAGGACAAATCCTTTCAGTTGAAGATGAATAATGCAATAGTCTGGGTCCCCATTCAGTGGCTTCAGACAGGTTGGTCATTGTCCACGGCTGAAACAAAAGGCCCGTGGAAATGTGATTTATTCATTTATTTATTTTTTTTCTGTGGCACAACCTGCAGTTTTTTATCGATGATGACAGGGAGCTTGATATAATAGGATACGGCGAGGTTTAATCCCGGTGAGCATGGCTGATGCATGTGCACCGTTAAAACCTGCACATCACGTTAAGCACGTACACATGACGCTGAATTTACAATGGAAAACGTTTTTTTTGAGGGGGGGGTAGATTAAAACCGATACCGATACCGTGTGCTCTTACCAGTTCTCCTGCATCCATCGGATCGCTTCGTCTTCGTTGAATTGTCGCTCGAATTCGTACTCCTGCAGAGCCAGCACCGACATGTCGACTGCGTGCGTTCGCTGCTCAAACAAGACGTTTTTTCGGCAGAGCTTTAGTGGCTGCTTGGTGGTGGTGGTCGGTGTCGGTTGGTGTTTATTATTATTCGGTTTCCTCGCAGCCGTTGACTCGCATCGCTCGTGCTGCTGTCAGAACCTCGCGGGTATGCGCGAGAAGCGGGCCAGGCTGCACCTTCCTCTTCTACCGGCGCACGAGCACAGGAAGCCACGCCCCCGGGTCCTAACGCCGCCGGCTGAGAAAGAGGCGTGGTTAAGGACCTCAGCCCCCGACCTGAGAGAAAGGGTACCGAGGATGGACACTAGGGGGCGAAAGAAAAAAAAGAGAAAAAAAAGAAATTAAGTTAAAAAGTGGTGCCAGGTACAACAAACCCCGCCCCTCGCACATATTGTTCAGTTCAATTCAATTTTATTTGTAGAGCCCTATAACCTCCTTAGACCCAGTAATGCATTTTTGTCCTTCTGTAGGAGACAAAAGTTTTACTTAAAAAAATGCTGTCCATTGCAAATAATAAAAAATAAAATACAATAATTTTTAAAAATGTATCTGAAAATGTGAATGAAATGAAAATGTTATGCCGTTTCCAATGGAGACAATTGTTTAATGTAAAGACAAGACAAGACAAGACAAGATAAGATAAGATAAGATAAGATAAGATAAGACTTTGTTGATCCCACCGTGGGGAAATTCCACAGTTTACAGCAGCAACATACAGCACACCAGTTTACAGTAGAAAGAGAAGAAAAAAAACACAAGAAAGAAAATGTGAAGGAAAAAAAATAAGAAAATGTTATATTTCTATACATATTTATATGAATAGAGGATAGAGAAATAGAATTGAACATTCTTACAATGTGAAAATATAAAGTAAAATTACAATTTTAAACGATATTTGCCTATTTACATTGTTTACATTATTTACATACATTTACATTGTGGCTTCACATGTCACAACAAGGTCACCTCACAGGATTTTACAGAATTAGCTGGATATAAAAACAAACAACAGCCAAATAAACAGTAGATGAAGGAAACAGATTAATGTCCCGGCTGTCCCCTGTCCTCAGACCCTCTTTCTTGGCAAAGAGAAACTCCAAGAACCCAGTGGGAAAAGAGAAACTTCAGGGAGAACCACAGTGAAGGAGAGATCCACTCTCATGGACGGGCAGACTATAGATGCACCAGGACAGATGGACGTCCATAGTTCCAGTCTGTACAGATGCAGGGTATTTGTGTATTTTCAGTCTGACAGTTCGACAGTTTTAACACAAAGGGGGACTTTCTGGACATGAAACATTATTGTGGAAATGGAAAAGCAATGCTCTGTGTAAATGATGCATAATTCCAAAGGGATAGAAAAAACTGAATACAATACAATTTTTTCCACAAAATAAGGTGCTATAGGAAACAACCAGAAAGGGCAGGACTTCACATCTATATACTCACTTCTGGCTCCAAAAAGATGATGCAATGATCAAAATGTAAATTACTGGCTTTAAAATGGCAGTTCAGAAAACCAATGGTTGACGTCACTGTTCTTCCGTCCTCTAATTATATACAGTCTATGGGTCATGGTAAGTTTTCAGTTTCATTGCATAATTCAGTTCTATATGTATGTAGAAAGTAGCCCATAAAGGAGACCCATAAAGGCCAGGACATATTAAGCATAAGACAAAGTGAATACTTAAAATGATAGTATATTGGCTGGAGTCATTTTACTTAAGCAAGGAAAGTTGATTATCTATAATAAATAATCATATAGTAAATAATAATAAATGCACTTGTTGTATTTTTGCCCCCATGTCTCATAGTTCTGGGCTACGGTTCAGAAATGATTGATCCACTCTGGAATCAAGGTCGACGTCAGTCCCATAAATATGATTCTGGGAATCTCAAATAACAATTCAGTTAAACTAGTAAATATAATTTTACTATTGGGAAAAATCTTTGTTTTCAAAAGTCACAGTAGGGAAGATCTTTGTTGCTCATACTTTAAGAATAAAATATAGGCAAGGCAAAGTTTATTTGTATAGCACAATTCATACACAGTTATACAATTATAACCACAAGCAAAAAGAGGTTAGAAGTGCATTGTCAAAAGTGGGAGGTGCTTGGTTGGACTGATTCGAGGAGGAGGAGGAGGAGGAGGAGGATGGAAACAGTGGGATGTGTCGGGGCTTGGGGTTTTTTTATGTAAAAAGATCCGAGGGTATTTTTAGGACTCAAAGTACTTCGGTTGTTTGGTTTTGTCTTTCATCTTTTCAGTTTTCTTCTCTCATCTCTTCAGTTTTTTATCTATTGTATCTTTATTTTTTTTGTTTTTTTTCTGTGTAGTCTCTTTGTTTCCTGTCTCTTGTACATACACAGGTATATGTATATTTTGTCTATTGTCTTTGTTTTGTTTGTTTTTTCCTCTCATGATTTTTGTCCATTGTCTTGATTTTGTCTATTGTCATCTATTAATTGTGTTATTTTGTTTTAGGGTTTTTTTGTTATTTTTTTCCCTTGTGGCTACTGTCTTTATTTTTGTTTGTTTTGGTTTTTGCATGTTCTTTTTTTTAAATTTTATTTCTGGTGACTTGTAGTTTCTTGGTGTTGTTCTGATTTCGTAAGTAAAAATAAAAATGACCCAAAATATTAGATATATATAATAAAAACATGTTTCTTTTATAATACAGTATTTACCAGGGACTACGTGACTTTATGGTGTTAAATTCACCATGGTCTTATCCTGATTTAATCCACTTTAATTATTTTTTCACCCTCAGTAATTGCACCTATTGACAGCATCAGCTCCTATTTTTCATCTGCCAGATCTATACAGTAGATATTTCACCACCAAACAGCTAATGCTCACGCTTTTAGCTCAGAGCCATTAAGTACGAACAGAAACACACCTGTTGCATAATCAGTGGTTGTTTCCCAGGATATGTCGAGACCTTTTTTTTTTTTCTTTTTTTTTTATCACACGACAGGTAGTGATTATTCATTTGGTAATAAAGATTAGATTCAGACGTGTAGGGAGCACCTGTGGCAGAGCGCGGTTCAACTTTCACCCAGATACTGAATGCAAAGGCTGTGGGAAAACACAAACCCATGGATCCACGCCACATAGTGATGTAAATGAACCCTGTACTCTGAACCTGACCTGATCCGTCTCATCTGAACACCTCACCATGTCCTCAAAACCTCAGACTGGTCCATCAGAAGGTGCAGACTGGCTAAGATTCATTCCTTTTTTTATGGCTCCAGTCTTCAGTTCAGTGGTTAAAAACCTGGAACTGCTCTCAGAATGATTGTCGTACTGTATATCTCCAGGTTTGTACTGAAATGTCCTCTGCTCTCTGGACTGTCAGATGTTGATGGTGACCTGGTGGCAACTCCAACGTCACCTGGACTTTCAGCACAAAGCCCATTATCTGATCCATAAATAAAGCCAAAAGTCCTTTAGTTCAGAATTGGAAAAAAAAAAGAAAGAAAAAAAGTGTGTTACAAGAACGTAGACTCTATAACACCATGCTCTGATAAAAGAAGGACAACAAGGATCTTCTGAGTTTGGCAAATACATTTTGTTTTGTTTTTTCAGTACGAGCTACAAAGATATGGAATTTTGTACCGGCTGAATTTAAGATTAAAATGAAACCATGGCTCAAATCCAAACATAAGACTTAAATACAAACACTCAGTTCAAATCTAGTTTTTAATGTAACAGTCATGATTTTGTTGTTGCTGTTGTGAGGTGTTTGTGACACGCTTGTACAATGTCATGTTATATATATATATATATATTTTTTTTTATTTTCCAAAGATATTATTCCTGTTTATTCCCCATAGATTATCAGAATCAGAATACTTTATTAATCTCAGAGGGAAAGTTTTGTGTGTTACAGTTGCTCCATTCAAGTATAATTAAACAGTAGCAGGAAAGAAATGATTTATACAACAAAAATATGGCTGAATATATAAACATATATATATATGTTTGTATATAAAGAGCAAAACAGCAATTTATACAATATGTACTAGATGTAAATTAGCTCTTAGCTAACTATGGTACAGCTAAGAGATGTGCATTGTCCCTGTCAAATAAATAAATAAAGATGTGATGGATGGACGGACGGACGTGTATTGTGATCATTTCCCCTTAAACTCTACCTGAAACATTCGTCTTTGTGTTGAATTCATCAGTTTTCCTCTGATGATGCAGTTTCAAAGCTAAT
>JAPTYQ010000002.1:8795850-8805895 GCA_029814465.1 Ostorhinchus cyanosoma | reverse complement strand
ACACACACACACACACACACACACACACACACACACACACACACACACACACACACACACACACACACTATTCTATTAACCCTATAACGCCGAACGTATCACATCTGATACATGAGTTTTCAAACCCTCTACATGATCAGTGTGATAGATAGATATATATATCATTTTCTTGTTGTATACAGTCAGAACCATGCAACAAACTGATAACCCACGGGCGGGGGGGGATTCGTGACACTACAAAATTGTTATTAAAGAGGAAAGAGGTAGAACTTTGCAAATTTATGTGATATTATGTTTTTGTTTGTGGAAAAATATGAATATTTCAGCATCGAAACCCGATGGATTAAACATGATACAAAATTGACAATCGTACATGGAAATTCAGATTAAAATAAATAAAATAAAATAAAAATTTGGGTTGTTGCAGTTTCAAAGAAGTGGGATTTTCTGTTAATATTAAAAATACAATAATACATATTTAAAGTTTCAGGCTTTACAGGGTTAAGATGTACATAATGAATAATAATAATATAATAATTTATCCTTTTTCTGGATAATTTCAAATTCTGATTCTGTTTTTTTTCTATTTCATGTCTTATTTTATACCCAACAGCGAACAGTCTGTTGCTCCTTTTTTTTTTTTTTCTCCAGGCCGTATTGTAATACTAAACTTGAAGTGGATTATCGGTTTCCTCTTCATTTCTACCTTCTGAATGCTTTATCTCTCTTCTGCGGATTACTGCGCGCAATAGGCCTCCGCCATAGAGGGCCATTAATTAGCAATTCAGTCAATATAGGGGGAGACGACAAGGCTTTTTACATAGGATTAAGGAGACATCAGATTCCTCCATTAGTATATTCCTCCTCACGAATGGGCTTTCATTATACATTTAGTTTTCCCTGGAGTCAATCCACCAAGCGCTGCATATATTACAGCGAAAAAACAGTTGACGCTACTGTGTGTGTGTGTGTGTGTGTATGTGTGTGTGTGTGTGTGTGTGTGTGTGAATTTGTCAGCATCACTCCGGCTGTCTTGTAATTCATTTTTTTTTATTTTAGTTATCCTATTATTCTTAATCGATGGTTGTGAAGCGCCATCCCAGTGTCGCTTATTATTCCGTCAATGCCACATAAATGGAACCAAATGAGCGGTTATCGGTTATTCGTTTAAGACCCTAACAAGATCTGATGTCATTTCCCAAACGCACTGGAGAATAATTAATACATCTCTGCTGTTTTTTTTTTTGTCGTTGCAAAAAAAAAAATCCAGTTTTATTCGGAGACTTTAATATGGCAAATCGAAAACAGATTCTACAATTATTTTTTTAAAAAAAACCACGTGATCTTCTGCACCAAAGCCACAAGAAAATGAACCTAAACCGTCTAGATTCGTCTCTATTGGCTACATTTTTTTTTCTATTATTATTTTCTTTATATTATATCAGATGATGCTCAGACATTAAAGCTGCACTGACACTTTCCACCAGCAGGGGTCCCTCTAAGACAGAGAAAACAACCCGGATTCAACAACAACAACATCTCCTCTGACCTGACGAGGAAAATATTTAAGACACCTCAACATTTTCACGTCAGGACGCATTAGTGAAAGCAATTAAACGATATGCACATAAAGCAGCCATTTAACACCAATATTACAGTCATTGATGCAGACGAATTCAAACTATTTTTCTGCACAATTTCAGTAAAAAAAAAAAAAAAAAAATCGAACATGCATTCAAGCACATTTGTGTTTTTTTTAGAATAACAAATCGAATTTCTAATAATAATGTTGACCTTGTACAACACTTGGGTTCCTATTAATAACATTTAAAGTCATATAACTGTGATCGTGCAAATAGAAATAAGTAAAATGATGTAAATAATGCTAGATTTGTCCAAAAAAAAAAAACTTGTTCCAGTGTCAATTATTTTAATTCGTGAATCTAATATTTATTATACAGTTAAATATTTCATTTTAATCGTTGCAGTTAAGTGTCATCAGTGGTTCAACCTGGTCCACGTGCATCAAATACTCACCTATTTGTGCGCAGGTGGTGGCGAGTTTGCGGCAGTGGGAGTCCATTATCACTGTTTAGGAAACCGCTTCTGGAAAAAAAAAAAACAGACAAAAGCCATCATTAGCCTTTAAGACATAGTAAAGAGCCTCACAGTCATCCAATTGCACCTTTTGCAGACCATCATTTTGGCATCAACGTAAAACAGAGAAGAATAGTGGTTAGTTTAAAAGGATACGTGTCCAAATGCATTTAAGAAAAGAGAAGGGGGGGGAATATGAGTGAGGTCATGAGGAAAATGGTTAAAATATGCACAAGAAGTGAAATCCAGACGCTTAAAATGGATCAAATTAAATGCGTAAAATATAGAAAACAAATTTGGATGTGATCTGTGACGCGCAAAAAAAAAAAAAAAATTACGCACAAAGAGATTGAGCTGTGATGTATTGAAATAATCCACTTGTTTTAGTAAAAAGATCACGTGCTCACCTGTGAAGTTTTATAGATAATAGAAGCAGGTTGATTTACGCAGGAAGGGGGTAAAAAAAAATCAGAACCATATCATTCTGGTTTTTATTTCCCTTTTTTTTTTTTTATTTAGTGTGATACTTGTTTTGTACAGTGATTTATGAAAACCGTCGTGTTTTGCATGATCCGGATCTGGTGTTTTTGGTGCAGCTTGCGCCTGAAAGTGCAGTGATTCCGTCGTAAAATCACGGGATTAGAGTCTGATTGAGATGTCTGTCGGTGGGATATTACAAAATTCATTATCGCAGCCCTCATACTACCTCGATATGAAGTTACACAGATGGGGTTTTATTAGTCCAGGCTCACACTGTTTGCTTATGATAATTCAAGTCGGGGGGAATTTGCATGCAGTCATGCTGTTAACCATTTTCCTCAGTTCTTTTCTTCACCTGCTCTACATCATCTGTGATCCCCCCCCCCTTCTTCTCCTCCTCCTCCTCCTCTTTAATTCAGAAGATGCAGATATTGGAGGTTAAGTTTTACATGGTGTGTACCTGCACAACCTCTCTTTCTTCTGCCTTCTCCATATCCTCACTGCAAAATGAAATAGTGGGGGTCAGACTTGGAGGTGCAGGGTTATTGCATGCGGCTCCGTGTTATCTAATCAGTAAGATTTACTGAGGGAGGGGTAGTGTTGGTGTGTGTGTGTGTGTGTGTGTGTGTTTGGGGGGGGGGGTCCCTTCAATATTTCAACCTGCCCGAAGGATGATGAGGAGGATGATGATGCGCGGCCTTTTACGAGCCTGGAATTCCAGTGTTATTCATGTATTTCTGATTATATTTGATGGTATTATCCTGTAATATTAGGGAATAGGTTGCTATATTTTTAATTTATTTTTTTTACCCACATTAAGAAGTAAGAAATAAAATAATAATCTACAAAAAGGTTCGCTATATCAATTCAATAAATCTTTAAATGTTGCATGGAATTCTTTTTTTTTTTTTTTACACAATCCTATTATTAGAAATATAGAATCAATGCAGACTCAGGCCCTTTTACACCTGCAACAGCATTCAGATTTAATATTATAATAAAAACATCCCTGATATTGTGATTTTAAATAAATACTCGCTCGTGTTTTTTTTTTTTTTTTTTTAAGTTGTGTGTATGTGTGGCTAAATTCCAAACAAATTAAAAATGATGTATATATACGTTAATCCGGGTCATCCATTCGTTCTCACTTCACGGACTCTCTGTGCTCTCACCACCAGCAGTTGATAGGAGTCAGTGACTCATATGGCACCAGGCCCAGTGCAGACAGAAAGCTGGCATCGACGCGCAGAGGCTTTACTTCTGAAATTAACACAGTCGAGCATGAGACTGCAGCCTTATACCGGGAGATGAATCGACTAACCTCCACCATATGGTCTTGTATTAATTAAAGGCGTGACACCGTGAACGTTGCCTGTTTCCCTCTATTTTTTTTTTTACTGCAAAAATAATAACGCACATGGTGGCAAAACACATCCAAACATCCACGCGCTTTCATTAGGTTTAGATGCGCCATTGAATTCACCTCGTGTTGTTAAATTCAACACATCATCTGATACTTTTAGAGGAATTTCCATTGATTTTAATTCCACATAAATCACAGGTTAGGAGTGCCAAATTAACATAGCATTTGTAATTTTCTGATGCCAAAAAAAAAAATCCACGTTCCACCGTTGCGCACGCTAAAAAACAAACCAAAAACCAAACCTGCCCACACTACAGTCAGTCAGTTTCGCCTCCCGTTTTTTTTTTTTTTTTTTTTTATTTCCCCACACTCCATCACCGCTAACGATACATCATTATCATCCGCCGACCTGTAAGGCGAACCCTGCCCTCACATCTCTTCATGCTCCTTTACGCTTTGAAATCCACATCAGAAACGCGCCCAATGCGCAAAAAGCCGAAGTGGAACAAATTCCTTCACTTGCATTAACTCACATCTCAGTTTAAAAAAAAAAGTGTCTCTGTTCCTTCCCTTTGCACTTACCAGTTGGTTTTTTATTTTCCCCAGCCGCTGGCGTTTTAATTCTTGGTCGGAAGTGAAGAGGTAAATCCCACTCGTCCAGACTCTCTCTCTCTCTTTCTCTCTCTCTCTTTCGGACCACTGGTCGTTGGGTTCAATTAAAAACAAAAATCAAATCAAATCAAGTTAAGTTCAAGGTCCAGAACCGCTGAGGTCTAATGTTTCTGCCCGGATATGTGAGCGTAGCATGGATGTGTCTCCTCGTTCTGTTATCCAAAAAAAAAAAAAAAAGAAAAAGAAAAAAGAAAAGACGCAGAGCTACTTTTGTGCGTTTTGTTTTTTTTAAATACAGAAGTGCGTCTTTTTTACGCGCGTAAATAACCATCTATTTACAATGAGAGGAGAAAACAGCGCAGGAGGCGTTTTCATCCGTGTCTCCTCTTGGTTCGTCCTCTTCTGTCTTCCTCAACTTTTTCCCCCTTGAAAGACGCTCCAAGAGTGGCGCATTTTTTTTTCCTCCGTCTTTTGAGCTCATAGAGGGACCCCGTGTGCGTGTGATTTTAAAGGGGTGTGTTTGTCTGTGTGGAGTCTACGGAGAGGACAAACTTAGAGCGTCTCAACTTTCAACAACAATCAACAATAACAAAAAAAAATTAGGATGGCATCTTTAAAACACACATCCATTAAAAAAAAGAGAGAGAGAGAAAGCGCGCGCGCGAGAGAGAGAGAGAGAGAGAGAGAGGGGGAAAGACTTGTGTCAGCCCGCCCCGTTTAGTGTAACAGTACACTAATGTAGGTGCGCATGCAAAACATATTATGGCTCAATTTGCTTAAACCAAACCTGTAATTTACAATAAGCACCTCAACTGCTTATTATCCCAACTCTCCGTGTGCTAAATAAACAAGAGTCAGAACCGCAAATTCATGACTAAATCCGCTTACTGGCAGTTAATTTAAAGAAACACATCTGAAATCACACTGTGGATGCTCTCCCATGCGCACTTACGGCAATAACTGACTAATTAATGCCAAATTAAGCAGATTGTTTGACCACTGCGCCTATTGATCCGTTTTATAATTACCATATTCGGCAGAGCTAAAAAAAATAAAAAATATTCAGAGATAGATGGGAATAAAATCAAATAAATAAATAAATAAATATGAAACTGTTTAAATGCATCCATTTAGATTCTTCGGGGCCAGACTGAGTTCCTATCGTGTTGCGGATTTATTTGCAGATGAAGTGAACAGCTGGCTCGGATGCAAATGCTCTTTATAGATCCGTTTCGTTAGATACAGACTGATTTTCCATTCGCATCTTAAGTGAGGAGAGCAGACCGGACGTAGGCCCGCGTTTCATGCGCCTAATCCTTCTTTTACATTTTTAGTCATACTCCCATTAAACCGGTAATTAATGCGCACATCCACACGGGAATTTCCAGGCAAAAGGGGACACTGAAGCAAAACAGGCGCATCATCCACCCACCACCACCATCATCCATGCAGCCTTCCAAATAAATTTAGGTAAATCAGGGATGGAAGGAGCTCATTTGAAACACATATTCTGGGATATAATTAATGCGTAATGCAGCCTTAAAATAATTACCCCAATGAAAATGAATGTGATGTTTTAAACGATTCTTTAATCTGCTTTTTTTTTTTTAAACACAGGACTTTAGATATTTGATATTCTAATTTGAGTACAGACAGATTCCTAGTAAAAAAGGCCCAGAAAGGCCATATTTTATTTTATTTTACTCTATTCTATTCTATATATTTTTTCCAACTTGCGCAGGAACACGTGCAGATCTGGATGCAGTGGGTTTATAAATGCAAAACCAAATTAAATATGCACGGAGGTTATTTCATGTAAAAAAAAAAAAAAAAAAAAAAAAAGAAGAATCAAGATGGGTGACTTTGACATGTGTTGTTATGGGTACATATGAACAGGAATACGCACAGCTGCAGGTACACGATCCAAAGCAAGAACACCAGTGGAAAACATCCACCCTACATCATGCACATCTCCAAATCACGCCCCGCCTGCTGCGCGCACACACAAAAAGAGGGTCTGGAGAGGAATGATGTTCGGTTATATTCTCCTCTTACCTTCTTATACAAAGAGAAAAAAAAATAAAAAATCAGTCAAGAGCCTCCTCTTTCTCACGCAGAAAGGTGCAGAGGAATGCCTGAAGTTCACAGAAGGCTGGCGGGTATGAAATCTTTCGCCTCGGGGGCAAACCGACGGCTTCTTTTCATTTCAAGCGCTTATCGATTCGCCGTTGTCATCTTTGGCGACGCAGAAGGACACTTGAAAGAATTTCTGATGGGGCTGTGATGTGAGAAACAGGGTGACCTGCTCTGCTGATGCTCTCTCCTGATTCTTAACGAGCACATCAGCCCTCCAGCGTCAGTACAGTTGGACATTTCAACTTTTTCTTTTTTTTCTTTTTCTTTTTCTTCCTCCACTCCTTGCATACTCGAGAGGACTTTAAAACACTCTTCTGGCTTTTCATGTATTGCATCCAAGCTTCTATTTAAAAAAAAAAAAAAAAGACAAGAGATGATGGAACACTGTCCAGGAGCAATGAGAAACAACAAGAATATAAGAAAAAAAACAACACATGAAGCTGTGGTGCCTTTAAAAAGGTGCTTTTATAGCTTTATATGCTATTATTTGGATTATTTCACTTGTTAGAAGCCGAGCATGTGAACACATACAAGGATTTTTTTTTTTTACTCATGATATACAGTTTCAACACAATCATACTAGAGATGAGGACAATGGGTTTGAGATTTAGTGGATTTATATTGTAATATGTACAGAAAGTGCAAATTGGAGTTTTTATACAGTGAGTGGATGTGTACAAGGATCTGCTCTATTCAAAATATATGTTTATGTGTATATTATTGTAGCACAAATGAGTCAAATAGTGCAAATATAAGCTCTACGGTGCCTATGGTCACATTAAATGATGCATTTAACTCAATAATCAAGATTTTTTTTCCCCCCTCTTTTTGTTAAATTCTGCTTATTTGGTTCATGTAGTGGAATTATAGATGCTATGCAGGAAAAGGCCGTTGCTTTAAAACAGCTACACATGCAGGTAAAGCAGAAGTCTACAGAAAATTAGCATTTTAAGTAGAGAGTTTTATGCTTTCTCTCAAAACCATGACCCTGCACCTCTACAAATAAAGCGCAATAATAGAAAACCCTGGATAATATTCCCTTTTCTTAACTCACACCTCTTTTTTTTCTTCCTTTTTTCCTACATTTAAAGAAAAAAAAAAAAAAAAAGCTCTCCTATAGGTGCTTGTGCCTTTACCTAACTCCATAAATCACTTCCATAGGCTGCTATTAAACCAATCTCAGGCAGAATTCATTGAAATATATGGGCCCTTTCTTCGTACACTGTCATCATCCTCTTCCACCGGGAGGCTTGAGTAATGCAGATGTGAAGTGGTTTCATTATTCAGGGGTGGCGTTTGCCTGAGAAACCAGCTTGATTTGAGCCTCAAACCACATGTGATTGTCGCCTAGTGTTCTGCCCAACACGCTGCGGCCATGTAATAAAATTTGGAGTTAAATTGGTGTTTCCAAAGCCACAAATCTTTAAAACAAATCAGTTTATGTACTGCTAATACGTTAGGAATAATGTCATGGCTGGGAATTTTATTGTACGCTGGGGTGTTGCTTTGAGGAGAGGACGGTTGGAAAAAAAAAAGCAAAACAGGAAGAAAAGGCAAAAAAACATAACATTAGATGAGACTTTCTGCTCCAGTAGAGGAATATCCTGTGTGTATTTCCATTTGTCAAGTATCACTCCAAGACTGTTATTAGTGAAAAAGCTGCCTGTAAATTAACCAAATTAAAAGGGTGGCTCTTTGATAGCTCTTGAGCTTGTTGAGCGGCTTTATGCCTGATCCTTACTATTCCAGCTCTGTCACAGTACCAAAGGGAGACCGGCTACACAAACGCTAAGCACTCCAACTCAGCAACATGGCTTGTGGTTTCGAACGTACTACGCAAGGCCAGTAAACGGCTTACATGATAGGGTACCCTCACTTCTCCCGACATGCCCGGGTAACATGGTGTATATTTAAAAAGTACTCAGCTCTTCGTCTTTGTCTTTCTTCTGTAATTATCCTATCCTCAGCTTCCAAAGAAAATGCTTAGCTGATGTCATTGTGGTTTTGGCCCCCTGACTGCTCTAATATTAATCCCATGCATGAAGCGGCTTCAAATGAATAAGGATTACTTTGAATTAAACTGGGGTTCATGTTTTTATGTGAACACATTAAGTCCTGTCATTGCTGGTCAGTCAGACGAGCCTGCCTCCGTTCCTCTTGACTTTGGACATGACATGGCTTTGGTCAAGCATGATTAAAAATGTCCCCGAGACTAAGACGGCATTCATTACACTGACAGCCGCAGACAGACAAGCGCACCGGCACTTTATGGCACACGGTTGATCTGGGGGTAAAGTAATAGCCGGTGCATGCATAAACACATGCGGCCTCAGCCTTAATCACAGGTGCGAGCGGGCCAATAAATTGCTCAAGCAGGTCTCTGATCAATTACATGAAAAATCAATTGGAAGCTGCCACTAACCTGCCTAAGGGGAAATCGGCCAAGAATGAAATTGGTGTGATAAAATGACTATGATGCCTCCCACCCCCCCGTCAATAACATGTAAAACAGTTGGGTTACATGCTAACTCTGCTGTCAGCAGACCTGAGGTGGACCCAGAGGTCACAACTGGAATCAGCTTAGGCCTAATTGGTCGACTGTGGCAGGAGGAGAGGAAAAGGGGGGGGGGGGATAAATGGAGGCTGATTCACATCGTCTAGACCAGGGGTGGCAAACATATGGTCCAGGGGCCAAAACTGGTCCGTCAAAAGGTTCAATCTGGACCATGGGATGAATTTGGGGAAGTTCAAAAATTACACTGAAGATATGAACAATTAAAGGTGTTTAGCTCTTTTTTTTTTTTAGTTCAGGTTCCACATACAAACCAATATGATCTACAGTAAAATAACATAATAACCTATAAACAGTGACAACTCCATTTTTCTAATTTTGCTCTTTTGAAGCAAAACTAGTTTAGTTGAACCTCGAACTACCAAGAAAAATGAGCAATGAGCTGGACAAATGAGAAATTGTTGTTATTTTAGTTCCAAACTCCACATTTTTTACCAATATTATACTTGTTACCAAATATTTGTGTAACATTGTGCAAAATACACATATATAAATGATACGCTGAGGCTTAATATTGTTAAAACTACACTTATTTTTCTTACATATTTCAGTTTTTTCAGTTATTCACATGTTTTTTGTTCAAGAATAGTTTGTAAATATAAACATTTTCATAATTTTATGCTAATTATTGCACTAAAACAAAGAGAAATAGTTGTCATTATTTATAGGTTATGATGGTATTGATACTTTACAGGTCCGGCCCACTTCAGATCCAACTGGACTGAATGTGGCTCCTGGAAGAAATGAGTTGGACACCCCTGGTCTGGACTCTAAAAATATGAACA
>JAPTYQ010000002.1:8764133-8777628 GCA_029814465.1 Ostorhinchus cyanosoma | reverse complement strand
AAAGGCCAACGAATGAAAAACTAAGCAAAATTCAGACTTGTCTTTCCTAGTTTAATAATATATACCTCTATACTTCATGCAGTCATTTTTCAATAAATGTAATATCAGTGGCTTCAGTAAAAATGTCAGGTTGGAGGTTGAAAGGTGCTGGTGACATATATCAGAGAAATTTCATCTGTCTTTCACTGACCCTTTGCTCCGTACGCGTTGTCCATTTACTTTTACACTGATATTCCGTGTAATTAAAAACAAAATCCTGGGTCATTCATCATTTTTAGATGAATGCATTACCTTCACCTTTTAATGCTGTTAATCCTCACTTATATTCTGTGACTTTAAAAACTCAAAGGAAACAATTCCAATCCTGAAATGCATTTCCTCCTCTGCGCTGATTCAATATAGGATGGCGGCGGTGCACTAAAGGGCAGATATCTATTGGTGTCTCAGAAGGTCACGGAGGAGGCTTTTATGTCTGTCCATGCTCTCTCGGCATGCCGTGGAGGACCCTGACTCTGCTGATATGTTGCTTCCCTACTGGGACAGGGAGCAGCGCTGGCCTGGCTGCAGGGCAGGAACTCAGAAAGCGAAGGCGTCAGCTACAGCGGGATCCCAGCAGGAACAGAGGAGTGGAGGAACAGGGCGACACCTGTTCACCCAAACCAAACATTCAGCAGTGGAAAGGAGAAGGCCAGTGCAGCCATGATTTATGCATCTGACTAGAACATATCATCTACATAAAATGGTGTCTACAGTTAATGCTAATTTGCTAAATTTTTTTTTTTTACCCAGAAAGACCCAGTGCTACTTTTATATCACTTTCCAAATGAATTTTTAAGTGATTTATAACCATTGATTGTAATATTATCACGCTTATAGTTTATTTTCCAGTGTAAATCCCGTATTTTGGGATATTTAATTCACTGATAATGTAGATGTTCATAAAAGCTCACGTTAAAGTTGAGAGTTATTACATCAGAAACAGAAAGAATCGAAGAAAAAGTACATTTTTCAGTAAAAATATCAATAACTGAACATAAACCCAGTGTTTCCATTCATTGTCATTCATCAAACTCTATGGTTTTACTGGTGAATCAATGTTGTAGAAGATGAGAGTAGTCGCTTTTCCGTTGACCCTCAGATGCTGAAATCTATTTTTCAGTAGGCTATAAACAGTTGTGGAAAAAAATTATTAAACCACCCCTTGTTTTCTTCCATTTCTTGTTCATTTTAATCCCTGGTAAAACTAAAGGTACATTTATTTGGACAAATATAATGACAAAAATTGTTCATAGTAGTTTAATTTCAGAGCTGATAACTCTCCATTTTCCATGTTTTCTTAATAATAACCAAAATCATTTCAGTTCTTACATCAATATCTACGTCATTGTACTGATAAAAACAGTACTTTTAGACATTCCGTATTTTCTTTTCTGTCTGTTTTAGTCACATGATGCACACAGGAATTAGGACTGGATCGCGTAACTATTGTTTCTAATGACATTTGATGGTCTAGTAATTTTTTCCGCTACCGTATTTTCAGTATAATTTGTGTGATATTTTTATACAGCCTTTCTGCACTTTACTTTACTCTATGCAATGAGTTCCTGTCGTGATAACTCTTACCACATTTACTAGATAAACACCAGATTTAGGACTTGATATAAACTTTCTCAAATACATAAATTGTATGAAATATGTAACATTCGCACTGAGATATTATTGTTGGACAAAAAGTTTGCATTGTTTGGGGCCTCCCTTCATATTTCAAAGAAGGAATGTAAAAATAGTATGTACAGTGGAAAAATATATGTGCAAAGGAATAGCAGATTCTGTCCTTGTTTTGATTGACAGACCCTTAGCAGCAGACTGGACATATGCTGTGTTTTACGTTGCAGTGTCAGATGCTGATTTGTTATTACACCCAATGTTCCAGCAGTTTTTTTTCTCCATACATTTAAAACACGTATTGTTTTAAAAATAATCCCACTGTAGGGAAGGTCCAGGCCGTCCACTCTTCCACTTAACCACAGTTCGTACTTAGCATCGTCGTGCTCCAGCGCTACACCCTCATTCATCCCAAAGCTGCTCTTAAAGCACTTTTACAAGGTGAGAAGTGCCAGATTCAACAACAATTGAAAACAGAGCCTGTTTATCAGCTGTAGCCATCAATCATACTCCGATCAATCACTGTCACCTGGCGCCGCGCCAACCTCACACCAGTCTCTGCACCGCGCCCTCGGCATGGAGCCCTGAGGAATGCTGGGTAATGAGGGATGGCGAGGGGCATCCAGGGGTCCGATTACACGCCATGTTGGGAAGAGAGGAAAGATGTGTCATGTGAGGGTGTGTGAGCGTGTTTACATTTACATGAGAGGTATGTAGCGTCTGCTTTCATCCGCGGGAACAGAGGGATGAACTTCCTGCATTGCGAACATTACAAGCAACTGAGTGAGGAGAGGAAGGGTAAAAGTCACAACAAGGAGGTTCTGCACGTGACAAGTTTATGACAGGGAAAAGCCGGGATTACCAGGAACATCTTAGGTGCTGAGAAGTCACTGCTGTGTGCGTTATGAATGTAAATGTTGGGAGCACTTATGCTAATATGTGGAGAAAGTTTTTGAATTTTTGTCGATCTACTGTCTGTGATAACCGGAAATTAACAGTCTTTGAAAGGTGTGACGGTGCTATGAATAGTCAAACAACAATAACAGCCTAACCAGATAAGGCTAAGTTTATTTTCTGAAAATCAGGGCCTACTCTTCTGTAAGCACTGGCAGAGCGCAGACCTCCGCCAAGGCAGATCAACCCCCCCCCCAAAAAAAAAAAATCACCACCAAAATATCATCATTTGTTCCTCGTGCCAGTATCAACATTTCCTGAAATTTTCCTCAAAATCCTTCCAGAACTTTTGGACTTATCTTGCCAACAGACAAACAAACAAATAAACCCTGATGAAAACATAACGTCAGCTGTCGGGCAATTGACTATTTTTGGTAATTTCCACATACATTACAAGACAACAATTTCAGAGGAGAGTGAGTCAATAATCAGAGGTCCAATGTGGTCTACAGGGTCTGTAAGGTCCACCTCTGCATGAACCAGGTACCAGGAAGTAATGGTACTAATGTAAGGGATGATATTCAAAGGGTTGATGTGGATGTGGACAGAGGTCTGGATCAGCACTTATGTTGGTCTAATGTTCAAAAAGTGATGTTTTTTTCAGCTTACATATGTTTTTCTTGTATTTCTAACCCTTGCCCCAGAGGTGAAGCAACGGGTATAGTTTTTGGTTCGGTTTGTTTCTTTGGTAACACTTTAGCAGCATAACTATAGGTTGAATTCAAACCAAATTGGGTTTATAGATTGCCAGTGACCCGGAATAGATGTGATTACATTTTGAGAAAAGTAGGTCAAAGGTAAAAGTTTTAATGCATTACATTTTTACAATCTATTTTTTCCCTCATTTACTTATAACGGCCTGAGTTTATCCATGTTGTCTATGTCCATGCTAACGTCAGCACACACATAGACATGATGACATCAGCTGGATAGATGCTAAAATACGTTTGTTGTGCCTGGCACCACTTGTTTACATACTTCTTGGATTTTTTTTTTTTTTTTTTTGCCACTTACAGGTAAGGAACCACATATGGTAACTTCACTGACCTTGGTTTTCTACGTTACAGTAAAAATTTCAAAAAAGGAATACATTCTTATGTCCTCAAATAACACATTTAGGTTAAAATTTTCATTTTCCAAGTATTTCTCTGAGTGAACTACAGAGAGTTAAACATATCACAACTAGAGTAACATTCACACTCTGTACATTAAACTTGTGTGTTTGTAGATTTGAAGATTTAGCTACCAATATTTATTCCAGGATACCAGCTGTAATTCAACTTCGAAGCCTAAGATTTGAGTCCACAGACTAATAAGTGTCTTTTAAATGGTGGCAAATATCACATCATGCCACGGAAGAGATGGAGATCTCACCGTTAATCTGTGCTACAAACAGCAACTCTTGGAGGGGGCACGGTAAGGTATTAAGTGTAAATCCTCTTTCCTGAAAATTGTTCACAGCGTAAATGGAAATTCCATCAGAAAATTCAGATTCATTTATTATTCATCGTCACCCTCTCACCGAAACCTCAGTAGAGGTGATGAAAAACGACGGCGGTTACGCAAGTATATCATGTGGGACTCTAATATATTGCTATCAAAAGCAGTGAACTGGAAAAGACAGGATTTAATATGGTATCTGGTCCTAAGTCCCTACTAATTCAATAACATTATGCCACAGATTTATTAGGCATCCCATTTCCCATAAACACATCTCCTCACTGAGTTTGATGCAGGCCAGGCTGTAATGTCTAAAGAATTTGAGAGGTGTTTACTTGGGGATTGAGTGAAACAAATGCAGCTGAATGCACCTTTAAAGCGAAAAAACTTTTGCCCCTGTAAGTAAAAAGCGGCATGAACCGCTCGCTTTCAAACTTTCAAAGAACCCTTGATGAATACGTTTATGTAAAATAAGTTTCTGTACATGAGAAAGCACTCCAGCAAAATGATGGTTTTAAGGTTTTACGTCCCTTGATCTTTCCTGATTTATAGATAGTAAATGATTCCCCCCTTTCCCCGACTGTGGAGTGATCTGTCAACTGGAAGAGTTCCAGTCCAGTGGTGGACAGATGTTACCTGTTTTTAAAAAATTATCCCAAACCCTTATATAAATTAACTTCCTCAGATGTTGCACATAATGTTTTGCAATGAAACTCATTATTTAGGAACAGATGTCGATGCTTATAAATTCCTGCAAAGACCATCCCATCAGCGTGTTCACCTATCGGACCAGAACTAACCTCATTATAGAGGAATGTGCTTAAACCCACTGCAGCCTCCTCATATCTACTGTATACCTCATTTGTGGGACGTGCTACTGGTTTGGACGTTACATCGAGAAATAGAAGTGATTCTCTCATATGCTTTGATCTGAAATGTACCTTCTCCTTTTGCAGGGCTGTAAAAAGTTTAACTTCAACTTGGGTGTTTCAGGCACAAGAGTCAAGAGTCATCCTTTCCTCTGGAACCCATTAATGAATGTAGAAAACGCCTTCCTATCAGTTTGATTTGTAGTTAGAAGGTTACCCCCTCAAATGTCTGTCTGTGGTTCTTGTGAATATGAAACCTCAGTAGTGAGTGATTGTTTCAATGTAAATGGGGCATGAAACCCCCTCTATAACTTTTCTTTCGGGTCTTGTCATGCTCGATTATAGATCCCACAAGTGACTCCTTGTTTTACAGTTTCAGAGTAAAACGGCTTTAAAGCCCTGGAATATGTTTTTAAGATGGAAAAGTAGCGTCGGTTCAATATCAGCGGACGAGTCATGAGATAAGGGGGAAACTGTGTCAACATGAGAGCTTGTTGTTGTGACACTGAGGCTGCACAAACACATGCGTTTTTTTGTGGGGAGGTATAACTGAGGCTGGCGCGGTGTTGACACCTCCAGCTGTCTCCAGGGTCGGAATAAAGATCTGACACCCGCAGCGGTTCAGCAGAGACACCAGCTGGGCCTGGAGCCAGAGAAAATGTCTTTCACCTCTTCTATCAACACCACCATTCTCTTTCCTTTCCAGCCACAGGTCTTTCTCCTCCACCTCTATTTCCACAAAAGGTCCTTTTTAACTCTTCATTTTCCTCATCCTCCTCTTTACTCTCAACACTCTCCCTCTTCCGTTTCAGCCGGGGTTCCTCTCTCTCGATCCCTCCCTCCCCACTTCCCCTCGTTCTGCCTCCTCCCACTTGCAAATCCTTTCCAGTGACACAACACTGATTTTCTGCCAACTTTTTTTCCCTCCTTGAACATCGGTCTCTGTGGCACAGTAGCTCTTGACTTTTGTGATGACTTCATACCGCTTCTCTTGGCTTGGTTGGCGGTCAACTCAAGCGGAGAATGAGGACTCTTGAGAGTCGCAAGTGCTGTCTGCTACGAGTAGTGCAGGAGATGCAACAGTGGGATAACATTATCAGATGCTCCGAGTGCATTTAAATGTATAGTCGCTGTTTTTTTTTTTAACTTTTCCTATAAAACATGAATAAAACTCTACGCACTGGTCATGAATAATACTTTTGCTTGACATACCACAAAAAACTTATTGCAAGGCATCAACATTTTGAGGTTTTATTGATCATGACTTTGAAGGTCATATGTCATCTAAAGAATGACGACTTGCTGAAAGTTGTAAGTTAGAACATTTGTGTAGTTATTCTGATCATTGCACAAGTTGTCTCTTTCAGTGACGCTTCCATTTTTGCTCTAGAGCCACTTAATCACTGTCCAAATGAATATTTTCCAGCTACATATCGACAGTAAACATGAATATTTACTAGTGATTGCCAAATCCTCACAAAAACAACACCTGAATGTAAGATGATGGAGGCAAATGTTTGCAGTCGATGCAACGCTGAAGAGCTTAAGTTTCCTCATACATACAAACAGTCTTACAAGATTCGGTTCTAATAGGATGGCACCCTGCCCCAAAGTGTATAATACTTATGAATATTTCAGAAATTGCACAAGTTGCACTTTGAAGACAGCATGAGCTGGCAACGCCATTATTTATACTTAATATGTCAATCATTTCAGCCATGAGAAGTGCTGCGGTGTAAGTTCTGTAACCACAAGATATCAGCCTTTGCCAGTGCATATTTATGTTCCAGCTTAGAAATTGCCTCACTGTGTTCAGCAGATCTGAGGCGTACTGTACAGAGCATTACTTTAGATATTGAGCAAAGATTTAGAGCGAAATAACTTGCTCGTAAAGATCAGAAAACACAGAAAAAAAGGATATTGGAGCTGAAAGTAGTATCAGATCATAGGCTGGAGATCCAAATAACAGAGGTTTACAGAATAGCATGGATTAAATAACTGTATAAACAAATACACATTAAACGTTGAGGGGTTTTTTTTTTTGGTGCAAATTTTACGTGACGATCTGAAATCCTGGGAAACTACAGGGTCAGATAATTGTTGAAACCTATTCTGTTCATCACCTCTGTTGTCATTTTAATGACTTTGGACGCCATTCTTGCTTGTAAAAGTAAGTGTAATGGGCTGATCCGACACCCACTGCTGAGGTACATGTCTTGTACTTGAAGGAATGCCATACTGGGTTTGATGAGGGCTCTCAAAAGGGTGCGGAAAGGGAAAGGAATGCCTTCAGATTTCATTTGGAGAAAAAAATGCTGATGCTGTGGTAAACGAATGCAGTCAAAAAGCTCGAGAAAGAGTGAAATAATGATCAGAGTCTTGACGTGGTTCGCAGACAGATTCTTGTGGTCACCCGGCAGCGTTACAGAAGCAATTCCCAGCTTCAGCTCCTTTCCCCAAATGTTTTCCTATCGCTGGTCTTACACTTGCATTTTACAGGGCTCATATTCTGTGGCTCCTAATGGTGTTTAATACCTTAAATTGGGCTGATGTAGAAGTTACCGAAACGAAGTGGATTCCGAGTTGTAACTCTTTAGCTGCGCCTTTTATTATTATTAAGTGGGTTAGGAGCTTATTTGGCTGATAAACACATCGTAAGAATAGGAAAAGGTCTGGGCTAACGAAAGTAGCCCTCCGAGACCAGTAAAACTCACAGCCTCGTAGCAGTCTATAGTCATAAAGTCAGTACCTCATTGGCTATGCAAATCATTTTAGAACCTTTTGACCTGCTTGGCTTTTGTACAAATGAGAGGGATGATTCTTTGGTTTAAGCCTCTTAGTGACAGGAACACTGGGCCTCGGGCCAGCAGTTATGACTGATGGAGAGGGTTGTCTCCTCAGCTGCCCCTGTACCCAGGGAGAGAACAAGCTAAAGATGTACAGGCCAAATATAGAAGGCTATTTCTCACCCTGAGTTGATGGATTACCCTAAAGCCAAAGTATGTACAGTGTCTAAAGAAGTAACAATGTAACATATTCCTAGGATGGGTATCTGTATCACGCACACTGAACGCACCTTGTTTCACCTTTTTTTCTTTATCTTGGCACATGCACATTTCAATAAAGTTCCTTCTGCACATGGAGATCACTGTTAAAACTCTGAAACTGAGCAAGACCTCGAGCAAATTGTGTCAGAAGCCAGAAAAGCTGGTGGCGTTTGTTTTGAAGGCCGTCTGCTCCAAACTTATGCAGTCTTTTTAGCTGGGTTTGTGTTCTTTGGAGCCGAGTCCAACCAGATGTTTCTATTTGAGCCACTGAAAGTGATAGCTCATGACGCAGTGTCATTTTTCACCGCTGTATCAGCCTACTCCACTCAACACCCACATAATGCTTCATTTCTGCGAGCGGAATCAATACGTATTTTAAAGTAATATTCTCCAAGAATTATTTTCGGTGTGAGGCTGGCATCTATAAACTGTCTGAAAATGGTCTTTGAAAGGGAAGGCGTGTGTGGGAGGATTTGGCTGTGAGTTGGGAAAATGCGAATGAAAAGAGGCAGAGATCAATATGATTTTGACTCAAACAACATAACAGTAATTCCCGCTGTCTGTTTGCTGCAACATGAATGACTTGTGTGAGGGAGGTCTTTTTCTCTCTTTTTCTTCATATTCCTTCATGCTGAATATCAACTCCATGCACAGTACAATAAGAAATTAACATTGACCACAAGGCTGTTTTCACCTTTTTTCCCCTAATTGATTGTTCCTCGATGATTAACCTCGTTAATTTAATGAGAACCTATTCATACAGACTAGTTCATGCACCGAACTAATAGATATTGCATACAAAGTTTCACAGTAAAACCCCAAATAATAATCAATACAGAGCCCAGAGGTAGATCAAAAAATACTCGATGAAATGTTTTTTCTGGGTTTTCTATCCACAACTTCCCACTCCCACTGTTCAGTGGCCCCTGTGGTATGTTTGTATCTTTTCAACACTATGGATTTATAGATGCTTCTGCATTGTAAATCATCTGGAAATCAAGCATCCGCATGCTCTGAATCTATTGCTATGGCCAAAAATACTTTTTCCAGGAGACTCCATTCTGTTGTATTAAATCAAGAAGCTTGTCTGGTCAGAATGGAGTTCAAAGCCATGTTCACCACAACAATACAGAGCGTTAAAAAGTCCCAACAGATGCAGCACTCTGCTAAGCAATGCCAAAAAAAGACAGCAGTGACCTGTACATCTACCTTATGAGGAGCATTTTAAATAGTTGGTATGGCTTTCTAAAAATACCTGACATGGATATCCTTCAGACAATGTCACACAAGTGGCTCCTATTTGATCAGAGGACGTTTCATTCTCCCATCAATACCTGTCACGTTCAGCGCCTTTTGTTTGTACAGAGCAGGGAGTTAGATTTCAGTATGAAACATGAAACAAGTGTTAAATGAAGTTCTATGACGTTAAATGTATGCATGTGTACTATGCACCGTATGTCTTTTATACTGATATCTTAACATACTCAGTTTCCATAGAGTTTGTCATGTGAGGTGTTGGAAGACAATGCTGTGACCTCAGTTCCATTTATAGGCCCGAAACCATTATTATTTTCATTTACAGACCACCTATTTTAAAGTCAAAAGAAACTAAGATGTTGTCTTGATACTAAAAACCACATATTATTAGCTCTGTCCTCTCAGGTCAGGCCTGAATATTTATTTTGGCATCTATTGGTTTCTATCTAAGAAGTCTCAACCACAACAACAGTGAAAAAAAGAAACAAGAATCAGCATTATTTTACTGAAGGATTTTGGTTTTACTGAACCCTGAGATCAGATTTGATGTGGCAAAACATTTGGCAATGCTAAAAAATACCCTGAATCCAAAAACAACTACAACTAATGTGTGTAAAATGTCCATGTTTTCCCATGTGTTTTATGTGCAACTAAAACAGCTTCGGGTTAAATTGACCTCAAAGAACACGATGAGAACAACATGTGTACTTAAAACATAACAACATGGTATTTTACACCATTGAAAAAGGATATCAATTTATCTAGGCTTAAACAATGAAGTGTGTAATGGTTGCAAATATGAAAACGAATGAATAAACCTCAGTTACAGAGTGTTTCACTATATTTTAACTAAAATCATCCTGTTTATTCTGTTGAAGGTAAACGTAGGGCATACTGTTGTGTGATGCTAGATGGTTTTTCTCTGTAAATGACTAAAACTTAAAAAAAAAAAAAACTCTTTTACTGAAATATACATTCAATTCAACCCAGTGTTTCATCTGTGGTTCACACTATCTAAGACTTAAGAACTTCTGTCTATGTAGGTTTTTTGACAATATTGTTGTTAAGTGGACAAGATAATGTCAGATATTACAAATTAACCAAGGCTATAAATACTTAATACAAATAAACATTAAATAATTAAGTAATGTAACAAGTTATTAGTGCTTTTCAATCAAACATATATTATTAATGGAGCAAAACAGCAGAATCAGTGTTCTACGTAGAAGCTTTTTATATTAACCCATAAAGACCCACAAAACCACTGGTGACAACTACTGATGTAATATGTTTAAGAACTTTTGATCCACTAATCCTATCAATACATGTAAATAATTCGTGTAAAATACAGTTTAGCATCTTTTCATGGTCATCAGATATGACCCATTTGGATGTTCAGTGGCTCCGTAGTTGCCGTGGAAACACAGCCATCTTCTACAGCATTGATTCACCAGTAAAACCAATGGAGTTGGATCAATGAAAGTAGATGGAGACACTGGGTTTATGTTCAGTTAATGATATATTTCACTGCAAATGTCACCTTTTCTTTAATTTTCTCTATTTTTGATATAATAACCCTCAACTTTAAACTGAGCTTTTATGGACATCTACATAATCAGTACATTAAAAATACAAAAATACCAGATTTTTTGGTTAAAATGGCAAAAAAAAAAAAAACTGAACATGATATTAGAATAAATGGAGATAAATCACTTAAAGGTTAAAAATAGATAAAATTGCATTTGGGAACTGACACAGAAGTAGTACTGGGTCTTTATGGGTTAAAACACATATTTTACATTTGCTGAAATGACTTATACATTTGTTTTCTTGATCTAAAACTGTACTTTTTGCACAAGAAATCGCCAGAGACAGACTCACATATTCTCATTTGGTGAAATAGGAATACAACTTTTATAACCTACTTAAGGGTTTTGGTTTAAAAACTTACAGATTTTAACTCCATCTGTCTTGAATTGCTTATTTGATGGAAAAAAAACAATACATGAACAGTATCGGAATTTCCCTGACGACCTTTGTTTCCTTGCTCCATTGGGTGCTTGTGTTTTTGCCTACATTCTTTTTGGACTCTAAATTTAGCCCCGTGTCCTAATCCCCGGCATTGTTCTGTTATTTAGGAGCAATGCTAGACATGCTTTTGGACGGGCAGCGCTCAGAGGTCTAATGTGGACAGTTTGTCTTGCGTTCACACAGAGATGAGTCGACGCACAACTGGAATCAAAGGGGCCGTGGCGTCTGAAAAACTAATCAAAGTCAAGAAAACAAAGTAAAGTGGAAATTAACCCGGCATAACTGGGCAAATGAGATGTATGTTCTGTATGTAGAAATGTATCCCAGCTTAAAAGAGCTCAAGAAACAATTTTGTCAGGGCTCTTGAGATCTATTAACATAACAGTAAAAGATAATTTGTCCCTATTGACCAAGAATTTCATTGCTTTAGATCATATACTATATGTATTAAAGCTTGGTGTTCAAAACGTACCATAATAAACAGGTTAGAATCAGTCAGAGTCAATAATTATGTCAAGAAGTGTCAAATTGTTTTTCTTCACTGCAGATTTTTGGTCCTGAATGAAAACTGCAGATACCTAAAGATTTACAAATGACAAGATAAGATGAAAAAAAATGTAACTGACATGACAAAATAATTAAAAAAAAATAATAGCACGATAAAAAAAATGTCATAAAAGACAAAACGATAGAAAAAATGTGGAAAATTTGTTAAAAAAAGTGAAAAGATTTATGCCACGACACAAAAACAATGCAAACAAGGGGATGCAACAGCAGTAAAGGGTCTACGATATAAAAGATGAAAGTCACATAAAAGACACGAGAGGAAAAATGATATGAAATATGTAACAAATCAAAAATTATGCAAACAACAGGAAAAGGGTGTTGAAAGGAAAACGGAACAACACCAGCAGAAAGTGTCGTAAAATATGCCAAAAACTAAAAACCACATAAAAGACACAATGCCACGAAAAGAATGAAATGAAAGCAACAACACCAGCAAATATGAGACAAGCTATCAAGACAAATTGCGATTTCGTACTTTTTCTTTTGTCGGATTAGATCAAAATTTGCGATTTTATCAAAATAAAGAAAAGAAGCACGATATCAGGTCCTCTACGGGATGAAAACAACCTAAAATACAGTTAGCTATAGTTTGAAAACACTTTCATGTGGCCAGAACATGACAAAAATGAGAGTTTCGCCCATTGAGAGAAAGAGTAAAAAAATATTACGAATATATTGAAGAAAATATTAAAACGTTTCCCAGCGTTTTATCAGTTAAATTCAACAAAATAAAAAAAATTTAAAATGTGCATCATGATAAACATAATTAAAACGGTGATAATTATCATGTTATTGCTCAGGTCTAATAGTTTATCATTCATTTCATTATTTATAAAACTGGAAAATCTTTGCGTCATCATGGACCGTGCTACAACGCCTGATATGGAAAGCTGTTTTAACACCCGGAGTGTCTCCTTCACCCTCCTAAAACAATAAAGGGTTAAATTACATTTGTTTTCACACATGTTAATCTCTGCTTGTAAAACTTACACAAGCCCATAAGGAGGTGTGCTCATACAAAAATTCCTCAGTGAGTTTGTCAGGCGGCGAGTGCGTGGCTGGAGTGAGTGAAATTAATGAAGTCTGTAATGGGTTATCAAAGACGGGAACTCGATATCTGTGGCGGGGAACCCCACCTGTTTATGGGGAGACGCACTCGGCTCACACACCAACACACACTTCACAGACTGCCAGACCAAAGAATTGCAGGTGGGGTTCAAATGCTCCCCCCGATGCCAGAACGACAGGTGGATCGACATTTTTTATGATGTCTGCCCTCTCCATGTGTACTTTCAAGGGGAGCAACATGAGACATTAGAACCACGCACTGGAAAAAAAAAAAAGACTCTGTACTCGCTTTATAAAACTCTAAACCTAACGCTGGGTGGACTGCTTTGTCACAGATAGTTTGATTAGGATATTCCATTAATCCCGCTTTCCATTTTTACAGCCTCTCTTGTGACTTGACGTGGTTTAGGGGTGAGTCATCCCTGTTTATGAACGTAAACTCAGACTTAAATCTAAGGTTAGCGCGTATTCTATTCTTTGCAGGGGAAGTAGAACAAAAATAAAACTGTACATCCTCATGAAAACACCACAAATTGTCATATTGTGACTTAGACTAAAGATGTAAGCTATCCTTATGTTTATTGTTGCTGGAAATAT
>JAPTYQ010000002.1:8672697-8682720 GCA_029814465.1 Ostorhinchus cyanosoma | reverse complement strand
ACATATACATCTGTCAGCCTCTGTGACAGAACGACACTAAAAACAAGAATTTCAGGAAAACAGTGGGCTGAAGCATCGAGTATTTAATGTGAAATCCTTTCTATCATGTCATGAACTCTTCTAAACAGACAATATGAGATTTACTGAGCTAGTTTTCTTGTGTTTTACACCAGGTTTCATTCAACACATGCCCAATGTTTCCTGTTTGTTATGGGTACAGAGATCACACTAAAGACTGTTTCCTGTAGAAACCCTGTAGTTTGTATTTTTTGTGAGTTTTTAATGCTGTGCACGGTATTCCCCTCAGTTGTTTTTGTTATATTTGATTAAAGATACTGAGGAATAGGTATTACGCTCATTACAGCTGTGTACTTCTGCACAGTACTGTATTTATGAAACTAAAGCATAACTTTGGCCTTAAGTAAATGGGTGTGATATCAGTTCAAGACACTGTAAGCTGCTGATCAAAGTAAAGTCCTTCTAGTTGTTGCTCAAGTTAGAACAATTATTTGCTAAAAGTATGTCATGCAGTTTTGACTGTGCTTAACTGTCTTTTCATTGAACCTTGGATGCGTTCCTGTTTGCACAGGAAGTCTAAGTCTTAAACCGCTCCAAGCCTGCCCATCCCTCATATAAACAACAGGTAATTATAGACAACGACCTGAAGAAAGGCCTTAAACACACAGCTACTTGAAATAATTCTTTCAAGCTCTGTTCTCATAGAAATGCTCTCTAAGCCCAACAAAGCAGAAAAGAGATTCTTCTTTCCTGGCTGAGAAATCCATTAATTTCTTGCTCCCCCTTTGCATTGCCCAGTGGCATGTCTGGCCTCGGTGATTTCTTTTACCTCCAACAGAGCTTTGGGAAAACGAGAAACTCACCTTCTCATGCTACCTTAGCCTTTAGCTACAGTCTGAAGTTCTCATTAGTTAGGTTTTTCTGTTGTCTTAAAGTGTCCCTTCACATTCCAGAGAACAGACTTCTACTGTAAATAAATGCCAGCAACTATAAGAGTACCAACTCTAGGACAATAAGAACAAGGTGGAGCTTCAGTTTCATATGCAGGAGTATTTAACTCTAATCCTACCACCTGAACCCCTGGAACTCCACTGTAAGTTGTGTCTTAGAGCTTTATTCTATCATTCCAACTGATCAGTTTGTTCGTAATGACTTTATGTCCTTGTTTTCTGCTTGTTGTAAAAATTCCAGTGCATGGGCCCTGGTCAAAAGCATTCAGTTCTTCTATGTATCTTTAACAGAGAAATAATCATGCTCCTCATAGACTGTTCTACAATTTCTTATGTGCGCCACAGATGAAATGTACTAAATTTTGTATACTTTGAAGGGATGAATTGATAAACAGATGACTGGACTGAACTATGACTAGAAATGTAACGATATTAAAATTTCATATCATGGTTATTGCGACTAAAATTATCACGATTAGATTATTGCGGTATTGTTGAAATGTTCTCAAAATGTTCAAAAAGTACTGATGCACACACACTGAAATAATTTAACCAATTTTTATTTCAAAAACAAACTAATAAAATAACAAGCACAACGTACTTCCTGTTGGCAGAAACATTCAAATATTAATAAGCAAAGATTAAACGTACAAATGTGCATTAAAGATGGCACTTTATGGACATAAGAGATGTCTGCACTAGGATTTTTATCTTTATCAATGCCTGTGTCGATTCTGCTTACCAATCCATTTCCATATCAATTCTATTGTTTTTTGAGTGGAAAAAAAGTAGTTGGACAGGCCGTACTTGAGCTTGTTTGACCATTTTCCATATCCGATCACTCATAATGTCACAATGAGCCGACCTGGTCAATGCAGGAGCCCGCTATCCCCGGATCTTCAGAGCGCTGTTCATGCCGGTACCTTCAGCCATGTTCTCAGAGGCCATACATTATAAACCGTACATGTGTGCCTGGAGTCCTGCTGCTTCTCCAGGAAATTAGCAGTACTATCACTGTGAGTTTTCAAAGTGTGGTAATCAAACACGGTTTTCATGATAATTACAATTTAAATGGTAATACTAACTGTTGGGAATTTTACCCCAGTTTATCATTATACAGGTAATTGTTACATCCCTAACTATGACTAATACATAAGAACATAATACATATATCTTCCACTGGATAAATAGTGCAGTGGTTAATACTTTCAGTTCCAACAAATTCTATAACCCTAACTAATGTAGTGAGTAGCTTCTCATTATATGAACAATCATCAGTTTGATAGAAACATACAAGACTGAATAATACCAGGATTCATTAGGTTCTTCAGGCTAATATTATGCATCATGACAATATTTCCATATGCAAAGAGTCAAGTTTTGGACGCATCTTGTGTTGTGTGGTGTTCATAGTTCTATATGCAATAAGTATGCATTTTTCATTATGTAAAAAAAATATATATATATTTTTGCTTTATAGTAAAGACTTGTATCCAATTTTGTATTGTTGCAGTTTGAATAATAATGAGTTTGGCTCAAAACAACCAGAAGTGTTGGTTGTTTTAACTAAATGATACGTGAATTGAAGAACCATAAGCTTTCAAGTGCAATTGAGTGTGTGTTGGAACAAAAGCCTCGACTTGCATTTAGAAAATTATATGCAAAAATACAAACTAACAGAAACTTTCCTGAAAAAATAACTTCTCCCCCTTCCAAATAATACATAACTGTGTCTCTCCCCCTTTTCTTTACTGTTACAGTTTATTCTTTGTCAACATATAACATCACCGTCTTTGATGCAGAAAAGATGATTTTTCACATATATTTTCTTTACGTTCAAGGCAGTTTGTACAATATTATTTATATGTTCATGACAGTATGAGTCTAAGGCTCTAATTCCAGTGATATAGCTTCATTTTACCTCACACAGAATAAATGCACTTTTGTGTCAAGGGAAAATAAATCTAAGCTGGAGCATATTGACCATAACTTGGACTATTATACATTATTGCTGTTTTCCTTTAGGCCTCTCACTGCGCAGAGGAAACTAGGAGCAGACCCACAACCCCAGCAGAGGAAAATATCTGTCCCACAGCTCGTGACTGATCACAGAGTGGCTAAAAAGTTAAAGAATTTACATTTTTCACAATTTTACATGATGCTGGTGCTGAAAGCTTAAAGTACAGCCTATATTGTGGCTTCATGCAAGTCGGTTTTGGTCGTTTTAGTCCTTCGCTGACCCAAAAAGTGTGGTCCACATCAAAGCCGTGACACATCTGGATCTGAGTAGAGGCAGAGGGCAGGTGGACACGAGAGGTCTTCATTTTACCAGCGGGGGGATGTCGGAGGGTACTGAAGGGTTAGTGGCAACACTGGAACGCTCACCACACTGAAGTCCGATTAATCAAAGTTTAAAAGAACACGATTGTCATTTCCTGGATGAGTGTTGAGAAATTAACTTGGCCATAAATCTCAGTAATTTGAATCGTCCTGTTTTGGCTTTTACGAGCTTAATAAATTGTAACTACAACCAAGCAGTAATTGCAGCTCTGTTTCAACAGCCTAATTGGTTTGCAGGGAGGGGTGCTAACTTTTCTTGCTCTACTTTTCTGTGGATAAATTTAAGACGTATAAGATGCAGGGTTCCTGCGTGGTCTTAAAAGTCTTGAATTTACAAATCTGCATTTAATACCTTTAAAAAAAACTCTTTAAAAGGTATTAAATTTGTTATGGTAGGTCTTAAAGTAGATATGTTACCATAAATTTGTAGGCTGTATTGTGTTTAAATTTGTCCAAGCTGCAAAGAAAGTAACATTAGTCTACTCAGTTCCACCTGTTTCAACCTGGCGATTAATATTGAAATTAGGAACCAATTATCGTTAACTTTAATGACTTGGAATGGTGGGAATAAAGGTGCTGGAGTAGCCTAAATAAATACATTTTTCCTAAATTCTAGGAGTCATGAATTTTTGCTAGTATGGCCATGAAATATGTACTAAATTCTGTTCTGAGTAGTCTTAAAAAGTCTTAAATCTAATTTGTAGAAACCTGTAGGAACCCTGATGACAGTTGTGAATACTTTCTGCATTGTACAGATGCAAGGTTAAGGTTGTTTCATTTGCAGAGCTTAAATAAAACCTTACAAAATCTCCCTGACTGTAAAGAGTTGGAGTGAAATTCATTATCGAAAGACACAACTGAGAATTAGCTTCCAGGAACCCAAACTCTTCCTAAAATGCTGTTTGTGTGTCCCTGTTTTTTTGTTTTTTTTTTCAGAAAAAACAAAGCTGCATCACTTTGGGTTGAGTTTTCCCTTCTGTGATGCTGAGTGAAACAACATAAATAAATTATTACCTTCGTGTTTTTTTGCACAGCTATTTGAGATACACACAGAGAAAGAGACGTAAGAAAGATGGAAACATCTCACACATTTAGCAAAAGAGACAAAGTGTGTGTCTGTGTGTATGTGTGGGCGTTTGTAACCTCTGCAACCACGGCCAAGTCATCCATTGGAAGATTGCTGGCAGGCCTGGGGTCAGGGGTCACCTCTCCCAGGGAATTGTCCCTTTAAAAGGTTATCTGGGCCTCAGTTTGGTGCTGTGATGTGATTTCAGTTTGTAATTGTGTATGATTGAAATAATATATAATATCAAACAAGCTCTGAAGGTCATCTTTTTCCCATGGTTCCCCATTTTTCTTGTCTACAAAGATCTCCAAATGTGTGACTTGCCTGGCAAATCCATTGGTAAGCAGAGCAAAAAAAAAAAGAAAAGAAAACATAAGCAGAATAATTAAAAGAAGAAAAAAAAAGAAGTATAACATCTTCTTCAACATACCATTACTGTAAATGTAATCTCCCTTATCTGAAATGTAAATATACTTATGACAAGACATTATGTGTTTGTCCTCAGCTGTGAAAATCCCCAATCGTTTAAATAAAAAGACATTCGTTTCTTTGTTCATTGCTTTTTCTTCTTTTGCCTGTTTGTTGGTTATTCCTGATTAGAAAAGATCTCCATCTGCCTGTCTGGAGCTTGTAAGCCCGCTCAGATCTCCGCTTCTTGTTGGGCAAAAGCTCAGCTAAATCCGTGCAAGCCTAATGTTTATCCGATGTGAAAATAATTACTCAAAAGTGTTTTTCTTAATCCTGATAATTAGAGCGCGAAAAAGAAGATCAGTGTCACTGTATATCACGGGGCCCTGGCAATTGACTTCCTGGTCGCTGTAAGTTTCAGGTGAAGATGGGAGCGGATAAAGGTTAGATTAGGCCTAATCCAGAGCAGCAGCAGCCCTTAATCTGTTATGATACAAGGATGATCACTTAAAAAGGTCTGGATCCAGGGCTCTGCCTCCTGGTTGGGCGAGAAAAGGCTCGACTGGGACCCGTCTTAAAACCTGCTTAGTGGCACGGTGGCGTCAGCAGCTGCGAGCACTTGTGGACGACGGCGGTTTGAGAGGAAGAGAAAGAAAGAGAGACAGAGACAGAGGAAGACATCTCAATATCATCCTACGCTTGGGTTTCCCCATTGAGGGCGGACAGGGCTTAGAGGGGAAACCTGTTGTCGGCCAGTAATCTCAAGATCAACAAGCAGGTTTGAGTCCATGGCTATGATTTCACTGTGGCACATCAGGGATCTGCAAAATGAAGCCCAGAGTGGCATTAAAGGCCCAAATGGAAAACAGCTCATCTTGTTAGAGCCAGGGAGGCAGGAGACGAGCGACCCGGTGATATTGGATGGACGGGAATTCAGTCGTCTCTCCAGATCGTATTACTGAACTCCAGCAGGAGAGGAGCGCGAGCAAAGGGGGGGATTAGTCGAGAAAATCTGCGTGGCTTGGTGAATTAGGGCTGGAAAAGATGGCAGGATGGCATGTTGCGCGGTTGGCATCTTGGAGATGCTGAACTAGATGGCAGGAATTCTTGGGGATGCAGATGCCAAGGAGGGCAGCGATGTGGATATGGTGACACAAAAAGTCTTCAGATGTTTTTTTAAAGTATCAAGTGAGATGACTGGGTGGAAAAAATTGCGTGTGAGGAACACGTGTTCAAAATTAAAAACAAGGATCAGGATCCATGTGAAAGAATAACAGTTGCAATTATTAATACTCAAAGCATGATATAACTTTAATTGTTGAATCATGTGACACATATTGAGCTCATAAAGGGAAAAAAAAGTGTTAAGAAATATAAAAATAAATGTTTTTTTGTCATGAATGCAGAACAAACTAATTTCCTGCATCTTTTATTGATACAGAAATGGCAACATATTGAACGTTGAGTCATGAGCATGACTGTTTCAAGTTATTGGAAATAGGAGTGCCACCAATAATTAGTTGCATATTTACCAGGCTGCTTTATATGATAATAAGCAGATTGAATCAATTTATGCATATGTTTATTGACTTTTTTTATTTATTTTTTTTACTAGCCTATTGATTAGAGCAGGAATAACTCGACACCCAGTTGCCCAAAAGAGCTTCATTATCTTATTTGCTGTATTTTAATAACTGCACAGTTGAAATGCCATTTTATTTTACTGCTCATGACTCTCACACCAGAGGACGCTCACTGAAGCAGACCACTATTTCGTACATATTGATTATTGGCAATCAGGATGTGACTGATCCATCAGGGGAGACGACATTCAAATCAAAGTTAAACAAATTTGTTAAGCAACCAATTTATATTCAATAATGGGAGACGGCGCCAAATGATTATGTCCTGATTATGGGTGTTGGGTTATGCAGTGTCATTACCATGCATCACAGCACAGAGGAGCGGCGCAAATGAACAAATGCAACAAATAAATGTCAATTTATGTATGTATTCAGCCACACACTGATGAAACTTTGTCATGCAAGGAAAAACAAAATAGAAGCAATGAATAAAATGGACTTCCCCACACCAAAGTGGGTTCACAACATCATGCATTTAATTTTATTTGCAACCTGTATTGTTAAATTAAGCCTTAATGTCATGTATTTGTAGGTTGTCTTTCAAGTTCAGGTTAAAATTTAGCAAGAAGTGTAAAAACAGGGAGGTAGATAGCAATAATTTCAATAGCTTAGAACTTTTTATTCGTTGTTAATGTAAAAACAAACAGGAAAATAATATCTACAATATTTTAGAGCTTTTCACTCATTATAGACAAAATTTATGACATCATTTCATAAAACGGTGACATTTAATGACTGTACATACCCTGTGTGGATTGTTCCATCACAGTGATTAAGTCCATTCATATCCTCTTATTTCCTAAAGGACATAAATATCCTTTTTGTGGCACTAGGGTAATTTTGTGTAATTAAGACTCTAATCAAAGCATATGCTAAACCGTGCTTTTAATAAACACATGAGCTCCTGCTGACAGAGGACAGGGAGCTCTGCAGATGTTATTAGATTCTTCCATGTAATAAAAAAGGCCAAGATGACGAAGACAAGGATGAGTTAGCCTTTTGCCAGATTTTAAAATCAGCCGTAATAATAATTATGAATGTAAATAAAACTTGCAAGTCACAGCATATATTAGCATCTTATGAAGCTGTGACAAGGCGCGTCTTTATATAACAGGACAAACAATCTGTTAAATCTGGACTAGAAGACTCACTGAATATCCACTTGTCCAAATAAATGAATAAACAAATAAACATCATTGCTCTCAGTCAGATGTTGACCACATGCAGAGGCTAGGCCTGTGTTTGCCACATTATTTATTCCAGATTATTGTAAGGCTTTTGTAAAAATGTTCATAATGGACTATGATTATTCTCTGGCTACTTGCTGATTTATCAGAGTGACTCTGGTGAGCTCAGGAGGGCATGTGCAATCTCTTTTGTCAGGATATAAAAGAATAAATATCCTGCTAAATCCAGAGTGCTCACAGGGCCGGGCTAAAGCTGCCGCTCAGTATTCACCGCTGTGTCTCTCTTTGCTCTTTGGTTCCACCATCCTGGAACTTTCCTCCTTTTTGCCTCTCATGCAGCGAGATGGAGGGGAGCGGAAGGCGAGGGAGGGAGGAAAATGAATTGGGGTTGGCGTTTGATGTGTTGATTGGGAGAGGAGTGAGGACAGCAGCTGCACTCAGAAACCTCCCCGGGGACAGCAGGCTTGATAGCTAAATGAAGACCTCTAGTGCTTTCTTGTTAGCCAAGATGGATCCTGCACCCAGATGAAGCACAATTAGTCAATGGTGGCGGCTTTAGGTGTCCACCCATCACAAGGCACAAATCAGTGTTTCTCAGGGGCGAAGCTATTGGCAGCCAGTGCCCCGGGCTGTGTCCTCGCCCCGCTGGCCTTTTCGGGCCTCTTTACCACTACAGAGGAGAGAGCAGAAATCCCGAGCCGAGAGGCGCTACAAATATCTCTCGTCAAATGATCCCTCTGGCATTTGGGATACAGCTGTGCACATCTGATTAGAGCGAGGCGAGCATGGTCCAGTTTGGCTAAGCAGTGCTTTCTCTTAGATCTTTGTGCCTTTCTCATCTGACACATAAAAAAGGGAAAATTCTCAAAAGAGTTGCAGTTTGCCCATCAGTCAGCTATTAAATCCCTCATGTCTGTGCAGGCCCACTGGCATACTGACAAGACAGAATTGATTGCTGCTCTATCTTATGTTTAAGAGAAGCCCAATTTGTACTCTGTATCAAGCAACTGGGAAATAAATCCAATTCTGGCTGTCAGTGTAGCACTTCTTTTTACTACTACTCAGATCATGTTTCTTTTTCTTCGCTGCTTTTCCATATTTCGCCTCCCAGACAAAACAAACCAGACCTGCCATTTGAAACTATAACAAAATATGTTTGCCTTATGTCGGCGTGTTACTGGTGCTCCATCCCCTCAGCATGTCCTTCTCCTCTGCCGCCGCTGCTAATGCCACTGGAGCAATGCAACATGGGGAAGTTTGTGCCACTGCATGATGAAGCGTTCTATTTATATTAAAATGAGGGCGCTCCTCTGGGAGATATAGAGGAGAATGGAACAACAAACATGGAGCTTTAGAGACGAAGGGAAGTGTGGGGGGACCAGTGACAGCAAAATGGCAACTCCTCCATACAAAGTGGCCCTAAGGACCTTTGGAAGAGTTATAATATGAACGGTGGCATCCAGGAGGGCCTTGTGGGTGTACTGCATACACTCTGCACCGCCATAAAACAACACCCACGGTAATAAAGTAAACCCTTTAAATCCACACACCACACCACACTATCCCCCTTAAATTGGTGTTACTTGGTGTTTTTTTACCGTTAATGCATTGACCAATAGTGTCGTAGCATCAACTGACCTGTGATAGATTGTCAAGTCTTGCTCTGTTTGCTGTAGTACTTGTCAAAGCCTGTATTTGTTAGTTTATTGACTACTGTCGCTGTTTTTCTGCAGAACAAATGACATCTAAAAACACAGTATAGATGTTAGAAAAAACTGTATCTCAGACTGTGTCATCTCTCTATGGATTTATTCATTTTTAGTGGTGTGATTGCGGTTACACAGTTGATTTTAATCGCATTTTAGCATCTAATTTCGAATGTATTTTACTTGACTGTACTTAACTTTGCACTTTACACTACAACAATATCTATACTGTATTTGAAGCCTGTTTTAGAACACTGTCAGTGTACTTTTAATTATTCTGTTACATTTTTTTTCACTTGCTGCCAAGCATTAATTCGTTTGTCTCTATTGGTTTATTCAACTGGAAAAGTGTTGCGATGGTAGCCTACATTTCTAGAAACTGCAGATACTGTAAAAAGTAATTTTATGACAATCAATAGGCATGAATTGGCTGAGGTGGATGGAAATACAACATCCAGAATTTAATACTAGCAGAGAGTTTGCAATCTGTTTCTCTTTTGCGACATCATTGCAGATTTGATAAGATAAGAAGTATTTATTTTCATCGTATTTTCCATATAATGATTTTACCTCCCAGTGCTGCTTAAAAATATACAAACAAAATAAACATATGCAACATATAAAACTTACACATAATCAACTTTATTCAGGGCAGGGGAAGGTGCATCAGTTAAAAAATTAAATATCTAAAATGCATAAATATTA
>JAPTYQ010000002.1:8649618-8667164 GCA_029814465.1 Ostorhinchus cyanosoma | reverse complement strand
ATGTAAATATAAATATTGTATATGAATGTACATACGTTTCCCTGTCACTTCAATAAAGGTCATGAAAAATAAATAAATAAATAAAATGCCGTATAGCAGCCGTACAGCATCGAACACCACAATCCACATACATCTGACTTGCACTGTAATGTCTTGGGACCCTGAGCAGTATCCTCATCGAGTCATTGTAAGTAACCACCAGTTTGTGCATGGATGTCCTTTAATAAATGTGCCACAAGTGTGCAGTATACAGAGGAGAGCAGAAGGTTCTAGAAAGTATCGTGATTCTAGTGTTGCGATTTGTATCGTATCGCTGTATTCCTGCTAAAAACACGGCAAATTTAGAGCTCATTCAGTATTTAGTGTGTATGATAGGTTTACTCTGTCGCAGAAACCCGCAGTATTTTGTCACTCTGTATTTCACCGTCACACTGACACTTCCTAATTGGAGTTTTGTGTGAACAAACCTGAGCCTGTTTGATGTGACTGTTTGTGTGTGTTCCTGTGTAAATACAAAGACACACCGTATACTTTCACACTTTCATGTCCCCGCTGGGAGAAGCAGGGCCCCTAATCTGTGCCCGGGAGAGCTCACCCCGTCCTCCCCTCCTGAACTTTGTCTCGGTGCGGGTCACCTCGGCGGGGCCACGGGGGAGACGCTGCCTCAGCCAAGCTCTAATCCTGGAGAGTCGATAGATGCTAGCATGGCTGCAGGCCTCGGCTCTGCTCGGGCGCCCCAGGGAGAGCTGCTCATTTCAATAAATGTAAAGTGATGCTGTCCACAAGCAAACATGAAACCCACACGCACACATTTTTTTTTTTTTTTTTTTTTATACATGCACACACATACCCACACATCTGAGCCAGACCTCATATGTACGCAGATGTGATGGAGAATTGGTTGTCCTCGGGGCAAAATATGGAGGAGTGATCCGGTGATGTAGTTAAATGACAGGCAAGCGAGTGGAACATTTGCTCGCTTGATGCTGTCGATGCGTTGCCGCTGCCCCGATAAGACCTTATTTACATTTGTCAGGCTGGAATTGATTTCTTTTTTGCCCTTTACAAACTGCTCAAACTGCAGAGTGGTCTGGAACTGTCGCTTCAATAAAACTGAAAACGTCTGTCAAAAGTCTCGCCGATGAATATCAACAAACCAAAATAAACATACAAACAAAAATTTTCCGTCACATGGGTAAATACATGCGTACAACCTTCAGCTATATATGCGTGTGACGGGGACATATGTTGATGTTATAACCCCCTGTGGAGAGGAGGCTGGTGCAATATCTGTCTGTGTTTGCGTGGATGTAAACCTTGATATGTGTGTGCACATGGAATCTTGTGTTCCTGTGGGTTTATATGTGTGTGTGTATGTGTGTGAGGCAGGAGGACACAATGAAATGGGTGGCTGAGCGGGCGCCTCCCACCATTAAAGCACTAAATGGGCAGCCGGAGGTCCCTGTGAGTGTGTGAATGAGGAGGGTTCTCCAGGGAGGTTAAGGTCAGCGGGTTTCTGATGGGACTGTATGATTAAGGTCAGACCCAGCTACTAATGCGACTGTGTGAGGCGTTGAGATGGATGCCGAACTCATACGGGTTAAGTTCATGATTTTTTTAACGTGCCAAGGTTAAGATCAGACACTGGAAAAGAAAACACACTAATGTAATTGTTAAAAGTGGGAAGTTGTTTTATTACAGGTCGGGAAAAGTTAATAGTTTAAGACTTTAATGCCATTCAACATGGCTTCCCTGTTCACGTGGCTGTCAGTTACTTACGCATCAGAGAATCATTTTGGTATTTTAATGCGAAAGTATCAGAAATTTGAGACTTGTTAGTGTTTGTTTCATTGTATTTGTGTTTTCCCGTAAGAAAAGTCGCAGTTTTTGATTATGCATGAACATTTATCGCTATTTTTTGAAATGTATTTAGAAGTTCAAACCAAGAAAACTATTAAGATTAAAATTAGTGATGATGACTGAAATGAAATAAGCGTGCAAGTAAACGTTTGCACTTGCATTTAATCCTATTAACGACGCAACACCTACAAACAAATCATGTGATATAACTACATACTCATATTAAAAAGCTTTTGCTCTAACAAAAAACCTGAATATTAAACTATTGTCGGTTTATTTTCTTACAGAATGCATCGTACTGCTGATTTTTTTTTTTTTTAACCCTTTAGAGGTTACTCACTGAAATACTCTGAAATTCACAATTTTACCCTTTGTGTGTTATTAGACATCATCATCTACTTCCTCTTGCCTTAAAACATCTGATCAGCACTTGCTAAAAAGTAAACACATGCAATAAAACAAGTATTATAAGGCCATAAACTGACAAAATCACTTGTGTTCACTATTTACACCTTAAAAATGTCTATAAAATCCCTCTGAATCACTGTTATGTTATAAAAAACCGACATGCCTCTGATCCTTGCGGCATGGTGTTGGCCCCATATTTAATATTTGAGGAAATGACCAAAAATGGGGTTAATGCTTCTCTGTAATCCCTCAGAACTTTCTTTACTTTCAGCAACCAGTGATGATGCAACGCCCGGTTGAATTCTGTCTGGAAAATGTAAAATACAGGAGATAAAACGATCAAATGTCATCTCTACTTAGGGTCTGCAGCGGCGGCCGGTGCACTTCATTCAATTTTAATGAGATCTAAACAAAGCAATGATATTTTGACAGATCTGAGAGGGCAACTTCCAATGATACTATCAATAAAACATCATCACTGGATAATGACATTCCAGACGCCGTTCAACGTACGGCCAATCCAGTGTAGGTGACTGACAGACAGACGCACGAGCAAATGGATAAATCTGACCTCCAGTACTAAGGGTATTTCACTTAGAGCCGCCAGACGGGCCCTGCGCCGAAAAAACGTGTTTATTAACAAGCACCCCCACCCCACCACCACTTCCACTAAAAAAATAAATTAGAGATGGAACTCCCTGCCTATCACTTTCTGAATCAAACTCTAAAAGATTATTCCACATAATTATACTAAAGGGCAATTGGTTGATATGTGGCAGGGTCGGAGGTCGTGGCCTGGTATAAGCAATCTGTAGGCTTTGGTTGGCAGGCGGTAATACGCAACCAGGCGTCATCCTCTAACCCTATTCCCCAGGCTGATTGCTACCTGTCACCTCCCTTCAACTCATGTAAATTGCGTCTGCTTTCCGCGAGGAGGAGGGGTGTGGCGACGACGACGGGGATGCGCGCATGTTATATGTGTGTATGTATTTGCCAACGCGTGACTGCCGTGGTGTGTTTGTGCGAATACTCGGGGCATGTGTCCACTCTCCGCCAGCGCCGTCCTGCTGCTGCTGTTGGGCGGTAATGGCTTCTCGGGGCAATCAAAAGGAGACAGTTTCTTGACTCATCTCCTTTAATGGCGTGTCCTCCTCAGGCTAAAATTGAACAGTCCCGACATGGCCTAAGGCAGCCGATGAAAATTCAATAATTCTGCTCTGGTGTCTTCTTTTTTTTGGGGGGGGGGGAGTGTAATTATGCTTCTGTAACATGACATTTGGATCGGGTTGTGTGTACATGCGCGATACCTGTCACCTGCTGTATCCATCTGTCTAATCCGGGCTACTTCTACAGTGCAAACCCAGAAAACTGCACTGTTCTTTGCAGCAAATAAAAAGCCCTTTGAAAGTCAAATAAACTATCTAGCAATGTGGTTAGGAATAAAGGCAAAGAAAAGGATATACAAATAAGACTAAAAACATTGTCATATTTTTATGAATTGCAAAAACCACCAATTTTAACGTGATAGACACGTAAGTTTAAGTTTAAAAATGATTTAACTGTATAAATGATTCCCAGAAAAGCCAAAAATCTGCACATTTTTGATGCTTTTTGTTACAAATGCAATATATTTTTTCTCCACAGATGTTTAAGGCGGGGAAAATGCAAAATGGCAAAAGTAGCTCAAGTCTCGTACTCATTAACGGTGTTTTTTGTGCAAATAAATAAAGATTTTAACACGTCTTTTCTTCCATTTTACTTCAAAATCATTCTGGTTGTTACATCATACATTCTTTATATCAAGACAAACACAAACCTATAAAATTGTCACAAAATAATGAAGTGTACACTATGTATGCTTTATAAATGAATATTGATTTTTATCTCCCTTATCAAGCGCAAATGCTTCAGTTTGTGAAAAAAAAAAAAAAAAAAAGGACATTGAATACATTTGAAACAGAAAACGGCTGGAGCAGGGCAGCCTCGGAGGTGGGCTGAGGCAGAGATGAATGGGGGGCCCTATTTGGCTCTGTCAGTTTTTATATGACATTATTATTCTCTGGGTTATAAATTCTGGCATGTTAAGATTTCAGACAACAACGACATAAAATTCAATCAATGACGCCTCCTCTCCTCACCTCGACTCTTTCTCGTAGCCCCGCAGCTCCACTGATAGTTCCTAAATCAAAGCGAATGGGATTCTGCATAATTGTGCAGCAGCAGTGGCCCTGCAATGAGTCACGAGCGGTGGCCACGCAGCTTTATGGAGTTAATGTGAATGGCAGAATAAAACGCCGTCTCATAAAACAATGCAGCAGTGACATATTGTCAAACAGGGTCTATGTTTATTTATAACTGCGGCTGCTTGCATGGAGATGGTGGTCAATCACACTGCTTGGCCAAGAAAGTTCCCCACAGAAAACCCTGATTTCATTCTTTTTTGTTGTCGTTCATTTTGCAGAAATGAAAAAAGTTTGGTTTAGATTTTTATGATTGTAGACCAAGTTTCTGCTGCGAAAAGGTAATCAGTCCCCTTATAGGCATAAAAGAGCATGTAAAGTTTGCAGAAAAAAGTGTGTTTAAATGTTTTTATTGCATTTTTAATTTTTTTCCCCAGCTATTTCTGAGTCATTTTTGAGAAAAGAAACTGCTAATTGACATAACCACCTTTTTTTTTTTTTTTCCAACTTTCGCTCCTGTATAAAAAAAATGTTTAAATGTTCTTATTGCATTTTTCCCCAAGTTATTTCTGAGCCATTTTTAACAGAAGAAATTCTTCACTGTTTTCTAGTTTAAGATCATGCTAATTGGCATAACCACCCATTTACTGACTTTACTCTCATTGTTGTATGCATGTAAACTTTGCAGAATAATTTTTTTTTATGTAGTTTAGTATTTTTTTTGCAGCACTTTCTAAGTTTACATAATGAAGATAATTACTCATTTCCTGCCATTTCTGCATGTACACAGTAGAAAAAAAGTGTTTAAATGTTTTTTTTCTTGTAGTTTTGCTTTTTTGCAGCTCTTTCTCAGTTTTTATTTTTTTCTTGTAAAAAATGCCTGCATTCTAGGGAATTTGTCAGTTCAAGGGAATGCTAATTAACATAAGCACCCATTTATTGACTTTACTGTCATTGCTGTATGCATGTAAACTTTGCAGAACATTGTGTGTTTCGATATTTTTTAATGTAGTTTTGCATTTTTTGCAGCTCTTCCTCAGTTTTGTAATTTCTTTCTTGAAAAAAAAAAAATGCCTGTGTTCTGGGGAAATTGTCCAGTTCAAGGCAATGCTAATTGACATAATTACCTATTTATTGATTTTAATGCTCTCCTTTTACAGTCATTCTACTGTGTGCTCTTATTTTATGTAGGTATTAGTATTGGCTGGATTTATTTAAATAATCGAATAAGTGCATTAACAAAACATAACAATAATGTGGTGAAAAATACCAAACTAATTAAAAAAAAACAATATGTGAATCTGCATGACTGTATGTGTTTAGCTCACAGAGAAGCCTTTCTCCATCTGCATGCTGCTGCTTTTCTGCCTGCTGATTGCTTTGATTGATCATTATCTGATGGCCTCTTAATTAGAATGCTAATGAGGAGGAGGTTTCCGCCTGGCCCTTCTCCTCTTCCGTGCCTTGTCTCTGAAATGAGGCGTAATGGAAATGACATGGGCGATGTGGGATGGATGATCCCCCAGTTAATAATTTCAATCTGTTAATCAATGGCCTGGTCGATCGACTGCCACACAGAGCTGTGACACAAAATCACAAACCGCTTGGTGTCAGCACCCTGGGTGAGAGGGATTGTGGGAGATGACAGTGATTTCAGATGATCTTCAAGATTGTCTGTCTTACCTTTTTTTTTTTCTTAGTGTGACATTAAAAAAATAGTAGTTATTCTTTAGTGATGCAGGAAATGGATTCAAAATGTGCATTTTTAATTCATGTTTAGAAAAACCCCCACAAATTCTCTGATATACTGAGACTTTTCTGCTCTGTTCACAAGGTTAGATGAACATAGAAATAAATCCTTTTTTTCAGGCACTGGTTCTGGGGCACTGGGGGTGGGTTTGTTTGAGATCAGCGCGTGGAATGAAAACGTATTAACAGCATAATAACAAAAGATTATGTTCATCTGGGGCGAGGCCCTCCGTTTTCTCGCTGGCGCTGACTGTGAAGTCTTTATTCTGTGAGTCGGCAGCATGCTGCACCCTTAAAAAGGTTATTATGTTCCCTCACTGTGGCAGCACTGGCCCACGGAGCTCCGATATTGTGACGGGGGTCGTCTGTACCACATTAGAGCCAATAAATGTGCGTTGGCACTTCCTCAATTTAAAGTAAAGCCCCCTTTCCCTTCTACCTCCCTTCTTCATTCCTAATAGGGTATTCCAGCAACGCATCTAATAAGTTGTGGGATATCTGCTGTGGGATAGGGCTGAATATTTCTTTTCTCTCTATCTGCAGTTGTTGCAGTGGGAATTTGTCATCTGGTAACTGTTATTCTACATGATCATTTAGTTGTTTTTTTTTTTTTTTACTCATTTTCTAATTACCTGCTTAATACATTCGTGCACATTTTTATATTTGCATTTCAGTCATTGTCATTATTAACTGAAATTATTCAGTTTTCACTCTAACATGGCTCCAGGTGTGTTTCTGTAGCAATATCAAACTACAAACACATTTTAGCTTGGGTTCTAAAATCTCCTGGTCCAGTGTGCTTATTGTGGCTTCTAAAGAAGTTAAGGTTGGCGAACCTAAACACATTCTAAGCCGGGTTATTCTCTGATGCCTATCATGGGAGCTAATATCAACCTCAGGGATCATCCAAAGCCAACTGGGTCGGTAGAAGACTCCAAATTCATGAGGATATGTGTGTGTTTGTGTGCGTGGAGGTGAACTCCAATGTGTGCGCAATGTGTCTTAAAGGGCCTGAAATAGTCTTAATGATAAGGCGAGCACTTGTGAACATTTATGTTGCAGGTTTTACATTTTTCTCCACGAGAGGTTAAAGTAAAACCCGAAGGCCATGAATAATTACTTGAACACCCTCACACTCACACACCTTTACTCTCACATCCGTTACCGCATTGAAAGTCTGTAAGTAATGAAGAACATCCTCAAGCATCAGGACAAGCACTTTCAATGACTGATTGGTGATTGATTGCCCGTAGAGCACCTCCCCAACGGTCACCGTGTGAGGGTTTTTCTATTCATCTTTCTTATCCGTACAGAGAAGGGAGAGAGAAAGATAGAGAGAGGGAAAAGAGCATGAATTCATTAAATGTTCCAAACCCTTGCCTCTAAAATTGATCTCCTTTTTTTTTTTTTTTTTTTTTTTTTGAGCCCTTGCCCGATCTCATCTGTATTCCAGATCCATTCCCAGATGATACCACCTCTATCAAGAAGCAAATGCAACAGAATCATAAATCTCCTTTAAAATATTGCACTTTAGAACACGTGCATGTTCAGCCGGGCTGAAAGAATGTAATTAAATAAGCCTTCATTAGTAGCGGCATTGCATATCTTTCCTTGCTTATTCTGCAGAAAATAAAAATGTAGGTATGCAGAAAAAGACAAAGAAGGCAACAAGGAGCCATCTGCCCTCTCCCTTTTAGAATTAACACTGATGAAACTTTAAGTAGCTCGGCTGAAAGGCTATAAATGGACTCCCCTGTTCGAGTCAATTAACCAAATGATTTGTTATTTTACTGCCATTACCCATTGTCAGCCCACAGTGAGAATGATGTGACACTTTCTTCATCCAGACGCCAACAGTCTTGGTCAGCACGGCGTGTCTTTCTTAAACACGCATTGATTTAAGGCGTCGCCACATTAAACATTAACCGGGGTGCCTGCGCCTCTTGTCATGAACACTGGGGGCAATTAATAGAGCGGTAATGGCGGGGGCCGACGGATCACTCAGACAGCGGTGAGTGATGTCCGGTCTGTTACCACCTGTTCAGTGCGGAGGGAAATGAAGTCGAACCTTGGCACCCCGCTGTGAGACGCTGATTGAAATTTACAAGGCTACACGCACGCCACTGACAGCCATGTCGGATCGGACGCTTTGAGGAGGGCCAGACGTGTAACAAATAAAGCACGTGTCTTGTTAAGCACTGTAGGAGGGCAAAGGCTGCTGGGTATTAGAGCGGGGTCGACATACTGTAATACATTAGTTGTGCTGAGGTAGGTCATCAACTGGCCTTCAACCCTTTATAGGGCACTCATAGAAATACTCTGAAATTCAAAATGTCAACTTTAGTGTGGTATTAGAGGACATAGCAAGACCTTATTACATTTGTGAAATTTTTTCAAAATTTTGTATTATGTAGTAAATCAAGGTCAATGAAGTCACCATATTTGGTTCCTTACCCATAGTTGGCAAAATAAAAAAAATCCAAGAAGTTTATATAAAAAAAAATGCAAGAAAAACACATTTAAGATGAAAGGAACATGTATTTTAGAACATTAGACCCACATAAGTGCTGATCCAGACCCCTGTTCACATCCACGTGATCCCTTTAAACATTATTCCTTTCATTAGTACCATTACTTCCTGCAGAGGTGGACCTTGCAGACCCTGTAGCCCACATTGGACCTGAGATTGTTGCCTCACTGTCACTGTCGCTGCCATTGTCATGTAATCTGTGAAAATAACAAAAACCAGTCACTTGCCCAATAAAGGTTTAATAAAAAAGTGTGGTGGAATTTTTCAATCTAAATGTAGTATAAATGAAAATAGATTGATTCTTACTATTTCCTCTTTTTAGTCAGTCAAGGTAATGTATTCTGTACAGTAGCTCAGGATCTTCATAACTCTTAAGACCCTCATATTGTTTTACCACACACCCATAAAAAACATTCACTCCTTCTTAATGTCGCCCCTTCTTTTGTCATCTGCTTCTCCTAACAAGGCTTGACAAGTCTAAAGTGGCCCTGTTTGTTCTCCTTTATCAGGCAGGCAGCTCCTGGCTTCTTGTATTCAACACACACTACAGTGGAACCAGATGTCCTTTTGCCAGCGGCACAACTTTCAAGTTGACAAGGTCCCCCTAGAGAATGGGGGATGGATCGGTGGCAGGCAGAATTTGTGACTAATAGCCAGTTTGATGTGACAGGGCCCCGCCGTCTGGGGAAATTGAAGCGCTCTCCGTGTCGATACCTTTTGTGTCTCACTCAGTTGTAGGTTATTGTTGGCCTGGCCTTGGGGACCGAGGGCCGGGCAGTTTACATTGCACACACTACGTGGTCAGCACCAACTTTTTTATTGGGGCTATTGATTGGTCCTGGCTGTCCCGCTGTGGCTAATTTGCTTGTTAACATAAATTTGTCAGAGAGGGGAGAGAGGGGGTGGAGGCTTTCATGGGTCTGAAGCCTCCATTTTGTTCCACTCCTTTATCTCCTCACTGTGTCACCCCAGACACTTATTTCAAGCTGCCTTTTTTGTTTGCCTCCCCGCTCCTCTCCTCTCCACTTCAATACACAAGGCCTATCTATTAAACAAGTAGTTGTTAAGCTGTCATTTAATCAATAAAGCCCCCCCTTCTTATTGTCTGGAATTAAACACAAGTTAAACACAAACCAGGCATAATGACCTTTTTATGGGAACCATATAGCCGGTGAAATGAATACCGGGGACTGTCCATTTATACCTATAAGCCTGTGTAAGTCATTAACTTTAGAAAATATCATTTTAAATGACAACACATGGCAGTCAGCGGGGCCACACACTTTCTGCTCCCACCCTCGCTGTCGTATGTTGAGTCTGTCAATGTGCGGAGGAATGCCGTGGCTTTCTAACTAACAACAGACTGAATATATTTGTGAGAAAGAAAGATAGAGAAGGCATGAATTTTATATTAAATTCCTTTGGCTAATCCAGTTTGCTGTTCGGTCCAGACTGAGTTTAGGCAAAATATTAATAATGCATTGAAAGAAGCTTATTTTCTTCCTGCTGGATGGGGTTTAAGGGACTGGTACTTTCTCAAGTTATGCATCTTGGTTATTTGTAAGCACCCAATAACTAAGCAGGTGACAGTTCATTTTATGAGATCTTAAGCCTCCCAAAGCCTGAGAACGCCCCTGGTTGGATTTCCTAATACAATAGAGAAATGGTATGAAAAGGAGATAATGAATTGGTGGAATATTTCCATCCTGTTTCTTTGCATCCTTGAATGCAGCTGCCTGAGGCAGTTTCTTAACCTCTTACAGGGTAAGTTATAATTCTGTAAACAGCCCCTTTTATAACTCAGAAACTTCTATTGTCTATATTGTAGATCATATTTCACTAAAACATGACTTTTTTGTATTAATAGTGATTTGTCACTTGGTGTTTTTGGTCTATCTTCTCTGGGAAGCACTAACTGGATTTGTCTGGCATAGACATGTGAAACACTATAAACACTACTTACTGTCACTGTCTTGAACTGTTCTTACATACCCCACAGTCTTTTGGACTGTTTGTCAGTCTGACTGTACTAGCTTTTTCTTTGCCTCATCTCTGGGAAGTATAATTTTGGTTTTGGGAGCTGACATGAGAATGGGAGCCTCTGCTGTCCTGTGGTAGTGGGACATGGCAGGGAAGCTGTCTGATATGACGCACTGTCTGTGCCCCCCAGCATGATACATGTGCACAGACTCATCCCATGTCCCCCTCTCTGGACGGTGTAAGGTTTCCCAGCATGCCACAGCTTTTGAGCCCAGGCGAGCCCCAGACATAGTGGTGAAAGCCAGGGGTGACATCAGCAACAACTGGTGCAAGATGCCATAGAAACATCAATAATATTTCTGTTGTCATTTCAAATAAATCACATCGGAGGGCATATAAACAATTCCAAAAATATAAACCAGCTACAAATTCGGTAATATTAGAGCAGCTGGAAAAAACATTAACAGTAGTTTTATTCAGAGGTTTAGTGTGTGTATTTGTGTCAGGACTGGATATACGTCTACAAAAACATCTGAATGTGCACAAACACACGTAGCTGATTTGTAGCTTGTTTTGAAGATTATTTAATCACAGTTACTATGGCAATTGTTTTTACATTATTTAACAATAATCAAATGTTATTGTCTTTATGCAGAGTTGCCATGTTGAAAATATTACAAGTTGGCTGGCTAAACATCCTACTAAGTATACTGCACTCCTCATACATGATGTTTCAGTGTCAGTAGCCCATTTATCTACCATTGTTTAGATGCACATTGAACAAACCGTCATTGTTTCCTAAACCTTCAGTTTTCTATGCCGGCACAGGTAAACTAGATTTAAAAAAAGAAAAACCTTAATCCTTGAAAGTTTCTGAATTTTACTGTCCTAAAATGTAATTCATTGTGGATGAGATGCCAAAACTTTTCATTTTTGAAGTTATTCATATAGTCGTGAAAAAAACTAGACCATCCCTAGTCTTCTTCAATTTCTTGTTCATTTTAATACCAGGTACAACTAAAAGTACATTTGTTTGGACAAATAGGATAACAACAAAAATAGCTCATGGTACGGTAGTTTAATTTCAGAGCAGATATCTATCCATTTTCCATGTTTTCTTGATAATAACCAAAATCACTTCAGTTCTTTCATCAACTTCTATGGCATTGTCCTGACAAAAACAGTGTTTTTAGGCATTCTGTGTTTTGTTTTCTGTCTGTTTTAGTCACATGATACACACAGGAGTTTTTATTTGATTGCATAACCATTGTTTTTGCTGACTTTTCATGGTCTAATATTTTTTTCACGACTGTACGTGTGGGTGAGCATTAGTTGATTCAGTCTGATGATATATAGTAGGAAAGGATGTTTGACAGTTTACTCTGTTTCCTCATATGAAGAAGCCTCCACATCTATTATTACAGAGTAGTAATATTAATACTAATAGTAATAATAGTAATAATAATAATGAAAGCAATAATACTAATGCTATCACTACTAATAATAGTAAGGATGGACCAAAATACAGCAAGCCTTGTGTTTGCATTGGACAGATACACTAAAATGACAATAACTGGTGAGAATTGCCATATAAGGTCAGCTGACTACAAACTTGTATGGAGAATTTGTGTCCATGATGATGTCCAGCAACCAAACAGTGACCACTTAAATGCTGCCCTGAGGGGGTTGGATACTTTGACCTCACTATGACCTCAACCCGGCCATAACCCTGACCTTCATCTGACCTCTGACCTTGAAATTTAACCCTAACACCAACTCTCAGCCCTGCCTGCGCCCTTCAACCTGATGGCCCGTGCCTCTAAGGCACATCTGCTTCGGGATCCAGCCTTTGAGCAAAGAGAAGAAAGACGGTGAAATCTGACTCCCAGATGAAATCCACTCAATTTCTCAGTGATCCGCTACCGTGAGACAAATGTTGATCTTTCGTCACTGAAGCAAAAACAGCAGTTTGGATCACGCTGGCACCTCCCAGAATGCATCACGTGCCAGTGGCTTGTCTGTGCTGTGTTGTTGCTTCACTGCTCACTGGTCCATACTTTTATGTACAGTTTGTCAGCCATGAAATTAGGCTTTGCAACAATGTCAACATCAACTGGTATTTTGTCAATAAGACAAAACTTGGAATTTCATGGATCATTTATTTTATTTTATTTACATTTTATTTATAACGACACTTTCATTGCAGGTTTCTGGAGTTAATCAAGCATAAAAGCAATTTTGGAGTGTAATGCATTTCTTGGGAAACTGATATGCAATCTTGTGCGTCAGTTATGACTTGTAATAGAAAGTGGTTTTATGTTTTAACTTGCCCAAGACTGAACCCCTTTTGACCTTCTTGCTATGTTTTGACTGTTTTTGAAAAAAACACCAGGTAATTTGTTCAAATCACATCTTTTCACATCTGTTCTCTCATCTTGACTCAGCCAAGTGCAGAGCCACTTACCAAAATTCCTGGCAAACAGGATATTGCCCTTTAAAAAATATTATTCACTAATGTTTTTTGACTTGCTGTTCATGCATTAAGTCAAAAAGGCTCATTTCAATGAGTCGCTTGTGAGACAAACATTTATCTCCTTTTGAAACAATCTTTAGAGTTTCACCAAATCTGCTGAAGGTCATGCAGGTCTCCTTTGTTGAGCGTTCTGCCATATATCGACCTACTGGCTCATCTCGAATGCGGTGGTCTTTTTGATACATGGGCCTGCGGACTGGCCCAGGAGCAAGAGAACAGAAATAAATTTCCCTTCTTTACCCTTCCCTCCCTCCTTTCCCTTTCCCTGTGTCCCCATGACTCCCAAGCTTGAGCCGTACTTTTCATCCCAGCCTCGGAAATACTCCCCTGCGGCTTTTGGCTTTAGTTCCTTTGTGGCCTAAATCTCTGCACCCCAGAGCTAGCGTGGGCCCGTTTGCAATGGGTGGCCACCAGTAAAGTTGTAGACTCTCAACATGCTGAGAAATACAAGAAAGGGAGCACACATTTTGAGACGGGGAAAAAAAAAATAGTGCCGCATTAAGCAGACATCCTGTTAAAAAACCCTCCCTTTTGAATCCAGATGCTCATATTGCATTTGACAGTTGTTGGGCGGTAAAGTTCAGGCTTTAAAGCAACTGGCTTTCTGTTTCTGTTTTCAGCTTTAGCCTTCTAGACTGTAATGAAAGCAAAACAGTAGAAAATTCCCACATTATTAAATAAAACATGTCGGTGGCCAGAGGCCAAACATTGTCACGCTAACACACAGTCATATTCTGCTGTGTTTTCTCTGCTTTAAATTTTACCGTTTAATGACAGCAAACTTATAAATACAACGTAAATACTAACTGGGCTGTTAATAATTAAGGCAAGTATATTATAAGCACATTTTCTTTTTGGATGCACCCTATCCTGCATTGTTTTTGTTCTTTACTGACATGATATCTGGTGTGAATACTAAATGCCTGATTCAATCCACAGCTCAGATCAATTCTTTGAGTCACGGCTGCAGTGGGTTGAGTCTGTGGGAGCCTTCCAGGCCTGTGCAGCAGGAGGGGGGGTCATCCAGGGGTCGCTCGGAGGTCTTCGGTCAGAACACGTCTATTAATTTGACAGCTCTGCATCTGTAACAGCAGAGTGGTACAGTGTTTAGCAGAAAAAAAATGCTGCACAGGTTCTGCAGAGTGTTATGCTTCACTTTCAACAGTGGTCTGTTTATTATCAGGGCTTTTTTTTTCTCACATTTGCCTCTTTTTATCACATTATTTCTCCAGCTCTATGGGTGTCAATCACTAAGATCTACTACCGACTCTGAATAATGATGTTTTCTTTTTTTTTATATATATATATATATTCATATTTCAGAGGACCCCTGCCAGCAATAATGATACGACTGCATTAGAAATCCCAAATACATTACTTTTGTCTAGAAATTACCTCTTGGCTTTTGTATAGAAATGACTTTTATGAAATGAAGACATGTTTCTTGCGTTTCCTCCCACCACGACCATCAGCGTTCAGAGGTAGAGTCCCCATCGTCTCCCTTTCTCTCTCTCTCTCCCCACTCCTGAAGGCCTTATCGGAGGAATCCTGTCCGTAATGGAATCCAGATGGGAAGAGATGAGCAAACACGAGACATAGCGAAGATAGAGACATTAATTACCTTTTTGAAATAGCACATTTTCCGAGGCCTGACTGGCCGAATTTGCAATGAAAATAAAAATATCCACCGATCAAATCCCGAATGCTTTTAGGTCAGATAGATTCATTTAAATGGGGGAAAATGTTGATGTATTCAAAGTTTTCATTCAGTGATTGATGTTCTCTTTCATCTTCTGTACTTAAATGTCAGAGGCCTGCAGGATACTAAGGAACTGCAGTGATGTGACTTTTTTTGTCTGCTGGTTGCATGGAATTTGATATCGACATCATCATCTTTGTGTAGAAGTGATCAAAAAATGAGGACATGGCCAATTGATTATTCGGATGATGTTCAGTTGATAAAATGTGGATATGTACAGGAAACAGAATCACAGGTCAGCTTGGAAAAAATCCACTAAATTCCAGCACGAAATGTACAGAAGCTACGTTGTTCAATATAACACTAGTTTGAAATCCACAGTATTGCAGTGGTGGAAAAAAGAATATAGTACCTAGGGGCAGATGAGAGGGGAAAAAAACACCCCTCCCTCCTCCTCCACTTCTCTTTCCAACCTGCCTGTCTTCTTCTGCTGGTATCCTCAACACCTTTCTTTGGGATTTACTTAGAATATGAAAGGATTGAAGCTACACCTGGCTTGACAGACACTGTGCTACTTTATTAAACCTGATGCACCAAGTACGGCACAGTATTAAAATTGAAAGAGAGGCAGTGAGAACCTGATTTCTTTGGATAGACAGTCTGAAATCCTTGGTCAAAGCACCTCGGATCTGTCTGTGCTCGCACCGAACTCTGTCTGAAACACCACGAGGCCCTATTGATATTTAGATGATGCTGTTGTACGTACGGTAGGCCTTTTTTTTTTTTTTTTTAAAGATATTGATTTTAAATTGCACATTAGACCTATTCCACACTGCTCGCTATATCTTAAAGACGAGCCACATCTCGCTTCCCCAGGCGCTATCTTACGTGCGGGAATTTGTATGGATTTTTTGGGGCTTGTTTGCAGTGATGGGGGAGCGAATGCAATAAGTGCTCCATTACTTACACAATCTGTGAGTGCTCAGAAAATTAGTCACCAGTGACCTCTTGGCCTCCCTTTCATACTCATTCACAGTCAAAAGACCTGATGGGAATAAGAATAAAGTCAAACTAATAGGATGATGCTCTGGTGGCTGTGCAGCCCCCGCAGAGGCAGCCTGTTGATGCCTGGAAATATGAGGCTGCTCTGTGGGTTAAATTAATAAAATCTAGACTTTGATTATTGAAATAATATAGACACTGAAAGCACAACAACAGACAAATACATGTATCTCATCATGCACAGACCTGTAAATTACCAATGTAACATTTTCCCTTGACACCTTTTTCATTAATCTATTTCAATATTCTCTGCACCAGCTCAACCGAGCCAGACACCTTACATTTCCATATCTGCAAACATCATTAAAACTTTGTAAAATTGGATTCTGCTCAGCTGTCAAATTGGTAAAGAAACTCTATGTGTTGTGTGTGCACATATAAAATGTCTGCTTTATAGTTAACAAGTCATATTTAATGTAAAATGAAGAGTTAACACCAACTTCTCGTCACGTTGCTTTTTAAGCGAAGGTCAATAGTTTTCTTATCGCTGGACGTGTCATAGTAGACAGTGACCTCTTACACAGAAAGTACAATGTAAGCACAGCTCTTCTTTTTTTGTGCCTTTTTTCAGAATACACCAAGATAATGATAATATTTTTCTTAATCTGGTTAAATCTTTGTGGTTATATTGTGGCATCATTCATGGCATTGATTCACTTTCAGAAGCTTGGAATGAACAAAGTTAAGTGTGTTAAGCTCTTTTCTCAATTGTCCATATGAGCTTCTTTTTGTTGGCACGTGGAGAAAAAGTGTTCAGATCCTAAACTTAAGTCAAATTATTACCTATACAGTGAAATTATGCAATCAATAGCCTCTATAGGTGTTTTATATTTTATGTTTTTGGAGTCATGTTACTGTAGATGAAGCCAATTCATCTACGTTGATGCATCATATTAAATTCATCATGTACAGATTTACGTGTATTGATAAGATTAGTGCATCAACAGTTTATATCAGTAGATGCTTTCGTCCACTGATGGATGTTTGGGTCTCTATGGGTTAAAGGGCTCATATTTATCTAAACCCACTTTTATTAGTCTTTGGTTCATTTATCTGTGTATTTGGACCCTAATAGTTAATATAGTTTGAATTTAAACCCTCCAGGAGCTGCAAAACTATCTTTAGATTCATTCTGACCAAAATTGAGTACATTTCTACAACTTGTTTAATTTGTTACGTTTTATAACTAGTTACGTCACGACATTTGCACATATAAGGTCAAGACGAACATTTCTCCAAGTATGACATTATTATTTATCAGCAACAACAGTTGTTGTAAAAACTGAATATATGTCCAAACTTTGAGCTTATTACCTAAAATGTTCATTTGTTGGTTATATTAATGAGCACAAGTTGCTGAACGGGACAGAAAGCACGGTCAACAACCTGGAGGGGGCGGAGCATGAAGTGTCTTATTTTAATTTAAAGGGCCAGCGCTCCAAACCACCTTTCTGGTGTCATTAGTCATAAATAGGGTTGAAGATGGACCTGTGGAGTTGAATTAATGAAGAATTCAGACCCAAGCAGAGCATTTACAGTTTATGT
>JAPTYQ010000002.1:8487006-8502956 GCA_029814465.1 Ostorhinchus cyanosoma | reverse complement strand
CCCCCTTTTCCCTTATTTTATCTTCACCAGATAGTGCTCAGCCAGCACAAGCTAATTTTAGAGGATGACACTGCTGAGTGCCTGTGATAAGCAGCTCACAATGAGGGGGACATTATTTTCTTTCTCTCTCAGGTTCCAGTCTTTCTCAGGTGGAAATCACTGTAAACACTGTGTGTCCCAGATCCTCTAGATTGCAGAAATTGCAGAACATATTTTGCATCATTAACCCAACTTCTGGAGCATGCATCTGACACACACCTTACATCTCCTTCCTTTGTTCTTGTTTCCAGGTCTGAAGGTGCGTTGCATTAAAGAACTCTTACTAACGGCTGTGATGTTTGAGAAATTGCAGCTATTTGCCTTTGAGGGAAGAAAAAAAAAAAAAAAAAAAACGACAGTGTGTTGCAGGTGAAAAGGTTGTTTTTGCAAATTCCGAGCATCTTCCGACCTTTTCTAGGAATAGCAAGTACCTTAAGATACATATTTTCTGCAATTAACAGAACGGCGGTGTTGATAACAGCAGAGGGCTCCATATCCTCGCTTGATTCGGTGTTGGAACTGTTTAGTATTCCATGCATGGAGCTGACGGTGCAAGTGTTTATCATATGAAATGTATTATTAATTTCCAAACCTTCAAAAATATTGACCTCAGTATTTGTCCAAACTAATCATGTTTATTTTATCTTGCCCATAGCTTGTAAATCATGCTAAATCAGCTTTAATTACACTGGAGTGGAGTTTATCTACAATGGAGGTAGCAGAGATTAGATTCAAGGACAGGATTATTTTATTGCTATCTCTGAATTTTTTTGTTGCCTCCTGCTTTGTGTGTGTATCGCTATGCTGACATGTGGGCGTTTGTGGGTGTGATCTTATCTGACGAAGGAGATAATTGGAATTTATAGGAGGTAATAGATAACACGGTTGTACATTCAGCCATACTGACACCAGCAGGAGCCGTATATATCCTATCATTTTGAAGGAGGGGTTTAGAAACAGGAAGCCAGTGGTTGGATGATGATATGAAGCGATTCGTGTGACAGAAGCCGATGCTGTTTCACCTGGGGTTTCTCCTTTTTTTTTTGGAAGAACCCCCACTCTCTGATATATAAAAAAAAAACACAAAAAAAAAAAACACGTTCATCTTCGCAACTAAGTCAGGAGCTGCAAGTTTCGCTCTCGGCAGAAAATCTCTCCCATAATATTTTACTGCGACATAACAATTCAGAAGAAGCCAAAATGTTAATCCTACACAGATTATTCAGAGATGATTTATTTTACTGAGCTAAAAGATGAACCAAATGTATAATATCAGCTGTTTTGAAGGCAGCGCTATCAAAATTTAGGGTTGTATTTAGGCACTGAGGTTAATAAACCACACAAAGGTAAGAAAAAAATGGTAAAAATCTGTATAAAATGCTATATTCAGAGTTATTTACATCCCTGTTTGTTCTGATCTTGGACTCTAGGGGGAGCAGTTGACCATTAATGAAAACAGATATATTTTTATTAAAGGTAGGGTAGGACATATTTTCCTGGAGCTTTTTTTTTTTTAATACTATATTGCTTAAAATTCCCTTCCCAGGAGCAAGCATTGCGCATGCCAGTATTCTGGAGGCGTGGCTTCAGGGGGGGTGTGTCTGAAGAAAGGGGTTTGGACTTTTGATGTGTGCATTTTCAAAATGTAGCTTGGTCCAACTGTTTTTCCAAGATCTCCTACCCCACCTTTAACCAAATGCACAATATCAGCTGATTTGAAGGCAACGCTATCAAACTTTATGGTTATATTTAAGCACTGAGGTGAATAAACCACACAAAGTTACTAAAACGGGTGGGAAAAAAGGGAAAATCTGTGTAAAATGCAGTATTCAGAGAGTATATATATATATATATATATATATTACATCCCTGTTTGTTCTGACCTCGGACACTAGGGGGAGTAGTTCAGAATCAGAATCACCTTTATTCACCAAGTATGTTCAAAAGAATACAAGGAATTTTACATTTTTTATTTTTTTAACTATGCTCTCTTTGTACAACATAATAAATAAGAACTAAAAAAAACCCCCTGATTACAACAGAGTTTAAATAAGTTAAAAACTTTGTGTACAAATAAGTGCACAAACATTTAAATCAAGTCGTGCAATTAAAAAAAAAAAGGCAGACGACAGGTTGAGGTAGTACATGAGGTATATGAATTTAGTTGATCATTCGTGACAATTAAACACTGAAAATGTAAGGGTTAACAAGAAATGATGCAACCTCTGATATATTTTCACTGGGTATGTAAAAAAAAAAAAAATCCAAATATTTACCTTGTATCTCCTTTTTCCTCGAGCTTTTTCCTCGACCTTGATGGAGAAAACCTCATGGGAACAAAGAAAAAAAAATAGAATAGTGAATTCATGAGGACGACCCGATGCAAGAGAATCTGAATATAATAACAATTTAACCACAAATCCACCTCCTTCAGCCTGATTTGACTGTGTTTGTCTTCGTTGCTAAAGAGTCAGTTCACAGTTGACTGTTCACGGTTTACTTCTATTAAGGCGTCTGTGACTGAAGGAGCCAAAAATTAATTAATGATATTCATAGAGGCTGCAATACGACGCTCAAAACAAAGATACAGGCCGAGCAAACAAAGCCCAGGTTCTGCTACATTGACTTCACATGTTCCCGAAACAGTCGTGTCCATTTTCACCTGCAATTTAAGTCCAGAACATAGAATATTAGACATTTGTGGCATAAGAATGACATGAAAACACATCCTGTCTGTCGTGCAGATCATTTATTTTCATGAATAGTCAGGTCAGCCCGTGTTGCTGCTGCAGGGAATTGTGGGATGTCATTCTGTCGTCTCCTTTTGTAAAGAATGGTTCAGTATATGCTATATTAAAGGAGGCATGGAAGCCCATTACTTTTGCATTTATAGTATTCACACATCTGTTTTCATGGCTGATACTCACATACTTATAAGTGATTTCAATTAGTTATGAACCTTCCAAAGCAAAAAAAAAAGGACTATTCAGGTGAATTCTGAATATTCAACAGTCAATAGGAAATTATGTAAGCGTAATGTATTTTCACTGATTGTGTCCAGTGTCCTTTCTGTAACCTTGATGGAAAACACTGTGGCCTTGGAAAAGATGCATCTATTCTTACACTAGTGGATGTCATTCTTAAGTTAAAGCTCATCTGTTTGCATTTATAGACTGCGAAAATCCAAATCTTACCAAATGTATTTTTCTCATTTCTAGTCCAAATATCTCATCACACTTAAATAAGACAGAATCACCTAAAGAGGAACTTTTCAGAGAGATATAAGAAGAGAGATATTTTTCAGTTGTTCCATTGGCAGATTTTTTATTTTTTTTTGTGTGCCTGAATTAGCAAAAAAAAAGCAACAACAGCAAAAAAAAAATCTTGAATTAAGCAAAAAAAATAAAAATCTGCTAATGGAACAAGTGAAAATGATCTTGGTAAGATTTCTTGATTCTGTTTTATTTTAAGTGTGATGAGATATTTGGACTAGAAATGAGAAAAATACACTTGGTAAGATTTTGATTTTTTTCCAGCGCAGACAAACAAACAAATAAACAAACAAACAAATCTCAGTGAAAACATAACCTCCACCCTTCCTTGGTGGAAGTAATAACATTGGGGAACAATTTGAAAAAGAAAAATTCTAGTCAGTTCGATTTTTATGTTAATTCAAACTAAAATTGTCATGCTGATTCCAAAATTGCAGTCCGTTTTTTTTCTAGCACGTTCACTTTTTTCTCCACGGTTTACCCTCCAGATGAGTAAAATTCCACTGATCAGCTGTAGATTACGATCGGACTCATCTACAGCTTCGTGGACACTTGTTTGTTCAGTCACAATCGAGACAGTGCAGTGAGTGGTGTGTGCAGCCCCAACAGCCATATCCTGTGTAAAAACATAATAGTGTTAAATAAACACTGCAGTCATGCCTGTTCCTTTCATATTTCATTGTATGTCAGTATTTGAACATTTTCATAAAACAAGCACATATCTGTTCAGTACTGCATTTTTCATATTTTTGACGAAACTGGGGATCCTATAGTTCAAAAACTTGACATGATAGAAAAAAACTGAGATCGGTGTGGGATTTCACACCCAAAAATGAGTTAAAAACAGCTGTCAGACCGAACGCAACAAAAAATTGTGTTCCCCAGTGTTATCAGTTCAAACAAAGTAAAAGAAAAGAGCGCAGATAGAACACTTTCATTTGGTTTGCAGTACTTATGGAGAACCCAAACAGCCCACTTCCCTGGTCAATTACGATGGGTGGGGGAAGGGGGGGGGCTGTGGGGTCCGTGCCCACCTCACACTTTCACTGTTCAGACCCATCTGTCCATAACCCACGCCTTCTATAGATATTTATGCAAAGCAGCAACATGTTTCTCCAAAGCAGAATGAAAAATGTCTTTAAAGGGTATTTGAGGAAAGAAGGGTTTCAAGTGAAATGATGTTTTGCAATTCATTCCTTTCCCCACGGTGCATAAATAGTAAAAGCAGTTTTACTGAGCTCTAAAATCACCTTGGGTACATTTAGAAAAATTCAAGCAGTCGATCTAATGCAAAAACGGCTTTAACAATGTCTGAGCAGTGAAAGGAAAACCTATGCATTTTCTACTTTCAGTCACATATCAAACCCAGCGGTGAGTGCATGAACCAACAAGTACAAGCCTTTAACGTTTACTCCTTATTCTCTTAATGAAACTATATTTAAATGGTGTGGAAATAGTAAGAGTTTATGAAGCTCCATTTAAAGCTATCATGGCAAACTGTGTCGGAAACTCCATATTGAGTCTATAAAAAGTAAAGTGTCCAAATCTATATGTGTTTAAAACAAGGGACTGACTGAACAAAAACAGCCTTTACATGATATATCGTTCATTGTTTGTGCCCTGTTTAACATATTGTGCAGAAATATGTGGAAATGCACATGAAAAACTAGCATACATACATTAGTGAAATTACAAAAAAGAGCTGTTAGAATAATGAATAAAGTAGGATATTTTCAAGCAACTAATATTTTATTTATTCGTCTTAATACCTTAAAATTGCTGCATATTCTATATTTAATGTTGAATATCTAAAAGGATCCTCATTAGCTGCCATCAAGGTGACAAGCTAATCTACCTCACTGCAAAAATCTAAATCTCACCAAGTGTATTTTTCTTATTTCTAGTCCAAATATCTCATCACACTTAAAATAAGACAGAATCACCTAAAGAGGAACTTTTCACTGAGATATAAGAGCTGATTTTTAGACAATAGATCTGGAAAATATAGAAATATTACAAAGATAATTTTCACTTGTTCCATTGGCTTTTTTTTTTTTTGCTTAATTCAAGGAAAAAGCCCAAAAATCTACATCATGGGTTGTTTTTTTCTACAGCTGGAAAACAGTCAAAGAGTAGATGCATTAATCTCATGTCCTTTCAGGAAACTTAAATCAATCGATCATTCAATCAACCTTTATTTATATAGCACTAATGACAATAAGCTGAGGGCGATCATATGTTTATGTCCGGTGATGTTTAACCCATAAGGACCCAGTGGAAAAAAAAAAGTCCTTCCAAAAACAATTAAAAAAAAATGAATACAAGATATTTGTGCTTGAATAAAATAATAAAATCTGCCAATGGAACAAGTGAAAGTTAAAATAAGATTTTCCAGATCTATTGTCTTAAAAGTAAAAATCAGTTCTTTTTTTTTTTAAGTTTATTTTTCTTTATATACAAATCAGCAGATCACAACGAAACAAATATCGAACATCTAGTATACACTCATACAACCAGTCAGGCTATATGGCACGATATATTTATATATTACATAAAATAATATTACAACACATTTTTATCATAAAGTTTGTTGCTTCTTATAAAGGTCCCATTTTCCCCAACATTTTTTTTGCATTTTTCTGCAGCCAATCTTCAAATCAGTTCTTAAATCTCACTGAAAAGTTCCTCTTTAGGTGATTCTGTCTTATTTTAAATGTGATGAGATATTTGGACTAGAAATGAGAAAAAAATACACTTGGTAAGATTTATATTATTGCAGTGTGTATTTACAGTTTGATGCATCAGCTTCTTGGCTTATTTCAACCAAAACCCCATCCCTTCCCAACCCAAACCAGAGCGCTTTTTATTTCCAAACATTATCACACGATGTTTTATGGTTAACTTTACACCTCGGCTTCTCTTTTAGGTTGTTCGCCTGCAACTATGTGACAAAAAAAAAGAAAAAAAAAAAAAGAAAATCTCCCTCTATGCATTTCTTAACATCATTTGCATTTTCTTGCAACAAAATCAAGCCCTTTATTGCAGTACATTTCCAGGGGACATTATGTTTAAAACAATAATTAATTCTGTGCGACAGGGTTTCTTCTGACTGCAGGTGAACTACATTCAGCCAGCGCAGGTATTGCACTTTATTTTCCGGCAGCACTTTATCTTTTTCACAAGTCTTGTAAGGACTCGGAGGACATTTTAGCAGCTGTTATCTGTTCTCTAATTTGTGCTTCTATAACCTTCTGCTCCACTCGCAGCCGCCGCGCTGATTAGAATATGGAATGTTCAATTACTGTAAGCACTCTAGATAGGGGGAGTATCAAAATAACAGGGAAGAAAGAAATATAACATTATTAACAACGTTCAAAACCGTGCGAAAATGTTAATAATGGAGATAGCACGTGCTTTAAAACGACTATTATACAATGTCGCGGCGTCATTCACAATCTGATCTACACTCAGCTCAAAAAGGGGCGGGAGGATTTCTAGTCAGCATTGTGTTTTATTTAAAGAATACAAAATTGAGGTTTTTTACGTTCTGGAAAGCGCGCGAATAAAGACTTTTCTATCTTCATAACGTGAGACGTATTAACCGCTGTAGTGGTGGAAGTAATAAGCTCCTGATGCTGCGAAAGGTTAAAGGAACATACGCCGAGATTCTTGTCGTATTCAAATGAATGTTTGACAAATGAGCCTCCGTCGAAGACATATGATACATTATTAGCATTTAATGATGTGGGTGATCGGGATTATGTAGAGGATAAATCATTTCCCTTTCTTTCATTTAGAGAATGACAATGCTTTATTGGCTTTTCGTTACGCGTAAGACCCGGGTCAGAGATTATTTCTTTATTCAATTTAAAAAGGATATTTTCAACCTGGGTTTTATTTCCGTACTTTTTTTTTTTCCTTTTGCAATCACTCCAATTGATCATGGTGAAATTTTCATCTTTTGCTTCCCAGTGCCACTTAAATGTAGCTGTATGCTAAAAAGGGGCTGGAGCAATTTCCGACCGTTAAGCCCATAAGGCGGTTAAAGTCCAAGACCGAACCCTAAATGTGTGCTTAATTACCCTCATGGTGACAGGCAACCATGATAAAAGCCCCCTATATCGCATTAATACTATAGTAGTAACCATTGTGATCCAGGCTTCATTTATATTGCACTTATACTGCGGGGATAAGTCCTCCTCCAAGCATCTATACTGCATTAATACTGTAATGATATAGCAAAGGTAAAGGTCCCTTGCAATGCATCTATCTTGTATTAGTCTTGCAGGAGCCGCTTCTACCTATTTTCTTTTTAAAACATGATAAAATGGAATTGAAGACTTGCAGGGTATTGCGATAGTGACCTCATATCTTAAACAACCGGGTGCTCAGCTATTCCTTTTGTCATCTGACAGCTGAGAAGAGAGTGGATTTGAATTTTTATTTTTTTTATTTATTTATTTATTTTTTTGGACCAATTCTACTGAGGGCAAGAGCGGCGCCAGAAAAGCGGCGATGTGGTACGAGTTGAAAAATGGTTTGTACGTCAGAGAAGGGCCTTGGCTGGTTTTTATAAGGCTGCCTACCAGACAGACTAATAAACATATAATACTAGTCAGGGAGACACTGTAAATACATAGACCTCTCTATCATGTCCGGATTTTGGCAGCGCTTATGCAGGATGTCTCGGTTTTACCCAGGGAGTCGTCTCAGCAGGATCTAATGTCCTCTAAACTTTACTGAGAGACAATTCGGGTTAGAAATGTCGTTTGCCGAAGCACAGGGAAGCCTCTGTTTGGGGATTTAAATCTGCATTCAAGAGGCGGCTTTCCTTCCTCAACCGCTTCCTTCTGTCCTGCAGCGACCGAAAGGCAGGATAAGCACAAAGGGCTTAATTAAAAAGAAAGAAAAAATGTTTAATTAAGATGTATTGAAGTGTTCCTTCCCTCAAAATGCTGTCTCTGATCACTGAAACAACACACACACACACAAAAAAACAGCTTTCCTCGAACAGTTTCTGCTCCGTTATCTGTATTTTTAGATTTTGATATTTAATAATTGAACGACCTGGACCCGAGCGAGAAAAAAAAAAAAAAAAAAAACGGACCGTGTGTGTGTTTAAGGCTGTGAAACGACTGCAAATAGCAAACAAAAGCACGGTATCGCCGCTTTGTTCGCTCCGTCTGAAATTCCACGAGCCACAAATCGCCAAATACCACGAACGCTTCCAGCCCTCCAAAAAAAACAACCTGTTTAATTTCACATATCACAGCCGATAAAAAAAAAACCACAGCGCTCTTTTCGATCCGTTTTACATGCTCGGAAGCAGATGTCCTTTAGCGCTTTTAATGCTGCTGTTGTACTAACATTAGTGTGGTGGAACGTCGCACATAAAGGCGCTTTGTTTTTTACTACGTATTTTTTTATGAACGCTTTTGCGACTTTAATTCCGCTCGGTGTTTTCATGTCACGCCACGTTGCTCAGATCCACAGCGGGGCCTTTTCATCCGCCCTCTGCAGCCGAACCTGGATGCCATGCTGCTTTAATGCTTGACTTTACAGACGGATGTATATGTGAGCGGCGCGTGCTATATCTTTTATGTATAGCTTGATGATATTTACGACGATATGTTTCCCCTGAATAATGCGCGCTGGGTTTGTACGTGACTCGTATCTGACATGTTACCAGAATGCGATTTTATACAAGTTTATGACATTTCTGTCTGATCTGAACTGGAGATTCTGAACATCCCTCGCATCATCTTTTTGCAATCCCTGAAGAGCATGTGTATTAATATTTATTTATTAAAAAAAAATAAATAAATAACTTGCATGCCCCTTTAAGATGAATTATTTAATGTTTGAAAACCCCTTGAGTATTTCTTTTGCACCAGTGTATCTCCTTTGGTTCAACTTCTTTTTAAACTTTTCTTCGTACTAATTAGAAAGTATAAAAATATGCTTACACACAAAAATGAGATGGTGTGTATATTAAACATAATACCTGAACTATTTTATACTGGAAAAAAAAATCTAAATCTTACCAAGTGTATTCTTCTTATTTCTACTCCAAATGTCTCATCACACTTAAAATAAGTAGTTCCAGGTACAACAAACTCCGCCCCTCGGAAACATTTGACCTGATTTGTCATATCTCTTATCATTGTGAACACACGTTTTTGCTGACCTTGACCTTTGACCTACGTTCACCCACATTTAATGGGATCTATTCTGGACCACCTCGCACCTTTCCTGCAAACGTCATGGAAATTGGTCCAGTAGTTTTTGCGTAAAGTTGCTGACAATCAAACAAACAAACAGACAAAAAAAACGGAATTTAGACAATAGATCTGGAAAATCTTATTTCAAGAAATCTTACCAAGATAATTTTCACTTGTTCCATTGGCAGATTTTGTTACTTAATTCAAACACAAATATCTCTATAAAAAAAACAACTAAAAAACAACCTTTAATGTATAGTAGTGATGTGAGATTGGAACTAAGAGAGCCACATATAATACCAAATTGAAGAAGCACATGAAAAGAGGAAAGTTTTTAACCTGGATTTAAACACAGAAGAAAAAACATTAAAATGTAAAATGTGGTTTTTAAAATGCATTAAAGCCATACATTAAAATAAAAAAAGTGCATTCAAAACGACCAAACTGGAAAGAATTTACTCATAAGCACATGAAAAAAAGAACCAAAAACAAGGGAAACACTACCCTCGCCTCCCCTTTTGGGGGGTGGGGTAACAACGACAACAACAACGAAAACAACAATGAAAACGACAACAACAGTTTTCTCATTTTCAGTAATGTGTATTTGCCACAAATAAAATACAAATAAAGATTCTGACATATTGTAACATATTCCCGTTTGTCTGTTTGACAGAAAAAGTAAAGGGTTTATCGTCACCTGGAGCCTCATTTACAAACTCTATCTGATCCAGCATCGTCTGATCTTCGTGGTCTAGATCTATATCCACAGTCCAGCTAAGACACCGCCCACACAGTGCAAAACAAGTCTCATTTATAGGACGTTGGAGAAAGTCCTTTCTATCCTGATTGTTTGGTTGTTTGAGATGCTTCATTATCTTTCATTTTTGCGTTTGATCGAAAACAACGTGACTAAACATCGTCATTTTTACAAACAAAATGCGACAGTAATCATGACATAAATAAGTCACCAGAAACAAACCTTGCTGTGTAAAGTCTAACTCTATTTTCTTGTCCTTTTTTTGTTTTTTTGGGGGGTTGACATGGGTTGATGTGCAGGTCAGGAGGGTTCGGGTAAACTTAGTGGAAAACATCACAGGTTCAAGTGGGTCGTGGTCAAAAACTGACAAAGCAGTGTTCCTATAAAGTCATAAATAACTTAGAGAAACATTGCATGCACCGGTCCACCTTCTCCTCCCTCTCTCTCGAACACTCCCAGGCTGCAGGTCGTCTTATGGCCTGGGTGTCAATGATCTGCTTTACCAAACTATAAAGCATTCATGTCGTGGGTTCACTGCCCCAAGGCTCAGCCAAGCCCAGTCAAGCTCCATCAAATCAGCTTTTCATGACGGCATCCGAGAGGAACAAGGTGCCACTTGCAGCCAAATCCAAACTTATGGATGAGTTTGTGGAGTTCTGCAGCTCTGACCTGCATCCATGCGATAGTGAGTCTGGTTGAGGGTGTAGTCATGTGGCACTAGGGCTAATAAATACCAGTGCACGTTATGTGGACTCATCCCTCCCAGGCGACAGAACAGGCGAAATAAAGAGAATAAAATAGAAGAAACGAGTCTTTTTCAGTCTGTCGAAGTGCTGGAGGAAGCTGCATCAAAACCGACAGCGTCACTAGTCGCAAAACTTTACCGATATTTAATAAATGTTGAAAAAAACAGAAGTGCGTAATGTTGGTTTTTTTCATTAAATCACAAATGCGATGATTTGTTTTAGTTATTATCGCGAGATGACATGAGAAGTCATTCCATAAACATGGCGAGGAATGTAAATGTGTTGTTTTTCAGATATATTCATTATTATTATTATTATTATTATTATATATTACACCTCCGTCTTTTACTAAATTATAAAATGATTCCGTTTCCTGTTGTGTCCACACATACCGCATCATGTTTCTTTTAAAACTCTTCTTCTGCGCTTGTGGTAACATCTGACAACGTTCTTTTTTTTTTTTTTTATTCACGTGTCTGTAGTTGCGGAACAAATTCTTTCCATTGCAGTTTTGCCTGAAAACCATTTGCACTACACCACAAAAACCACCACAAGGGTTTTGGTGAAACTGCAATGAAAGACTTTTTTTTTTTTTTTTTTTTACAACTAGAGGTTGCGAAAAAAAAAGGTGAATTAGAAAAGCAGATATTGACAGACTTTACAACAGGAGAAGAAGAGTTTTTAAAGAAACATGGTGCGGTATGTGTGGACACACCATGAAACTGAATCCTTTTTTAATTTAGTATAAGAAAGAGGGGAAATATATAAAAATAATGAATATATCTGTAAAACAACATGATATTTACGTTCATTGTCATGTTTATGGAATGACTTCTCACGATAATAAATAAACTAATCATCGCATTTGTGATTTAATGGAAAAACCAACATTACACACTTACATTTTTTTAGATATTTAATAAATATAAGTAAAGTTTAGCGCATATATCCAATAGAAAAGCCACTATCGATGCTGTCGGTTTTGATGCTGCTTCCTCCAGCTCTTTGACGGACCAATAAAGACTAACTTCTTCTATTTTATTCTCTTTATTTCACCTGTTCTGTCGCCTGTGTTGCTGCACACCACAGCAGCTAACGGAGACCAAAACTATCAAATAAACTATCATTACACACAAACAAATCATCGCATTTTTTGACTTAATGGAAAAAAACGTCATTACGCACTTCTGTTTTTTCGACCTTTCGTAAATATCGGTAAAGTTTTGCGCATATATCCGATGAAAAAGCCACGGGTGTTCCATTCCCGCTGGTCTGGTTTTACTGATTGGCTTTCAGAACACGTCAGGCAGGTGTGGTTATGAAAACCCCCTGACCCTTTGCATCACTAGATCTCCGAGGCCCTTCTAGTTTTACTTTGCTTCATATGGTCAGTAGCATCAGAGAGCGTTGATGGATGGAAAAGGTCATGCCAGTCCTCTCAACTCAGACAGGCATCCTGCTGCCCAGAGCTCTGGAGTTAGTTGAACGGGGCTAAGCCTCAGAGCAGATCACGCCAGCTGCTAAAATTCACAGCCACACAGCAGTTGAAACAAAGACGCCCCGTACCTGAACTCGCATATCTTATTTATTTATTTGTCAGAAAACAGAGGTTATTATCTGCTTTTTGCAAGACATTTCCGACCTATTTCCTAAATCTGTTAGCCTAGAATAAGAAGAACCAGGGCGATATAACATGCCTCCACAACCAAGATAATGTTAAATAAAATGTAGCCTTTTTCCGAGCCTCAGCATGCACTTGATTGAAAGATAAACAGTGAATGGTAGCTTCTGATTTGTTCTCCTGACTGTGTTGTAATAATAGCCCAAAGCCCTCCATTCGCCACAGTATTATCCTGAAAAAAAATATCGCTTGCAAAGAGGTCAAAATAAAAGATGAAGTGTGAATTTTGCTCAATAGTAACGGGTTACTGCCACCGTCTCCCAATATTATCGGTCTTTTGACTGGATAAACATCTAGGACTTAATAATCACGTTCCACAACCGGAGCCAGCATTAAAAGATTTTACGGCACAGATTCATCAACAATCCTATCACAATCCGATCGAGTATTATGTCTCGCTGCCCAGCAAAGAAAAACTGCAGACACGGTGGTTTTCAAGGATTGATGTAGAAAACCATTGCTTGTGAGGTTAAAGAGTACGACCATTCCATCACAGTGACACCGGAACACATAATCCTCACGGGACGTTTTAATTGAGCACTGTCGATTAAAAGCCCACAACCTTGTAAGGTCTGAGAAGTGCTGAGGTGGGTTTTTCTACCATTAGACCCGACCGTACGCCACAAGCCTTGTAGAACAACAACATGACGTGGGCTTGAATGTCACGTTTTTGGTCTCTGTTAGGGTTAAGTAGAGGTTAGTGAGAGATAACGTTTGGTTTGGCCTTGTGTTAAAAAAAAAAAAAGAAAAAAAAAAAGAGCATTAATCAACCTGAGTCCTGAAGCTAAGCACCTCCATAGCAGTCTGACATCTTGATAACCAGTAAAATTGTCATTTATAATGATTCTTGACAGTCTTATTAAGCTGTCAGAGTTACAAACCTCAGGGGATGATGATGAGAATTGTCCTGTAGCAGCTTCGGAGTGAAGCACCTCGACACGAAGGCGAAACACGCGGGTTGTCAGATATAATGTAGGTTGAACCGCACATGTAAACCACCGACACGTCAACAGGCGCGATTCTTCTGGATTTTCATCCCGTCGACGTGTCTATCGCACAAGTCATCGATCGCGTCCTGTCTTCACGGAGAAAAATGTAACAAAAACAGAAAAGATGAACAAACCAGAACATTTATCGATGGTGTCGACCGAAAGCATCCGATGATCTAAACTGTTTCACACCTGTCGATCCACTAATTCTATCAATACATGCAAATAATTGGTGTAAAATACAGTTTGTCGTCTTTTCATGACCATCGGATGCGGATGTTCACAGGCTCCGTGGTTACCGTGGAAACACCGTCGTCTTCTACAACATCGATTCACCGGTAAAACCCACGGAGTTTAATAAATGACAACGGATGGAGACATGTTTTATGTTCAGTTAAAGCTGAAAAGATACATTTTTCTTCAGTTTTTGATGTAATAACTTCTGATAATCAACTTTTACGAACATCTATACACGATCAGTAAATGAAATATAACAAAATACCTGATGTTCACTGAAAAAAAACACAAAATACAAAGGATAATGTCATAATAAAGTGTAAAAGCTCCCTTTTTTTCTTCAGTTTTTGATGTAATAACTTCTGATAATCAACTTTTCCGAACATCTATACATGATCAGTAAATGAAATATAGGAAAATACCTGATGTTCACTGAAAAAAAAAACAAAATACAAAGGATAACGTCATAATAAAGTGTAAAAGCTCCCTTTTTTCTTCAGTTTTCTCTGTTTCTGATAAAAAAAAACCCACAACTTTAATCTGAGCTTTAATGGACATCGATATGATCAGTACATTAAATATGGGAAAATACTTGATGTTCACTGGAAAAATGCAAAATACAGAGGATAATATTAGAATAAATGGTGATAAGTCACTGAAGAAGTATATAAGTATAGAGAAAATTTCATTTGGGAACGGCTTCAGTTCTGCGTCTGTCTTCTACAACATCGATTCACCGGAGTTTGATCAATGACAGATGGAGACACTTCTTTTATGTTCATTTAATGGCGTATATAACTGAGTTTTTCTTCAGTTTTCTGTGTTTCTGATGTAAAACTCTTCAGCTTTAACCTGAGCTTTTATGATCAGTGCATTAAATATTGGAAAAAACTTGATTTTCACTGGAAAAATGCAAAATATGGAGAATTATTTGATCGTAAATGGTGATAAATCTGTCAGGAAATTTGAAATGTAAAAGAAAAACTCATTTGGGAACAGCCTGAAAAGTCGCACTGGGTCTTTATGGGTTAATAAGAATCTCGATTTAACTGCGTTTCTGTGATGTGCGGTTCATTTTTTTTCATTTTTTTTTACTCTTGCAAAATGTTTGTTTGGACAATATTTATGTGGATTTGTTGCTTCTTGTTTAGGGCTGGATGCCTTTTATTAGATTTGTCTCACTGGCCACAACAAATAGAGCTGTGTTTGACTTCCTGATGAAGGTTTGACGATGGAGTTTGTTTCTTTTTTCTCGTTCTGATTTGACCATGACTCGACAATACAGACAAACAACAACGCCTTTGTGTTCGCTGTTGTGTCCTGAGCGTAATATGCGTCACAATCAAAAGAACACCTTGAATAAAACGCCGTTTTGCGATTGTTTAAATTTGCAGCACATTCATCGTATTACAGTCCGAATGCGTATTTTTATTTTTTTTTATCCCGTGATGCAAATACTCGGTCAAAGTAGGCTTAGCTTCTGCTGTGTCTCAAATGCTCTATTATTACAACACCGAGGCCGTTTGACAACAGACCACCGGCAAAAATGACAAAACAATTTGTATTCCCAGGATGAACAGCTGGAACTGAGGTATTAGATTTTTTTTTGTTGTTTTTTTTTTTTCTCTCTCTCATATGTTTATTTTCTAAAAGCGTGTGAGGTTGTTCTGTCCAAACAGCCCCACTGGGTAAGTGGACACTTTCCTTTATTCCTGGGAGGTCCGGTCCTGTATTTGGATCCAGCAGATCCACACCACGGGCTGTGAAATACTTACAAAACATGCTTATTTTCTGTCTCGCTGATACTAAGATGAGAAAACAGATATCGGTTACATGTGCATATATATTTAACATAAACCTATTCTTTGAAGAGATTAAGGACCTGTCCCAAAGTCCCCCCTTGGCAACTAGTCCTCATTTTTGGAGTCCACGTTGAGCCGCATTTTGTAATAAACGTCCAAAATGTAATAACTTTTTCATTTCATTTTGTAATAAACTGCCATATTTT
>JAPTYQ010000002.1:8170666-8182016 GCA_029814465.1 Ostorhinchus cyanosoma | reverse complement strand
GAACTATTATTGTCCCCAAATACACAAATAAATGAACCAGACTAATAAAAGTGAGTTTATTAAAATATGAGCCCTTTTAAAGGTTTGCCTTCACATATATTTGTCCGTCAGTAATGTTTGTTTTTGACGCTTTATGACACTGTTACAGAAGATAAATCAAACCAACTGTAGCTTAAAATTACTTGTAGAAAAAAGACCATTTATCTGCTTGTTAATTCTAACACCACAGCGCTGAAAAAGTCATATCGGGTTCCAAACAGTCATGTATGTTCATTTTCTAATAATTCTTTCTTGAACGATAATAAGATGTCACTCAAGGTTCAGAGCATGTTAAAGGTGTTTAAGTTGCTCAGCTGTGTGTGTTGACATATGTCACTACTTTATTTACCGTCCCCTGAAGTGATGAAGGGCTGGAGAACGAAGATACGAAACACATCATGAAAGCTTTATTCTATTAAAGGAGTGATACTGGCCCTTTAAATACACGTAAGCCACTTGAAGCCCCGCCCCTTTCAGGTTGTTGACTGTGCTGCTCTGTCCCGTTCAGCCACTTGTGTTCATTAATACAAGCAACAACGGAATATTTTAGGGTAATCGACTCAAAGTTTGGACATATTTACAGTTTTTACTCCGACCGTTGATGCGGAGAAACAATTATGTTGAACTCTAAGAAATCTTCGTCGGAAGTCTGGACCTAATATACCCTGGATATGTCAATTAAACCATTCAGAAAATTTATACTAAAATCTATTCTATTCTATTCTATTCTATTCTATTCTATTCTATTCTAACATTTATACAATAATAATCATCCTTTGCCCTAATATTGAATCATTTCCAAATATGGTCATTTCCTGGTTGCAGGTGCGTTTCTGTGGCTCCGACTGAAAACTACTGAACTATAGATAAATGGGAGGATCTGAGGCTGTACTTTTTTTTTTTTTTTTGAGACCGTACTCTTCCTGGAAGATTAAAGACTCTGACCTGTTCATATTTTTTTTTTTTTCTTGCCTTTGTGTGATTGGATAATTTTTGCGGGGTTGCCAAAGTCACTTTGAGTTAAACCAAGACACTTTTAGAAGCAGAGTGAACATAAAGCAGAAGATGAACCTGCTCCAAATGTCACAGGAAATATACAGTATGTTAACGTAAAAACGCAGACTGAGGAGGATGCAGTTTTGGCTCTTAAAAAAAAAAAAAAGAAAGAAAGAACCAGATATTTACCAAAAAAATGATGTATGAGCAAAGAAAACTCAGTGAACATTTCCAGAACCTGAAATATTACATAAAGACTGACAGTAATATTTGTCTATTATTATAAATGTACATGTATATTCTGAGTATATCTGACGTCTTATGAAGCTGCACAGGACAGTTCTTTCAGTCCATGTATCATTTGTTATTTTCATATTCAATTAATAATAATAGTAATGAATTGCATTTATAAAGCACTTTTCATTCAGCGTAATCTCAAAGTTATACAAAGAGAAAAAAAAAATCCACAACTGGAAAACGAAAAAATGATTTATTTCATTCTTCACGTACAAGGCAAGGCAGGTTTATTTATACAGCACATTTCATGCACAAGACAATTCAAAGTGCTTTACATAAAAACATTATAACAGCAATAAAAAGTATAGACATGAGAGAGAGAGAGAAAAAAAAAAAGCAAAAAACTGTTTTTCATTCTTTCGATTTTACGCACAAATTAAAAATTGGAAATAAGCAAACGGACGCTCCACACATTCTGTATCGGTGATGGTCCGGCCTCAGTCCAACACCAGCGCCCTCCTCTTCCTCATTCTGTCGGTGTATTGTTGAAATATGCATGAGCGTCCTTGGGAAAGTTGTGGTCTTGAAGGCAGCATGTGTTGCTCTAAAACGTCACTGTACTTTTTTTCAGCATTAATGACATTGCATCGTAGAAAATGAAAATGACCTCTGCCGTTCACCTCGACACTACCCCGGACCGTGACAGAGCCGGGATTTTGGACTTTGGACTTATTTCTAGTAATAGTCTGGATGGCGCCCATTTCTATCCTAAAAAAAATAAATAAATAAATAAATAAAATAAAAAATCCCTGGATGCTGGGTGGTCCGAGCGCAGAGCACAGCGTTGCCAGTTGCCCACAGATGCTTCAGAGCCCACAGAAGTCCACAGCGCCTCTGGACACTGTTAACATAAGGCTTCCATTTGGCTCGGTAAAGTCTGAACTGGCATTTGCGGCCGTGACTCCGTGTTGTCGAGCCTGACAACGCTTCTCCACGGTAATCCTGATCCGTGTGGTTTTATCAGCTCTGGATGAATAAACCTGAACCTCTGCCCTTTTTATGCTCAGAAATACATCCAGATTCTGCAAATCATTTCATTATCTCCTGCACCACAGAGCCTCAAACGCCCAAACTATTTCCTATCTTTATTCTTAAACATTTCAAACATTTTCCTCCCCACACATACAGTCGGGCTCATAAGTTTACATACCCTAGTAGAATTTGGGATTTTTTTTTTTTTTTTTTGTGGCTGTTTTTCAGAGAATATGAATGAGTTTTCTTTCACTCGTGGCTCATGGTTTGGTGACATTTATTATCCAAAAAAATGTGTTTGCTCTTTTTAAATCCTACTGACAACAGAAAGTATCCAAATGACCCCGATCATAAGTTTACATACCCTAGTTCTGCATTGTCTATATTGGCCCCGCCCCTTTTCATATTGGAACATTCAACACTGTCCCATGTGCGTTCAGTCAGGGTATGTAAACTTATGAGCACCACTGTAAAAGCTTACGTATGTTATGGTTTTGTTTTAGTTTTTTTTTTTTTTTCAGGCAATTTTATTATAATGCTTAATTTGCTTGATAAGCTATAAAGTCATTTCCCATCTCTGAGTCCATAAAACACATCCAGTTGTCATTTCTATTTATTCACATGTGATGATAAAGAGCAGAGAAAGATGATGGTTAAAAAAGTAACGTGAGCATGTTAGCGAACCAACTTAAGCTCCCACTATATCTGTTTTCTTTTTTTTGTAATTCTTTTTGTATTATATTGCATTATTTTATTTCATTTCATTTTATTATTATTTATTTGAAAAACTGATTTTTCAAGAAATAAATAAGAAGCTCCCACTGCATTATTTTATTTTATTTTATTTTATTTTATTTTATTTTATTTTATTTTATTTTATTTTATTATTTCTTTATTTAAAATTTAAAAAATAAAAGCTCCCACTGCATGTGCCATAGCTTATTTTAACAGAATAAAGCTTTCATGTGGTGTTTGGCATCTTCTCTCTCCAGCCTTTTATCTGTTCAGTCCAGTTCAGGTGAAAGTAAATAAAGTAGTGACATATGTCAACACACACAGGTGAGCGTGACGTGAACCGATGCAACGATGTAAACAGACCCCAGACTAAATGGCTTTTAAGACGCTTAAAATAGCTCATATGTTCCGCAGATAAAACACCGACGACAGAACATGACAATCGACTGTATTTGAGTTAAACACCTTTAGCTCGTTCTGAACCCTGAGTGACGTCTAATTATTATCATTCAAGACAGAATTGATAGAAAATGAACATACGTGACTGTTTGGACCCTGATAGGAGTTTTCCAGTACTGTGGCTTTTTGTTAAAACCTGTATTTAATTCCAAACTGATCTTGTTTATGCAAAATAAACTTTAATTATGAAAAAAAAAATATATGATATATTTTTTTTTTTTTTTTTTTTTTTAGTTTTAACATAGCATAATTATATTCTTTTAAAAAAGCCAAACAAATAAATCACATCCCGGTTTGAAAGCATTACAGTCAATAGACCATCGGCAAAAAGTGAAACCATTAAAAAAAAAATAAAACATCCTCGCAAATTATAACCTTCTGTAACCTCATAAAAAACAGGCCTGCGGAGCTGTGCTTCCTGCTCGGCTTTTCTTTTTTTTTTTTTCTTTTTTACCTAGCGGGTGCCTCTGAATTCACCCTTTAATCAAAGAAATAAGATACACACCGGTGAAATAGCGTAAGATCACTCTACTGTCTTTCCAGTGACTTGAAGTAACCCAGTTTGAAGATAATTTGGACTAAATGCAGCTATTGTGCAGAACGCCCCAGAGGAGTCCTATCTGCCCGTGTTTAATACCACCATTTCCGTTTTTTGGTCATGTTTTGGTGTCAAGGTAATTTAAGAGTCTCTGTGCTCCATCTCCGTGGGGGTTTTAATGTCCTATTTGATATTCAAGATAAACAGCTTTTAAAAGGCGCTACTGTTTTTGTCACCGAAGGGAGGAAAAAAAAAAAAAAGACTTTTATTGGAAACTGATCCGTGTTGATTTCTTGCTTTTTGTCTTTGAAGAGCAAAGAATTCTGAATATATATATATCGTGCAACATCAAGCCGTTATTGTTGGTTTTCGTGAAATTCTAATGATCGCATATGCATTCCTTAGTCTGTGTTTAAATCCATATGTGAAGTCGCGGGAAAAAAAATGATTAGACCACCCCTTGTTTTCGTCAATTTCTTGTTCATTTTAATGCTCGTGTTCAACTAAAGGTGCATTTATGTGGACGACTTTAACGATAACAACAAAAATAGCTCATAGTAGTTTAATTTCAGAACTGATATTTATCCATTTAACATGTTTTCTTGATAAAAACCAAAAATCACTTCAGTTCTTCCATCAATATCTATGTCATTGTACTGACAAAAACAGTGCTTTTATTTTTTCTGTCTGTTTTAGTCACATGATCCACACAGGAGTTAGGACTGTTGTTTTAGATGATTTTTAATGGTCTAATCATTTTTTTCCAAAATTTCCAGCTTCTATAAATCAAAGAGGTGACTTTTCTTTCCACTTAACATATCTTTAACCGTTTACTTCAGATAATATGAGATGTATTGCATGTATTTTTTGATGTTTTATTCAACACGTCAGATGTTTTCCTCTCAGGGGTCAAACTAAATATGATAACCTTTACAACACATTTAGTTCCGTTTTGTGTTTGGCTTTAAAGGCTGTGCACATATTTCCTGTATTTTCTTGTTGTATATAATGATAATAATGGATTAGATTTCTATAGCGCTTTTAAAGCCACTCAAAGCTCTTTACGTTGTTGATCCATTATTCATTCATTCACACTCTAGGGGTGAAAGCCACAGCTGCTGGTGGAAGTGTGGCTGCCAAATGGCATTTAGTGAGAGTGACATTGGAGGTAAAGTGGGTGAAGTGTTTTGCCTAAGGACACAACTTCACATGACTAGGATAGAGTGGGATTCGAACCGACAACTCTTCGGTTATTGGACGACTCGCTCTACCTTAAGTTTCCCCTCGCAAAATTTGTGATTCTTCGGCCTTTTTTTTTAGAGAATATGACTAATATGAAAAAGTTTTATTGTCAAACAGATGTCTTTGCTCTTTTTAAATCATGCCAACAACAGAAACTATCCAAATGACCCTGATCATAAGTTTACATACCCTAGTTCGTCATCCTCTGTATTGGCCCCGCCCCTTTTACATCAGTGACAGATGTTAGTCTTTTGTGGTCGTTGTGGATCAGACTCTTTATTTTCTCAGATTCTTCTTGTTAAAACACCTTCAGTTCTTTCAGATTTGTGGTTTTTTTCTTCATGAACTGCATGTTTGACTCCGCCCCCAAAGTGGATCAATGATACTGAGGTCAGGAAACTCACATGGACACTCCTTCAGCTTCACTTTTTTTCTGCTGTTCCAATGACAGGTGGACTCAGCCTTATGTTTTGGGTCATTATCATGTTGGAACATTCACGACCGTCCCATGTGCATTCAAGAAGTATGTCTTTAAGGTATGTAAGTTTATTTTTAAAGCACTTTTCGCAGATAGAAATCACAAGTGCTGTACATAAAATGACTACAATAAAACCTTTTTTGCAGTGCATTGTCTAGAATAAAGGTAAAATCCAGTCTATTAGTGTTAATTTAACACAGCAAAATTCACTGTGTGTATATAAATATATTTTTTGTCTTAATTCAAGCAAAAAATATCTTGTATTAATTTTTTTTTACTTGTTTTTTGAGGGACTTTTTTTCCTCCAGTGTAGAGGAGGTGATGATGAGATCTTTTGACTAGAAATGAGAAAAAAACAGTTTACGATTAAAGTTTTTGCAGTGTATTGTCTAGAATAAAGTTAAAATCAACTCCATTAGTGTTAATTTGACACGGCAAAATGTACCGTATACCTGGTACCTGAGTTGAGTCGGTTCCATGTAGTGGAAACCTGGCATTTGGGACCTTCAGGAGGGTCTGGCCTGAAGTCCTGAGGCTCCACCCTGAGGAGGAGGGGCACAACAAGTCACCAATCGACTGGGGGGGTGTGACCATGCAACAGCCAAAAAGTGGAGACGAAAATTTTGAAATCGATACGAAATTTGACCGGTTAGTTAATGAAGAGCTGACATGGTATGTAAACTTATGAACACAACTGTATGAAGAAAAAAGAGAGATAAATAAATATCGGTCGGCTCGTCATTTCAACTCTGAAAAACCAGTAAAGTATAAGAGTGAAAAAGCACTGACGGTGTTGTTGGATACACTGGCAATCAATATTTTTTTCCCAGGACAGTCTTCAGTGTTGTAGTAAATCCGTTGCACAGATATCAATCTTTTTTTTTTTGTTTTGTTTGCACATCTGCCTAAGTATTTCCAGATCATGTGACACAAATACCAGACTATTTCCGTCACCGTGACAGGCGCTCTCAAACGGCACACTTGCAGTCACTCCTCATCTTCTTCCAGTGGCAGGATAAGTGGCCTTTTCAGTCAAAGTAAACATTTCCAAAAGGGACTTCCAATCATTTGAATGAATCGTTCTGGGCAGCGAAGGCCAATGAGGACTCTGGACGCCATTCTCTGATAACGTGTTTCAGAGTCTAAATAAAAACGACACAAAGCTCTGATAGAAAACCACCACATATCAGAAAGCATCAGCGCCGGCAGTAACTATTTGACCTGCTCTGTGGCTCATCATGACCACAGTAAACCATCTCCAGGGTTTTAATAAAGCGACTACTCAATACGAACCGCAGATCATTAACCAGAGGTGTGGAAGTGTTGACGTTTTATTCCATAATCTCCGAGGGTTTCCACGGTTTTTCAGCTTGAGGCTTAAAAATTCACATTTATGCCTAAATTTACCAAATTCATCCCTCAGTGCCATAACGGGTCTGTTTACATGAGTTTTTATTCCTGTTTAATTCAGAATAAAGGTTCATTCCGCTTTAAGATGACCATGTAAACACCTAATTCTGCTTGAAAATGACTATTCTGGATTAAACTTAATTCCGAATAAAGTCACCGGTTAATTCCAGATTAAATCATTCCTCAGACGTGCAAACGGTTAATTCTGCTTTAACGCTCTGAAAGAGGAATTAACTGAAGCATTTCCATGAAAACACGAAGGAAATTGCTTTAATTCTGAATTTTTTTATTCCGAATGAATCATTCGGAATAAAAAAAAAACATCATGTAAACGTAGCCAATCTGTACATCCTGCCCAAACATCACTAAATTATGCAGTTTGATATAGAAAGAAAACACTGATAGATGCTTCTGTGTTAGCTACAGTAACAGGCTATCAACAATAGACATGTGCAACAGGCAACCAACAAAACAACAACAACAACAAAACAAAAACAACAACAACAAAAATCTTGAATTAACCCTTTCATGCGTACTGGTCACTTATATTTTCATGGGTTCTGTAGTTTTAGTTCCACATCAGCAAACACACTGGACACTTATGCACCATCCCATAATACACTGACGCTCATATCATTACTGTAACTTGACAAACCTGATCTGTCGTAATATGTTTGAGTCTAAATCCGTTGCTAACTGTAATTAGACTGTTTTTTTTTTTCTTTTTGCATGAAGTGAGTAATAACTATCATTAGTCTATATTCAAATGTGAGAAAACATCAGATTAGCAGCATTAAAAAAAATGTTTATTTCATACATTTCACACAGTATATCAGTAAATACATGTTTTGGGGTTTTTTTGCGTCAAAAAGTAAAACACATGATGGATATTTTAACAACTCCATGAGAAATAGGGTCATAAAAACAATTCCAATCTTTTTTTTTTTTTTTTATGCCTAAAGAAGAATAAAAACACTCAGGAAAAAACAAACAAACTCATTATTCATACATGAAAGAATTAAGTGGAAAATAAATAAATAAATAAATCTGCCAAATCACCTACATAATTAGAAGCAGCACCCTTGTATATAGCATTCCCACTTTTTATTTATTTATTTTTTTTATTGCCTTTTATACCTTTTATGTCCCGTCGTATGTTTTTTTTTTTTTCACGTTTCATTTCCGTCCCTTTTGTCGCCTTTTATCGTATGATATTTTCAACTTGTTCCATCTTGTTCTGCTATTTTTGTCGCGTTCGGTTCGTGTCGTTTTCATCCGTATCATGTTCTCGCACACGAGTAAACACGTCCGCGACTTCACACGAGTCGCAACGAATACTTTGACTAATACCAACCAACGTATTTTTCATCTGTTATTTCTAAAATCAATTCCAGGAATAAAGGCTGTTCATAATGACAGGACTAGTATTATTCTATTATTATAGTCAGTAATAGTGTTTCATTCATGCAGATATGGACGGTGATAATCACACTTAATATGCTAATCTAAGCACCTGAATGGGTTTTTTTTTTTTTTTTTTCTCCACTGCTGCCTTGATCATAGCTTCATGTAATTACCGTGAGCATTCTGCATCGATTAAAAGTAGAAAAAAAAAATATTTGGATCTCGGCAATTTTTTGTGTGTGTCTGCGTGTGAGACAAACACTTTCAATGTTTTAAAAAGTCTTTTTCGGAGCCACATGAAAAGGAAAAGCATTTACTCTATGCTAATCTGGGTTCTAATTACGTGCTAAAACATATTTTACATTTACATTTTCACTTCTTCCAATTGGCAGATTTTTTTTTTACTTGAATTAAGCAAAAAAAAAAAAAAAAATCTCGAATTAAGTGATAATTATCTCCGCTAAATATGATCTATTCTCTAAAAATCAGTTCTTATATCTCAATTACAAGTGCTTCTGTCTTATTTTAAGTGTTATAAGATATTTACACCAGAAAATGAGGGAAAAATACACTTGATAAGATTTGGATTTTTGCAGTGCAGTCACCACCTTCATAAACTCACCCAATTATGTTCAACATTTTGCAAAAAGGTCAATAACGCAACCGCTGAGCCTGAGACCACTTCAGAAATATTTTGTGCAGAACATATGTGACGACACTGATATTTAGACACACAATACAAAGACATTCACATGCACGATTCAAGTCTAATCTTCCAAATTAGAGCACCGGCATCACTAAAGGCCACTATTATCAGTGACACTACGACTAATCTCGGCTTTCTATCTGCTGCCAAAGTGATTTTGCTGGGACAGACTGTTTGCTCTGACTTGCACATTAAATTAGATCTATTTTCCACCTTTGTAAGCCCTTCAAGAACACACAGAAGGCAGACATCGCGGCTCTGAGTGGCTTTGAAAGCTACATCAAAAGAGTGTATCCAAATTCCTAAAACATAACAATGTGGAGCCTGATTTTTCCAGGTAGCTTTGAAGTGAAATTTCTTGATGTTCCCTCATATTTTTTTTTTTTTCTCGTGTAGTACAAAATATCTGCACTTGGAAATGATATGATCTGACATGACTTTTGTAGAGTGGTGATGATATCAAAATGTGGCACATGTATGCGTTTTTGTTTTTTTTTTTTTTTTTTTACGGCATCAGCTTAAATTATGGATGAAACTGTGGATAGTTGGTACTATTAGAGATGATAAACTAAAAGCAAAGACTGTTCAGTGGGATTTTGCAGCTTTTCTAAATGACACAATATTAGAATTTAACAGAGCGATCGGTATAAAATCAGGGGATAAGGGTATAAATATTTATTAACTAAGTACTCATCACCCATCTGTAAATGTACACAATGGAAATGAAATTTGAATGATTAATCAATCAAACATATCTTGATGGAGAAGGAAATGATTTGGTGCAGAAGATAATATCATTCTGTCATTATAAGCTCATGAATTGGTAATGGAGCAGGCTAGTTTTTTTTCAGCAGAAGATTTCCTCGCTTCCAATAAACTGGTGGAATGACCTTGGCTGCATACTCCAGATAATTATCTCCCAAAATCAATGGTGAGGCCTTTGACAAATGTGATCATCAAGACAACTCCGTTCGCTCAAGCACCACTTCCCTTCTCAATCAAATCATCTCTGGCTGGTTTTTACAGCTTTAACGCCAGGCCGCGGTGACAGGAAACCACTACAGACTAAAACTAAAACTACACTTAAGGTTCTGGTTAACGATCGTGACAAAAGTGACGTTGGATATACGCGCAAAACTTTTCCGATATTTAGTAAATGTCAAAAAACAGAAGTGCGTAATGTTGGTTTTTCTATTAAATCACAAATTCGTGATTTGTTTATTTATTATCGCGAGATGACACGAGAAGTCATTCCATAAACATGACGACGAACATAAATATTTAGTTTTATTATTAAATATAACCTCTCTATTCCGTACTTAATTTTAAAAAATGATGTGGTTTCCTGGTGTGTCCATGTTTCTTTTTAAAACTCTTCTTCTTCGTTGGTTGTAACGCCCGTCAACATCCGTTTTTTTTTTTTTTATTCACCCAACTAGTTGCGAAAAAAGGTCTTTCCGTTGCAGTTTTGCGTAATATACCAATTTCACAATGACTGAAAAACTACCTCTTGCATTGGCAGATTTTTTAAAAATTTTGTTTATTTCGATTTTGTGTTTTTTTGGGTTCTTTTTTTTTTTTTTGCTTAATATTCAAGTAACAAAAAAAAATGCTCTTTATATAATAAGTTCTTTATATCTGACTGAAAAGTTCCTCTTTAGGTGATACTGTCTTATTTTAAGTGTGATGAGATATTTGGACTAGAAATGAGAAAAATACACGTAAGATTTAGAATTTTTTCCAGTTCAAATGCATTCATACATACATACATTGTGACTTTGTGAATGATTCGATCTATAAATTGGTCAAACTCCACTTTAACTTGTTTGAACTCCTTTTTTTTCCACTCAAAAACACACTCAGGATCGATAGAATTAATAAGGAATTAAATCGGTAAATATTGATAAAATCCTATCAATCCCCGCATTATGACCATAAGGTGTCATCTTTAAAACACATTTATATGTTTGATATTTAAATGTGAATATTTAAATGTGTCTGTCAACAGAAAGTACATTGTGCCTTTTTTATTTTATTCATTTATTTCCAAACACAACTTGGTTAAAGCACTTTT
>JAPTYQ010000002.1:7890084-7900396 GCA_029814465.1 Ostorhinchus cyanosoma | reverse complement strand
TTAGGTGATTCTGTCTTATTTTAAATGTGATGAGATATTTGGACTAGAAATGAGAAAAATACACTTGGTAAGATTTAATTTTTTACAGTGGAGACTGATCTCATGAAATTGCGTTATACAGTAGTGGAAAAAAGTTTTCACACACCCTTAAAATTTTTGTTTCCAATATTGTCATGAAATATTTTGCAGAACAATATTTTTTGTGTAAATGTGGCTGCGTCAGAAAAACAGATATAAATTTTGTATTTTTTAAAATTTTGTTTATTGTTTATCAGAAAAAAAAAACCAAGAAAACTAAATAATTCACAGTTTCAATATGTCATTGATGTTTTTTTTCTGCTTAAACATCTGGTTTTGACCTGGACAGAACTGAGCATGTGCAGAAGGAGCATGTGGGTTTGGAGAAGGGAACGATACTGGGTGGATTTAATGACTTAACAATGATATTTAATGCAATAAATGACAAATACATGGGGTTTCCAAACACTTTTTTCCACCACTGTATGTCACACTAGTTCTTCTGGTATTTGTCGTGTTGTACGTAAGCATTTTCCTCCTTTCACGTGTTTATTCAACGCCATTTGACCACATGATCTTGATCTTGGGGGTTACATATCCCTCACTTTAACCCTAATCCTTGTGTGATATTTGACGTGAACATACAAACAGAAAGCTTATAATACGTACAAATAACAAGCCAATTAAAAATGTTGTTTTTTTGTACACGAGTCATGATATCCCTTCGCATCAGAATCATCTTTCTTGGTCAAGTGCGAGGAATTTGGCTTCGGTTTTTCTTCACGTTTCTCATGTTGCACGATTTTTGCATTAAACATGAAAACACTTAAACACGGACTTAATATCAACAAACGTGGAAACAAAGAAAACAAGGGGTTGAATTATAGTAACAGTCGATGTGTACGGAGACGGTCTATTAAAGTATGTGTTTATGTCGCTGTGTATTATTTATGTACAGAGTGCAAATTAGTCACAGCTTTAAACAGAGTGAAACACAATGTACTGTATATTTAAAGGATCAGGGTTTTTCTTTTTTTTTTTTTTCTGCTGACAAATGACAAGATCTGCAGTTGTTTTTTTTTTTCCGGGTTTGCTCTTCTGAAATACCGTGACCTTATGCAAAATAGACAGATTTAACACCAACTGGTGTTTTTATCTTGTCGATTTTCATCTTAAAAATGAGCTGCAATAGATTCTGCACCAAAATAAATAAATAAATAAATAAATAAATCAAAAATCCACTGCATCAGGTGGAAAAAGGAAGAAGCTTTTGATACGGGTTCTGTCTGGGATTTGTCTATTTTTGGAAATGATAAACACACATTAGAGTTTTTCTGGAGCTAGACCCACATGTGAAATCCTGCAGTATTTGTGTGACCTTCAAACAGCAGCAGCATGAAGCAGGATGCCACGCCGCTGAAGACGAGTCGTGCATTTGCTAAAGTCTGACATGAGAAATATTAGTCAGCACAGTCACAACTCATACGTCATGATTGTTTTTAATGCACGGTGTGTATTTTCTGCCACGAAGCGTCTCTCTATTAAAAGTAGCATCAGAAGTTATTTTCCCTTCTACGGCTGGTGGAGAATATGTGCGAGGTGACATGTTTACAGATGACCTGATGAATTGAAACGTTAAGAATCGCGTCGAATAATGAATGTTTACGTGTTACGTTTTCAATGTAAAGAAATGGAAAGCGGATGCGACGCTGCTGCTGACGGGAAACGAGTCCAGTGGGCCGTTAATGTTGGATCTGAAAAGAACAACAGACTTCGTTTTATTGTAGAGGTTTGATATAGTCGCGGTAAAAAAATAACTTATTAGACCATTAAAAAAAAAAATGGTTGTGCAATCCAGTCCCAACTCCTGTGTGGATCATGTGACTGAAACAGACAGAAAATAAAAGCACTGTTTTTATCGGTACAATGACATAAGAACTGAAGGGATTTTGGTTTTTATCAAGAAAACATGGAAAATGTTAAGGGTGGGTGATACTAGGAGTTTGGTATCGATCTGATACTGAGTAAATACAGGACTAGTATCACTGATACCGATGCTTTTAACTTGAAATGTCGTGATGTTTGAATATTTTTATGATTTTGCCTTTAGTTACTTAATTATGAAAGAAAACACATGAAAAAGAGTTTAGTAAACATGTTTTTTTTCCTACAATATAAACACTTTAACAGTATAAAATAATCAAATAACTCCCACATTTGTTTAAAGTGGATTGTAGCAACAAAGGACAAAGACTCCACTTCCCATGAGCACTTGCTCTACTGTCTTAATGGCATAACTTTGGTCAAAGTAGCTGTGGGTTTTTATGGGTTACAGGTAAATGTAATTTGGAATTACTGCGTTCTTATTGAGCACGATGAGTAACAACAGGAAGTTTATTCCTCTAAACGCCTGCTTTCAGGGCATCAAAGTGACATTTTCTTCCCAAAGGGCACAGATGACATCGGACGACCTGGAGGGCGTCGCACACATCCAGCCCACGCGCTTAAATGTCAGCGCTACGTGTTTCTGGTCAAATCTAATACGTCTGGTTACGTTTTTTTTTTTCCACCATTTTCTTTTCGTCTTTTTTTTTTTCTTTTCAATAAATGCGTCCAGGGAAGATGTGGCGGGAAAGACTGGGACCAGTTGGAAATGAATGTGATCACATCAGAGAAGCGACTGTGTGGAAGGAAAATGTGTCTCCGAACTCCCTCGCCGCCGTGAGGCATAACACAATTAGACTTGAGATTGTTTTTTTCCTCTCCCTCTGCCCATCTGATTTCTGCTCTTGCCAGGCTATTCTCTTTCATCTGCTTTATTCGTCTGTATTGTCATAATGTAGCAGACCCTGAGTGCTCTCACAGATCACTGCTACAGCTTATCAGTGAAGTGGTGCCGCTCCAAATTGGGCGCCTTCGTTTAGTCTCTACATTCATTTTTAGGATTATACTTTAACCCTTTCGAGGTCACTCATGGAAATACTCGCAAAGTGCAAAAATTCAACCGTAGTCTGTTATTGGAGGAAATAACAAGACTTTTTTTGTTTTGTTTTTTTTTACTTCTTGGACATTTTTCAACATTTTTTCTTTGAAGTTATTGTATTTGGTTAATAATGTTAAAAATGCAAAAAAAAAAAAATACAATAAATAATGAAAAATATAAGATCACATGACCTCAAATTGTTGCCTCACTGTAACTGTTACTGTCACTGTCCATTAGTGTATTCTGAAATGACCAAAAATAGTCACTTGCCTTTATTGGGTGCCTAACACTTTAACCCTTTTTAGGTCACTCATGGAAATTATTATTATGATTACTTTATTTATTTATTTTTACTTTTGTGACATTTTTCAACATTTTTTCTTGTCATGTTGAAAATCGAGGTGAATTAAGTTACAATATTTGTTTAAGAATTTTTTAAAATTGCAAAAAAAACAAGCAAAAATGAAAAATATAAGATCACATGACCTCAAACGGTTTCCTCACTGTAAGTGTTACTGTCACTGTCCTTTAATGTATTCCGAAATTACCAAAAATAGTCACTTGCCTTCATTGAGTGCCTCAATTCAGTCTCTCCATTCATTTTTAGGATTATACTTTAACCCTTTAGAGGTCACTCATGGAAATAATCAAATTTTAAAAATTCAACCATAGTGTGTTATTGGAGGAAATTAGATTTTTTTTTTTTTTTTTTTAATTTTGTGACATTTTTCAACATTTTTTCTTGTCATATTGAAAATCAAGGTGAATCAAGTTACCGTATTTGGTTCCTTACCCGTAACTGGCAAAAATAAATAAATAAATATTTACAAGTAAAAATTCTAAATACAAGAAAAAACACATGACCTCAAATTGTGTATTTGTAATTTATTCAGAAATGACCAAAAATAGTCACTTGCCCGATAATGAGTTACAGACCTAGAACTACTTTTGCATCAACTTTCAAATCCATTTTTCTCTACATTTAACTTTTTCTAAGTATTTTAATCATGATTTATTATCCTATTATCAAATGTATTTTGCAATTAATTCACTGTTCATTTTCATACAAGATCAGTGTTAATTCCAAGATAATTTTATCAAGACAAAAAAAAAAATCTATCATTACGTGAATCTGAAGTGAAGCTTCAAATAAAATTATATTTGAAATAACTACCTTTAACCTTATATTGGGTTAAGGTTATTATGGTTATTAATTATTTGGTATTAAATCTGTGGAAAAGAGAAGGAAAAACGAATAAAGTAGAAAAAGGTCGAACCGCACATAGACGTGGTGATGAAATGGAACTGTAGAGGAAAGAGAAGCGGGTTTCCAGGTCCGATTGTCGTGGCTGCTTTTCTGTCATGAGCAGAGGTCAAAGGTCGACCCATCACAGAAATAGTAACATGAATAAAACTGTGTACACGAGTGTACTGGGAGGACTGGGTGAAATAAAGAGCAGAGGATACTGGAGGTCACGAACCCCAGCAGAGGAAAACCATGATACAGAACAAACAGGCAGAACATGTTGCTATTGGAAACTCTATGTTTTCATCAATGTTTGAACACTAGAAATAGGTTTAACGTCAGCATGTGACGATACAGATGTTTAAGTATTAACCCTTAAAGACCCAGAACTATGGATGGATGGATGGATGGATGGATGGATGGATGGATGGATGGATGGATGGATGGATGGATGGATGGATGGATGCTTTTGTGGCAGTTCCCAAATGAATTTTTCCTCTATTTTTAACCTTTCTGAAACTGATTTATCACCAGTTTTGCAAATAATATTATCCACTTTATTTTGCTTTTTTTTTTTTTAATTAAGCAAAAAATCTTGAATTAAGCAAAAAAAAAAAAAAAAAAACCTGTTAGCAAATGAAACTTATCTTAGTAAGATTTCTTGAAATAAGAATTTCCAGATCTATTGTCTAAAAATAAGGTATTTATATCTGACTGAAAAGTTTGTCTTAAGGTGATTCTGTCTTATTTTAGGCGTGATGAGATATTTGGACTAGAAATGAAAAAAGAAAAAAAAAACACTTGGTCAGATTTAGATTTTTTACAGTGTACATTTAACCTCCATAGGACCCACTGTTCACGTTTGAGGACAAGAAATTAACAGCTTTACATACACAAAAAAAAAAAAACAAAAAAGACAATAAAATTGTCCACCGAAAAGGACATTCCATCATAAAAATTTTAAAAAAACATCTGAAAAAACTGTTGCATCATGATGTTTCCAATGATTTAATTAAAAAAAGTCCAAACGTGTGCTTTCCAGACACAGATACAGTTATAAACATCTTCTCCTGCTTTAATGTCACAATGATTTGAACAAAGTAAAACTAACTTCAAACCTGAACTCATCTAAATGTATCTTCTGCTTAAAGTCTGTGCACTTTTAAATATAAATTCTTTTTCTGACATTAGCGAAAAAACGTCCGTCCCTGATGTTCCTGCTAATGTCGCTTCATAGATGTTTTTACCTAAAGTCTGTATTTTGACGTGTTTTTGTCAGATGTTGATGTTTCATGGGCTGTTTTCAACACAGTCAGAGCAGCTGCCTCTCAATTTACATATCCAGTTTTTTTTTTTTTTTTTTTTTAAGCCGTCACTCGTCAATGTGTGAGTTGAAATAATATTCATCTGTGGCCGCACTTCACTGGAACGAACGTAAAGGCATGATTAAGCCATTAAGGCCACATCTGCCAGCCTAATTCCTTTTTAATTTGCGCAGAACTCGGCTGTATTTTGCAGAGTTGATGTGACATTTTAATTAAGCAAAGGCTGTAAAAAATGATTAGCATAAGGTTGAGGCAGGGTACTGCTCTTATCACAGTGGAGAACGGTAACTGGAGGTCCACAATGGCCGACGCCGGACAGAAATTACACCCCACCCCCTCTGATCAATAGAGCAAATAGGATTATGGGATGTAGGGATATTGGAAAAAAAAAAAAAAAATGACACTGTGATTTTTTTTTTTTGTTTTGTTTTTTAAACCTTGTGATATGTTTATTGCCGTATGAAAAAATACTCAGGAGGATATAATAGCGGTGCGGCGTCGACGTAAATAGTCAAACAAATTAGTTGCGTTTCCTCTCGTCGTGGCAACGATTACAAGGAACTGTTGACACCAGGGCGTAAAAACAAAATTAGTTTTCAATCGTTTTGTTCCGAACGGAGCCGGTATATTTACAGTTTTTGTTCTTGCGTTCCATATTGTTTTGAACTGATTCGGAATGAAAAATAAAGTTTGTTCTTAACGTTCCAGGGTGTTATTAGTCTGGCTCCTCCCACCAGGCTGATGGTGGGAATTTACGGGCGGTGAAGTGAACGCAGCAACTGGAAAGTTTTTTGTTTTTTTTTAGTAAAATAGGCTACGCTTTTGGGAAATTTTACAGCCTATATGCAGAACAAAAAAAAGGAATGTTATTAACTGAATTTGGGGATTTCAAAATAATGTTTCTTCTGTTCCTTGTAAAATTTCGTTCTATTTTGGTTTTTGTTCCTTGAATCGGTTTGAAGTCCTGGTTTTCACAGAGTAAATGCACTGGAAAAATAATCTAAACCTTTCCAAGTGTATTTTTCTCATTTCTAGTCCAAATATCTCATCACACTTAAAATAAAACAGAATCACCTAAAGAGGAACTTTTCAATTAGATATAAGAACTGATTTTTACACAATAGATCTGGAAAATCTTACTTCAAGAAATCTTACAGAGCTCATTTTCACTTGTTCCATTGTCATTTTTTGCTTGAATTAAGCAAAATAAATAAATAAATCTTGAATTAAGCAAAAAAAAAAAAAATCTGTCAGTGGAACAAATGAAAATGATCTCGGTAAGATTTCTTGAACTCAGATTTTCCAGATCTATTGTCTAAAAATCAGTTCTTATATCTGAATGAAAAGTTCCTCTTTAGGTGATTTTGTCTTATTTCAAGTGCGATTAGATATTTGGACTAAAAATGAGAAAAATACACTCGGTAAGACTTCGACTCTTTCCAGTGTGTTTCAGTTTCATCCTTGTGGCTGAAATAATTCCAGATCAGTGATGTTTTCTTTGTTTACAGTCCTTTTCTTTTGTCCGTTGCTCATTTTTCACTCTTAACTTTGCGACTGGTTGACCGCTGTGTGCAATATGTGTCAGGTAGCCTTTAAATTAAATGAAAATACATGGACTTCATTTGCTTCCTTACATTCCAGGACCTGAGATGCTCAAACGATAAACAGTAAAAAAAAAAAAAATGATTAGACCATGAAAAGTCATCAAAAACAATGGTTCTGCAATCCAGTCCTAAATCCAGTGTGGATCATGTGACTAAAACAAACAGAAAAGAAAACATGGAATGAATAAAAGCACAGTTTTGATATAGATATTGATGGAAGAACTGAAGTGATTTTGGTTTTTTATCAAGAAAACATGTTAAATGGATAAATATCAGCTCTGAAATTCAACTATTATGAGCTATTTTTGTTATTATCATTATATTTGTCCAAACAAATGTACCTTTAGTTGAACCAGGCGTTAATACGAACAAGAAATTGAAGAAAACAAGGGGTGGTCTAATAATTTTTTCCTTTATTGTGCAGCTCTAGTGGGATGTATTTTCTTGTGTCGTGGTGGAAAATGTGTCGTGCACCAGTAAAACCGGTGTTTTTCTACCTGGACTTCACTGCTAAGCTTATTACATCAATGTTTTTAAATCTATTTTAAGGACTTTTTTTTTTTTTTTTTTTTTTCACGCTAAATGCCTCTTGAGATTTTCTATTTTTCATGCCGCCTTTGGCATAAACATTGGGACTGGAAATAGAACTCAGTGACTCTCAGATTAATTTGACACAGAATGCCAACTTAAACTGCAGCGAAGACAAAATCTATGAATGATGAAGGTATTTACAGTGCGTCTGGGTCACGGATGTTTCCTCGTTTCCGTGGACGATTGCACATCTTTTGCATAAATGCGTCACATATTTAAGGTTTTAAAATGGGATCGGCTGTAAAAGGAGACCCAAACATCCAAAACCATCTGATCTAAAATATATAATATCTGTTAATCCACTAATCTGATCAATACATGGGAATAATTGGTGTAAAATGCAGTTTATCATCTTTTCATGGTCATCACATATGACCCATTTGGATGTTCAGAGGCTCCGTAGTTACCATGGAAACACCGTCAGTGATTCATCAGTAAAACAAATGGAGTTTGAGAACAAAAAGCAGCTGTAGACACGTGTTATATATTCAGTTAATGATATATTTAACTGAAAAAGTCCGTTTTTCTTCAGTTTTCTCTGTTTGTGATGGAAGAACGCTCAAGTTTAATCTGAGCTTTTACGAAAATCTATGTGATCAGAACGTTAAATACTAGAAAATACATGATTTTCCCTAGAAAAATCTAAATACAGAGGTTTGTTTCATAATAAATGGTGACAAATCACTTAAGAAATGTTATTTTAGCGTCCATTCAGGTGATGTTGTCATGTCTGTGTGTGTGTGTGTGGGGGGGGGGGGTGTCAGGATATGAGTTGCCTCTATATATGTGCTAAGTTTAGAGTACATTTGATTAAAAATTTATGTTTTAATAGACATTGGAAATTTTGCCCATTATAAGTAAATGGAAGGGAAATAAAATGTAAAAAATCATAGAAAATTTTAACTTTGACGTATTTTTCCAAAAATGTAATGACATGTATTCTGGGTCACTGGTAATCTATAAACTCCATTTGGTATGAATTCAACCAATAGTTTTGCTCCAACAGACATGTGAAATTTCACCCATTATAAGTAAATGATGGGGAAAAAAAGTGAACTTTGACCTTTTGTTCCCAAAATGTAACCTGATCTATTCTGGGTCACTGGGAAAAATACAGTAAAAACCCACTTTGGTATCAATCTTGGTATCTTTTTTTTTTTTTTTATTCTGGGGAGGGGGTGATATTAACAAAACAAAGAAACCATAAGAGCACAGGTAAATACCATGAAATCATAGACATGTTTTTATGTTCTTATAATATGTATCTGAAAAAAAAAAATAGTGATTGGACTCCGATAACTAAAACACATGCACCGCGGGTGTAAAAATACCAGGTGCAATTGAGTCAGAAGAAAAAAGGCTCCACATTGGAGGCATCAATTATAATCAACTGGGGGATTTTAAGGATTTTTGCAAAGCTTTGTGCACACATTCTTGTCAAAGCACAGTTTGACTGCTGTAGTGAGTGGGATGTGTCAGGCAAATAAAAGAAGCAGAGGACTGTCTGAAAGCGATGACGTGTCGCTGGAGTTCGTCTGTTCTGACTAACGCTGCAGAGAGAAAAGCGTTTCAGGACGGAGGACGGCGTTGGACTCCGGCCCTCGTCTGTTCCAGGACAATAAACGGACCACGCACTCTTCAGATTAACCCAGAATCCAAGCGATGTGAAGATGGTTTCACCACAGTGTGAGCACAGTTTAGGCCTGGCTTCTCAAGTCATAAACTCACCGGTTACCACGGTAACGTATCACAGAACACACTCGCCGTCCTGGCTGGTGTCCAGTGAGCAGCCCGCAGATATGTTCCAATATGTGTCCTATATGAACAACCAGTGTGCAGAAATAAAATTGACAAAATGATCTGTGGATTTCATTAAATCAAAAGTATTAGTCCAGTCTCTGGGGGATGAAACTACTGCAGCCTCTTCACCAAAACCGACTCAAATAAGCGAGAGAGAGTTTCAAATAACACCCACAGGATCAGATATATGGATAAAAGTATTGGGACACATTGAATTCAGGTGTTTTTTTTCCAATAGGAGTCTGGGATACAAAACAATAATGACTACACTGCAAAAAAAGGTGCAAAAAACTAGATAAAAACACTAAATCTGAGGAAAAAAGAACTCAAAACAAGTGAAATGTCTGTCCATGCATCAAGAAATTTCATTGGACATTTTTTTTTAATTAAGATTATTAAATTTAGAAATAAGCACGTCTACAGATGGAAGCTGGAAAAGGCCACACTGTAAAAATCTAAATCTAACCAAGTGTATTTTTCTCATTTCTAGTCCAAATATCTCATCAGACTTAAAAATAAAATCAGACATAATCACCTAAAGAGGAACTTTTCAATGAGATATAAGAACTGATTTATAGAAAATAGATCTGGAAAATTCTAATTTCAAGCAATTTTACCAAGATCATTTTCACTTGTTCCATTGACCGATTATTTAGTTCGAATTAAGCAAAAAAAAAAAAAAAGAAAAATTCTTACAATACATTATCAAAAAATAAAGATTAAGACGTAAGAGTCAAATACGTAA
>JAPTYQ010000002.1:7415612-7425990 GCA_029814465.1 Ostorhinchus cyanosoma | reverse complement strand
GGGGGTGAATAATGATGTATGTCTCTGTAAATGAATGTCTCGCTCCATCATAAGCTTCGTTATTGTAGCTCAGAACGGTCCGGCTTGTTTCATCTTCACCAGGTCAAGTTAAAAACCACAAAAGTTTCTTGGATTTTTAGATTATTTCCTCCTACTGCACATGTCTGTCCCCTGTGGAGCCGTCTCCAGGGAAGGATCGCTTGACTAAATGCTTTTTTGTTACATGAATTTGATTTTCTCCCTTTAGAGTAAAAAAAAAAAACATCTGGTACCAAAGATTTTTTTTTTTTTTTTTTTTTATTGCCATTGATTTTCAGCGGGTTGTCTTTGTGGTCAAATGATTGGTTGGCATGAGGGATTGGCAGCAAAGTGTTTTCTCAAGGTTCACTCCTAGGGGGAATCCCTCTCTAAGTCAACAAGTCCACCCCCCCCCCCACATACACACACCTCTCAAAACAATAACCATCCCATGGGAAACCCAGCAGCTTCCTGTAAAGAGAACGATGTTTCTGTGCTGTGTATTTTTTTTTTTTTTTTCTTTTGCAGGGCAAGGTCTGACACATCTAACACCTTCGCTCAGAAAGCACAACATAGATGCACTTGATTTGTTCGATGCCGTAGCGTAGTGATGCTCAGAAAAACGGACTGTGCTGTAAATGAAACGCCGTGTTCTTCGTCTACAGTATTAGGATGGCGTTGCATCGCAGCACTGCACATTGAACCAGAATAGAACGGAACTGCCAATTAAATTAACACATCAGGTACATTTGGAGCAGCGTAAATGTTGAGCCGTTTCTCAAAAACCAAGAACACAGAGTACCGTCATGATAAGAAGAGACTCCAGATTTCCTAATAACGTAAAATTGAACGGCTGGTACTTGTGAACTTTCCTCCTCGTCTCTGCTCTATTTCTGCAAACGCCTTCATCACGTATTTCCTTCGAATCACCTCAAGGTCACTGATTTGATTTCAATACATTTGTTCGAGCATTTGCATGTCATTTATTTTTTCAAAAACATAATACATTTCGTCGGTTCAGCCGCACAGGTACGGGTCGGGTCAGCTCGAACTGCATCTTGGGAATTATTTTACAGCCGAGTCTACACGAGTCACCAACCAGTGCGTCCTTTGTTTAAGCTAGCTGACATGAACAACATCCGGTACGCTGCAAAAATCTAAATCTTACCAAGTGTATTTTTCTCATTTCTAGTCCAAATATCGCATCACACTTAAAATAAGACAGAATCACCTAAAGAGAAACTTTTTAGTGAGATTTAAGAACTGATTTTTTGACGATAGATCTGGAAAATCATATTTTAAGAAATCTTACAAAGATGATTTTCACTTATTCCATTGGCAGATTTTTATTTTTTGCTCAATTAAAGATTTTTTTTTTTTGTTTAGTTCAAGCCAAAATATCTGCCAATGGAACGAGTGAAAATTATCTTGGTAAGATTTCTTGAAATAAGATTGAAAACTTACTCTTTAGGTGATTATGTCTTATTTTAGGTGTGATGAGATATTTGGACTAGAAATGAGAAAAATACACTTGCATTCACTGAATAAAAAGATTAACTATATTAAAATCTTGCCTTAGAATTAACATTAAAATTAAAGTAGAATAAAACAAGACATTTTTTTTAAGTGCATTTAAAAAACAAGATTGAAAAGAAGCTCATTAGTTGTAGGTCGCCGATGCCTTCCTCCTCTGATAAAATGCTCATCTGTGTGTGTTGGCTGAAGGGATGAGGGATCTATTCCTTAAAAGTGCGTCATAACGCTGCTCACCAGACCACAGTGTGGAATGGTTCTGTCTGCTGGTAACAACACCCTCCTGATCAAATCTGCTAGTATGTGTGAGGTTGTGAACATCCCAGGGAACCTTGTAAAGACCCCCTGAATTGTTGTAAAATAAAGTCTCCCCTCGTTAATTGAGTGTTGTTGGGAACTAAAGCGATAATGAAGGATTACGGAGTCCTTCCACTTGGGTCTTAGAAGCCATGTTAAGAACCCAATGCAGACTACAGTAGATTGCTGCAGTGCCAAAAACAAAATTGCAGCGTGTTCTTATTTTTAGGTTATGATTAATTTGTGGTGGTGTGGCTTTTGTGCTGGGCTTTTATTAAAGGTGCAGTGGGAGATGTTTTCCTGGAGCATTTTTATTTTATATTTTTTTTACTATTTAGCTTGAAATCCCCTTCACACCCCGATTGCAACCAATTAATTAAATGCTCTAATACAAAAATAAAAACATTTTAGTCACCTGTGGAACAGATAGGACTGAAAAACACACCATCCAATCGATTTAAGCACCCACTTGAAATAATTGGATGGTGATATGTTGATCAAACTCAACTGCCATTTGTCCCTCCCCCCTCTGCTCGTACCGCTCTTTGGCTTGAAGCTTTTGTCCAGGAAATGAAGCCTGAGCTTTGGATTAGATAGATAGATAGATAGATAGATAGATAGATAGATAGATAGATAGATAGATAGATAGATAGATAGATAGATAGATATTGTCATTAGGCAAGTCACAGTAAACAACATTTCGATGTGCTTTGCAGCCGCCGCCATATTAACAATATTAGGATGTAAATCTCACCTGGGGGTAGAATTGTAAGAGTGAGGGGTGTTGGAGGAGACTGAATGAGGTGCTCACGTAGCCGGGGCTGGAACCAGGGCCTGAACCGGAGCCTTGTGCTAGCGCTTTGCATTGCACGTGCAAATACTCTGGAGGCGTGGCTTCAGGGAGGATTCTGTAGAAAGAGGTTTGGACTTTTGAATTGTGTATTTTCAAAAGGGTAAACATCTCCTACCCCACCTTTAATGCAAAACAAGTTAACATTTTTGGTGACCTTGACCTTTGACCTACATTCATCAAAATGTAATGGGTTCTATTCTGGACCACCTCGCACATTTCCTGAAAATTTCATGGAAATTGGTCCAGTAGTTTTTGTGTAAAGTTGCTGACAAACAAACAAAAAATAACCAAAAACAATACCCTCGCCTCCCTTTTTTTTTTTTTTTTTTTTGGGGGGTGGAGTAATAAGCAAGACTATTGAATTCCACCATCCCACAGAGGAGGAACAGATACTAACTGCTCACTGACCCGATCCACACATTCAGTCATAGCAACAAACCGGGTGTTGTCTGCCTATGACACTTGTTCAGCTTGTGTTCTGCGCTTGTTAAATATGGATTTGTGGTTTTGTGCTTGTCCTGACCTGCCTCCCCGTCGCCCGTTGCAGACTCGTTTCATCCACTAGAATCAAACATGCACACACAAATATGGTGCTATTAATTCATTAGATTCCTCTGGAGCATTTTTGCTATTTCTGGAGTTAGTTTTGTTGGCTTAACGTCTCCTGCAGCTTGTATGTCATGTTGATACCTTGGGGGAAGAATATGGACAAAACTCAAATGACTCACCTCTTTCCAGGCCTAAGGTTGTCCCTTTCAATTTGGATCAGGGTTGCTTTGGTGAGGTGAGGCCATTCTGAATGGCAAGATAACTAAATGCCAGTTTGTTTATGTTTTGTGGTCGGGTGTGGGGTGGGGGGGGTTCAAGCCAAGCAGCAAAGCTCACTTTTTTAGCGAGTCAATTTTGTAGCATCCCAGAGGCTAGTCTCTCAGATTAGCACAATGAGGATTATCCAGCCCAGCCTGTGTGATCCGTCCACTGGCTGAGGAAGGCAACGCGACTGCACCCAGTACGAGGAGGAGTGGGCGGAAACTTAACCCAGCACCTTCCAACGTTCGCAGAAACATGCACACTTTGTCTCCGGTGGCAGTTTGCAACAAAAAGCACAAGTACCTCGCAGATATTTTAGGTGTACGTTGAAATGGTGTGGAAATTTCTTCATTTTTTTCTTGAGGATGCATTTCACTGCGGACCAGATAATGGGATCCTGAGGCCAGTGAATATTTATACCTCCACCACAAATCCACTGTAGATTCCTGCTTTTGTTTTTGTAATGGTTACGCACTGACACACACTGTGGCTGAAAAGATGCAGCTGTTTCCGTCTGAAACCTGTGTTTCCAGATGTGCAATAATCGTTGTATTTGTACAATAATTTTACCTCTGTTTCATGTGCAATGATCCGTCTGTATTGTCAGAGGTATGATAATTTCCTGACTCTTACGTCTAGTTGCAGATATAATCAATCTGCATACGCTCATTTTAATGCATTTCCCAACATGATTCACATTCTCTGTAAATGTGACTGTGATGTTTTTCCAGTCAGTCACAGAGAGAAACAATGACTCATGAGCATGGTTGTCCTCTGTTATCAAAAATTTGAGTCATTTGATAATAAATACATTAACCCAGAGGCCATTATTAGATCTATATAGTGCAATTATTGTATTTACTAACAATATAATCATTTTATTGCTGGTTTGGTTTGTAAGCATTAATGTTATGTCAGCTGTAATGCTCGGCTTCTGCATTTATTAGTCAGTTTCTTGTTGTTCAGTGGAAAAGTGTTCTATTAGTTCTATGTGTAAAACCATGAGACATAAATGATACACATGAAAAATCACAGTGACTCTGAGTTTGTCCAGTTACATAAATATGTAGTTATAAGTCTAGATTATTTTTTTTGTAGGGCTACACTTTCCCTCTTTACTGTTAAAGTTCATCACAAACATGGTCAGTTTGGCCAGGGTTATTGGTGACTACAGAGTAAAAAAAAAACAGTCAGTTTAACTCTTAAAGAGTTGAATTTAACTCTAGTTAAGATAACAAATGTCCAGTACCCACAATGCAATGCGGCAGACTGATACTAACCATTAAGGGTGGGCGATCAATCCAATACCAAGTAAATACAGGGCGAGTATCACAGATACAGATACTTTCTACTTGAAATGTCATGATCATTGAATAATTTAGTGATTTTACCTTTAGTGAAGTGATTATGATGATGTTAAAACACAGGACAAAGATTTTAGGCAAATAAATAAACACATATTTTTATTATTATTATTATTATTAACTATCTACAATATAAAACAAATTAACAATATAAAAATAATAAAATAACCCCTTTTCACCTTTTACTGCACACAATTGTTTGAGAAAGTTACTACAGCAAAATTAAAAAAAACAATATAACATAAATATAACAATGTCAACAACACAACATAAAATACTTTCCATCACATGCAGATATTTGTGAAAAATAAAGTCAGTAATAAAGTAACAAAGTCAGTTGTGAAAAATAAGTAAACAAAAGCAACAATGTCATAATAATATAACAAAATAAACAACACACGAGAAAAAAACTCCACTGCTCGCAGATATTTGTAAAAAAAAATAAAGTCAGCAGTAAAAGCCTCCGTCCGATGTATAGAAGAGAAACTGCACCAAAAGTATCGCTCTCATCACACTAGTATCAATCCAAGACCGATACCGCTTTGGTATCAATATCATCGATATTTAGATCCATACTACTAGCTCTACTAATCCTCACTCTGTAGAGTTGAATTTTACACCACATCTGTGCGGAACTTTACACTGACTTTAAACTCTACTGTTAGAGCTGGTTTACTCTCCATAGAGCTAAAAATACTCTACCTAGGTTAAAATAGCTTGAGTCTGAAATATTGACACTGCATGTGTTTTTTTTTACTCTGTAGTTAGTGTTGATAATGCAGAACATGCCTGAGGCAGCTCATTGTTTTGAACACTTTTCTTTATTTTTTTTATATCAAAGTTGTTGACTACATTGTTTAACTTTCAGATACAGTTTAATTTTGAATAATTATGCTTGTCATTTTTGCTTACATTTAAGCCTTCTATTTAATTTGCATTATGTTTATAGCCTGTGGCGTAATTATTATTCTGCCTCAATATGGATTGCAAATATAATTATTTTTTTTGACCAAGCTTCTGGTATGATTATTTAATATTTTCCATCTGGCAGTGCTGCTCTCAGTGTAAGCCAGTTCAGCTTTACCTGACTGCTTATATTAATAGATGAAAAAAGAGCCAGGTGGTGTTATACATAAAATTAGATATGTGATGCATTCACAGGCAATGAGAAATGCTGTGAGTTCAGACGGGTGACGGGTGAATTTCAATCACATAGAAGCAAGTTTTCTCTTTTAATTTGTCTTACACTCGAATAAATGTTTAGAGTGAAGAGTGTGAATTCTCATATACGGTCGCGGAAAAAATTATTAGACCATCAAGTCATCAAAAGCAATGGTTATACAATCCAGTCCTAAATCCTGTGTGGATCATGTGACTAAAACAGACAGAAAAGAAAACATGGAATGAATAAAAGCACTGTTTTTGTCAATACAGTGACATAGATATTGATGGAAGAACTGAAGTGATTTTGATTATTATCAAGAAAACATGTTAAATGGATCGATATCAGCTCTGAAATTAAACTATGAGCTGTTTTTGTTTTTATCCAGTGGTGTAGTCCATATGGAGGGCCCACCCTGCCATATTGAAAAATAAATACACAAATATATACACAAATATAAAAACGGCTTGATAAATTTATTTCCATACCATTTATTTATTTATATTTTTGCTTCTTTAATTTTTATCCCTATATTTAATTCTGCATTTTCCTATTTATATTTCCTTTATTTCTTTTCTTATTTATTTCTATATTTTATTTTCATCCGACCTCTTAATATTTTTTATAATAGTGAGCCATATGTCACTGTTGCAAAAATACTGTTTTTATGGACAACTAAAAAAAAAACTTTGAGAGTAGACCCACTTCTCCAGTGATCAAATCAATTCAATTCACTTCAATTTAATTTGCAGATCCCTATATCACAATAAGGTTATCTCAGAGGGCTTTACAGAGTCACCACACCACTGTTGTTATCATTATATTCATCCAAACAAATGGACCTTTAGTTGCATTAAAATGAACAAGAAACTGAAGAAAACAAAGGGTGGTCTAATAATTTTTTCCTGGACTTTACAGTATATCGCTCAGAGGCACAGTTCAAAAGTAAAAACACACTACTAGTAGAAAGAGTGCCAACACATTGTGTAACTTGCTGACCTGCATCCAGGGCTTGTAGGCAGTGATGTTTACAGTGTTTTAGCCATTCGACATGTGCTGGAACAAACCCCTTCTCTCACCTCGTTCACATTCTCAGGTGGTGCTGAGGTCCGTGCAGGACAGAAGCAGCGTGTTACATAAAGTTCAAAGTGAATTTGACATGCAGGGTCCATCATTGTATATTTTTTCCCCAGCAGTGGAGCGACAGCCCCGTGCATTATACATACGTGCCGACTGCAGAAAGAGAATACAGGAATAACTGCGTGAAATGGTAGCTTTCAATTTGTTTGCTGACAAGGAGCCTTGTTTTGTGTTTGGGGCTCAGCATGTGTTTCATTGTGCTTGTTCAGAGGCTGGATGATTTGGTTTACCGCACATAACTCAATACGTGTCGGTATCAAACGTATCAGACGTCAAGAATAGCACGGAAACATTTCGTTCGTAGCAATTATAGCAACTGCGATTCTTGCGGATGGTGCACGGAGCCAATACGGGGTTAAATGTTGCAGCAGCCTCAATTGAAATGCAACGATTGTTCTTGTCAGCAAAGATGACTGCTCTACCTCGGGAGTATATTTAAGGGGTGTCAAACCAGATGCCTATTGCTTCTAGGAGACTTTGTTGACAATGAAAATAATAGCTTTGGATGGCTTTCAAAATTAAAATGCCAAAGGCTTTTATTGGAAACGCGCCACAGTCAAAAGTCCATGACAACGTGCCCTTCTCTGTCATTTAATGTCTATAAGTACTCCAGGTGAAATGCGTTGTATCACTGCCACTGCCACTTCGAATCCGTGTTAGATCTTCAGTAGCCTTGTCGGATTATATTATAAGTTAGCGGACGTATACGTAGCAGCAGCCACTGAACATGTGCAAACACCTTTCATGGTTATAATGTTTAGGGACATGAGCAGGAGTCAAAGGTTAACTCACAGGATGATAGATTATGAGATTGTGCCTCCAGTAATGATTCATAAAACTGACAATTATAAAAGCCAGAAACAGCCTGAAATATGATGAATAAAAAAAGTCATTTCATTTAGATGTGACATGCATCTGCATAGTTTGTTTTTTTATTGCAAGTCATAACATCATTGCAAAACCGAACAAGTGATTTCAGGCAGAACAAGCCCCGCCCCTCGTATGTATTTTATCTCATTTTGGCATCGATCCAGCTGATGTCATCACGTCTATGCATGTGCTGATGTTGGCGTATCAATCGCCGCTATATATGTGCGAAGTTTGAAATAAATTGAATAAAATAGATGTTTTTATGGACGTGAAATGTTGCCCATTATAAGTAAATGGGAAGAAAAAGATTTTAACAATTCATAAAAAATGTGAACTTTGACCAACTTTTCCCAAAATGTAATGGGATGTATTCGAGGTCATTGGTAATCAGTAAACCCAATTTGGTATGAATTCAACCAATAGTTTTGATGTTAGCAAGTTAATAAACAAACCAAAACCAGTAACCAAAGTACAAGTGGAAAAACTTCAAAATCTAAAAAATCTTTACTTTATTTAAAAACAGCAAAAAATCCACTTTTGTGGACTGAAGACCCTGAACCAGAGGTCTCAAACATGTGGCCCGGGGACCAAATCTAACCCGCCAAAGGGTCCAGTCTGGTCCCTGGGATGAATTTGTCAAATGCAAAAATTACCTTGAAGATAGTGATTATTTTAGTTCAGGTTCCACATTCAGACCAATTTAATCTGAAAGGGTCGGATCAGTCAAATACTATCATAATAATCATTTTTCTTTTGTAAATGTAAACCTTTTCATGTCATTTTACTGTATTTGCACTCAAACAGAAACGCAAATAACCTGAACAAATGCACGTTTACCAATATTCAGTCTGGTATTAAAGGTTTTGTGATCTGTAATTGATAATGTACATGTGTAGGTAATAAACTGAGACATAATAGTGTTAAAATTATACTTTTTTTTTTTTTTTTTGCAGTTTTGTTAAGAAATTTCAGTTTGTTCCAGTGAACGGATACGTTTAGAGCTGACATTATTTACATATTATTATATTATTATTATTTGACTGGTCAGATCAGATTTGGCTTCATGTGACCCCTGAACTAAAATGACTTTAACACCCCTGCACATTTTTGTTGATTCAAATTATTTACTAAACCATTTAATTCCATTCTTATACCAAGTTCAGACTAAACAATAAATATTACATGATTTTCATTGTGATTAGTTGATAATAATCATAAATTCTTGCCTTGTTTTGATCTAGTGACATAGACTACCTTCTATTTGCCGCCGTCTTCCCGACTCATTCTTCTGTCTTTCTCTAATTGCATGATGTAATTTGGAAGGAGGTGTGAGCAACCACTTTAAAAAGGTACATAAATGCGTAATGCGCCCAGTCGATCTAAGTTCATCCCTTAGTTTATTATGTCTGGGGTGTTTATTGTCAAAAGTGAGAATGAAAGGGTTGGATTTAAGATGCACGGCGGAAGACGGTGTCTGAAGCAATAAAAGAGGCCATTGTGGTTCAGACGACGGATCTCCTGTGAAATAGTTTTATAACGGACCTAAGTATCGCAGTTAATAACTATAGACAATCAGCGGTTGTGTTCGATAACGGCAAATAACTTCAAATGATGTCTCTGTTGTCTTTTGGAAAACCTGTTCTTAGCTTGTACTATAGTGAAAGTACGTATTTTCAATCATCCCAAAGAGAACTGAAGGCTGAAATTAGCAACGATTCGATTAAATAGATCCAAATGTTAAAAGAGTTTACAACGAATTCAGCAGTCGATTCGTGTCACATGTCACTAGTTAGTTAGAAATGTGTTTATAATTAGTAGGATAAAAAAAAAAAAAAAAAGTTTTCGAGGGGGTTCCACACACATCATAAAGGACACAGTACATACTTTATTTATTTTATTCTTTATTTCGATCATGTAATGACAATTAGAAAACAGAATTACACATAATAGTAAAAAAAAATAAATAAATAGATAAAAGATAAAAAAAACAACAAAATAAAATGGTAGCATAAAATTGCAACATCCTAAACCTTAAAATTTACATGAACGAAAAGGAGAAGGAAGAAGTAGAAACTTATCTCATCCTACCCCCTTAAAAACTGTCCCAATTTAGCAGAAACACTGAAACATGTACAGTTAGTTCCTCATTCATATCCATATTACAACACAATCAAAATTTATCTCTAAATTACAAACACTTATGGAGTTAATCCTTCAATATACCTCTGAAAAATCCATTCTTTACGCCTCTTTTTAAACAAACTAGTAATCTGCTTTAGTTCTGCACTCAGTTCATTCCACAGTTTAACTCCCTTTACAGTGATGCAAAAA
>JAPTYQ010000002.1:7342421-7353020 GCA_029814465.1 Ostorhinchus cyanosoma | reverse complement strand
CTCTCTCTCTCTCTCTCTCTCTCTCTCTCTCTCTCTCTCTCTCTCTCTCTCTCTCTCTCTCTCTCTCTCTCTCCGCCTCAGCCAAACTTGTCAGATTAATCACAAAGAGGTATATTGACTTTCATCCTTAAATACACATAATACAAAATCCTCCGTCTGGGGGCGTAAAAAGTCATCAAAAGGAATAAATGTTTGAAGGTTTAAGCCTTACGATTTCTGCCCTTGAATCTATTAGAAAACCAAAGATGTTGAGAAGGTGTTGAGGTGACATCTCTCTCAAACACGAGGACGGCGGCGGCGGCGGCGGCGGCGGCGGCGTGCGACGTTACAGTAATCCCATAGGATCGCTGCTTAACAGTGCATTAATTCACATACAATCCAAAAGCGGGCGTCCAAGGATTTTGTTTTATGAGGGATTTTCCGAAGCAAAGACGTTTCAGATCGCTAATTTGGCGACAATAATACTCGGCGGACGCTGCGTTCTTTGATATTCCCTCTGGGTTTTTGTCGTCAGCGTCAGTTGGACTGGGCCTACCTGGAAAACAGATCTGCTGTATGTTTCCTTTTGCTTTTGCGTTCTGTCTCCACCACCTGTCTTTCAAAGTTTTCCTCCTTCTGTCTTTGAGACTACGATGTTGGGATTTGCCTTAAACAGGACTCTTTTCTGTTTCATCTTTGCCCTCTCCTTCACAGTTCTCCCTCATTTCCTCCCTTCCCTGTCTGGGCGTCTCCTCCCTCTCTCGTCTCCAAAAAAAAAAAAAAAAAAACCCTCCCTCCATCGCCTCCATTTGCTCAGACGCCTCCTTTAGCGCCGATTTCAGCTCTGTTTTATTATTCTTTTCATCCCTCTCTACTTTCATCTGCCTCTCTAGTTCACTTGTTCAGATGCAAAGATTTTTGAAGTCTTGAGGTCATCAAGAAACTTCTCCAACTATTCACTTCTTTCCTCTAACCATTCCTCTCGGTCTTTCGCTTTATTCAGCAATCCTCCTCAATAGTCCCCCATTTCTGGCACTTGAGTTCATCGTTATTTTCCCACATTTGCGCTATCACATTCTCATTTTGAACTTTTACTTTATGAAGAATTTCTTTAGCTGGTGTTTCCAATTTTCCTTGTTTCTCATATTTGTTTCCTTCTCGTTTTCTTGCTGTCGGCAACTCGCATATAATTTCAGTTTTTTTCCATTGTTTCCGCTGCAGTGGTCGTTTCATTGCCTCTAGTCATTTCCTTTCCTTTGATTGAAGCTCCAGTCGCTCTCTGCTGCTCTTTTCACCCTTTTCTGAAGCCTTGTTGCCTCAAATTCCTTTTATATTCCAGTGATACCAAGAGCAGGGGAGGAAAAGAACATAAACATGCATATATAGAATGATCTACTTTGTAAATGTGAGAAAAACTGTGTAACTTTAGTTTTAATGGACCACCAGGGTAAATCCTTGGGGGTAGGGATGACCTCAACATGTTTAAGACAGTGATTCCTTTATAAGTTTAGTTTGAAAAATGAAAAAAAAAATGACATTGCGATTTTTTTTAAAACCATGCGATATATATTGCGATGTAAATGGTCAAACAAATCTCGTTGTGGCAACAATTGCAAGACACTGTCGACACAGAACACGTGTTTTAGTTTCATTCTTCTTGTAGTTGAAATAATTCCCGATAACTGACTTGATTTTACTTTTCTTTTCGGCACCAAGTCTTCATTATCGGTGATTTTCTCATGCAGGGGCGTGGCCTGCTTTGGCAAAATGATTAAAAACGATTGCAATTGGTGGATCGCTGTACGCAGTGTGTGTCAGGTATCCTTGAAACTACTTGAAAACACGTCAAGTTCATTCAAAGTAGTACGAGATATTAGATTCCAGGTTCTTTTACGTAATGGAAACGCGATAAGGCTGAGTCGAGCTGGTACCATGTAGTGGGAATGTGGCATACAGTCACGGAAAAAATTATTAGACCATGAAAAGTCATCAAAAACAATAGTTATGTAATCCAGTCCTTAACTCCTGTGTGGATCATGTGACTAAAATGAACAGAAAAGAAAACATGGAATGAATAAAAGCACTGTTTTTGTCAGAACAATGAGGTAAGAACTGAAGTGATTTTGGTTTTTTATCAAGAAAACATGTTAAATGCATAGATATCAGCTCTGAAATTCAACTACTATGAGCTATTTTTGTTGTTATCATTATATTCTTCCAAACAAATGTACTTTTAGTTGAACCAGGCATTAAAATGAACACAAATCTGAAGAAAACAAAGGGTGGTCTAATAATTTTTTCCAAAACTGTATTTTGGCTTCATCTGATGTCGGATTTATCTGTTGAAATTCTGTTTATGTCTATCAAAAGACAAGTGATATGGATGATACTGGGTTTATTTAATAACTAAACATCAAATACAGATACAGACGCACATAGATTTAACATCTAAACTGTAAAATGTGGTTAGTTTCATTTTCATTGTTGTGCATTGAAATCAAACATCAGTTCAGTCCAAGTTTATCCTAACATTAATTTACGTTATATTTAATATGGGCAAAGTGAGGGTCTACTCAGCAGAATATGTTTGCTTCATTATATAAGACTACAGCGGACCCTCACGGTCTTGTCATTAATGGGAAACACTGGGATCGGTTCGGTCTCTGGCTTCATATTAAACCCAACAACACTTTTAACACAACACTAAACCAGTGTGATCAGGCTTTATCACACTGTGGGCTTTTACTGGACTTTAATAGAGGAATGTTGATTTTGCCTTATTTGCTTGTTAAACAGAAGAGCAGTGAGATGTAATCACTATTATATTCTTGAACTGAGTGATAGAGTTGGAACCATAACATGCAGAACCTTAAAAAAAAGCAGCATTTTAAAAACCGTATGACTGTAGAGTATTGTCCTGTACCTTCTTTTAATTGGTGTATTTAGTCATATTCCATGTAATTTTCCGATACTATTAAGCTAAAGTTGTATATTTTGCGCAAAATATCCTTTAAAGGGGTCATATTTAGTTAAATCCACTTTAAATCCACTTATTTCAGTGCTTTTTGAACATTTTGAGCACATTTCAACAATACTGCGATAATAAACACAAACATTATAATTTTAGTCACAATAACCGGTATATCAAATCTTCATATTGTTAAATCTTTAAGTCCACAGTAGCAGAGGTGTAGCTCTGTTAAAGGGCTCATATTTTACTAAATCTACTTTTATTCGTCTGTGCTTCATTTCTTTGTGTATTTGGACCCTAATAGTTCGTACAGTTTGAACCTGAACCCTCCAGCTGCTGAAAAACTATCTTTAGATTCATTCCAGCAAAAATCAAGTGGATTTCTACAACCTGTTTGAATTCCTTCTTAATTTGTTATGTTTTAATACCTAGCTACGTGACGACATTTGCACATATAAGGTCCAGACGTCCGACGAACATTTCTCTGAGTTCAAAATAATTGTTTATCAGCAGCAGTTGGAGTAAAAACTGAAAATATGTCCAAACTTTGAGCAGATTACCTAAAATGTTCAGTTGTTGGTTGAATGGGACAGAGCAGCACAGTCAACAACCTGGAGGGGGCGGGGCCTGAAGTGGCTCAGGTCCATTTAAAGGGCCAGCGCTCAAAAACTACCTTTCTAGTGTCATTACTCAGAAATAAGACTGAAGATGGACCTGTGGAATTGAATTAACCCAAAAAGACCCAAATATCCATCATTAACCAAAAGCATCTACTGATCTAAACTGTTTAATACCTGTTGATTCACTAATCCGATCAAAACACATAAATAATTGGTGTAAAATGCAGTTCGTCTTCTTTTCATAGTCATCACATATGACCCATTTGGACATTCAGAGGCTCCTTAGTTACCATGGAAACGCCATCATCTTCTACGACGTTGATTCCCCAGTAAAACCCATGGAGTTGGATCAATGACAGTGGATAGAAATACTTGTTTTCTGTTCAGTTAATGATATTTAGCTGAAAAAGTCACTTTTTTCAGTTTTGATAAAATAGTCTTTGAAATTACTCTGAGGTTTAATAAACAGCTACATGATCAGTAAATTAAACAGAACAGAAAAGATCACATTTTTATTGAAGAGACGCAAAATAAAGAGGATAGTCTTGCCATAAATAGTGATAAATCTAAATGTAGAGAAAAATTTGTTTCCGAACTGCCACAAAAGTAGAACTGGGTCTTTATGGGTTAAGGAAGAATTCCAACCCAAGCACAGCATTTACAGTTCATTTAGACCACAGAGAAATGTCTGAAAAGGCATAATTCCATTTTTAAAACAGCCAAATGTCACTCCTTTAACACGTATTGTTTCTGTGCGTTGTCGTAATGTTGACGCTTATTTCTTGTGACAAAAAAGCGCTACTTTTTCCACTTCTTCCAGTACTAAACCACATTTACATCTGATCGTTCTTTTGCTACAGGAAATCGCTATGAGATGCAATCATAATGTGCTGCAAAGATCTGCAGTCGCAGTGTGATGATCTGTAATCGGCCGTTCAGCCGAGCGTAAAAAAACAACTCATAGTTGTCCTGAGGCCAGAATTCACCAAGTATCGCAAATCATTTAACACATGAAGATTGACTAATGCTTTTATTGCACAAAGCGGTTGAGTGTGACTAAATGACACATGGGAAGGCCAAATGTCTAAAGATAGTAAAGCTTTGACGACCCTGATGTGACGTGTTCAGCACCTAAAGAGTCAAATAAAGGTGAAGGGAGAAGGTTCAGCGCTTTAGTCAGATCGGATTACGCGGGACAATAGACTTTTACTCGACCTTACACCGAGGCTTCAGTGTAAGGTGTAAAAACGAAACGCTCAGCATGAGTTTGTTGTCACGTCAAGGTTAATAAATATATTTTGTCACTGTAGAGAATTTCAAGCACCAGTGTTAAGTCTCATAGCAGCTTTCCTCATCTGTTTTACACAGACAAGCTGACAGATGTACAATCCTCTGGAATCCTCGGCTCTGTTTGAGTCTCGGCAGCATCTGGGCATCCGCGCTCATTCCGAAAGCCCCGCCTCCCCATCTACCTATCACCTCGACATTTCACCACAGGTAAATACGATCGGCATCCAGGTTTACCGCAGTAGTTATGAGACAGACGTGACAGGCGAGCACAGCGGCGTAGTGCAGACGATTAAGCATAAAGCCTCCTGCGAAGAACACTAAGATGCCTCTCGGGGTGAAGAAAACCCGACTGACAAAACTTAGCAAAGTGAATAATCTCAGAGTGGCACAGAACTGACAAATACTCCCCCTTTATACAAAGAGTGCCAAGTTCAAGCGAGGAGGCACCTTTTCATAAGGCTCCGAATGAGAAATGATCCTCCATGAATATTGCAGAAAATGAGAGAAAATGATCACATCGTTTCAAATCACATCATTTCGGGGGGAAAAATGATGTGAATGGGAATCCCACTGACATAAACCAGTTATATAAGACAATGGGATTAAAGGTAGAATTTAACTGAAGTCATACAATACAAACAGCGATGAGGAAACCATGCAGCGTTTCCTATTTTGATCCCAACAGGAGCTGCCATGATAATGATGTTTTAGTTGAGGATTAATTGCCCTTCAAATAATTGCGGATTTAATTGTCTTTTTCTTATATAGTATCGGCATAATAACAGTTTTATTAATGTTTATGAAGAGGAAAATAATAATAATAACTTTGTTTATATGGCGCCTTTAAAAACTGAGTTTACAAAGTGCTTTGACAGCAGAGCAGAAGGGCACAACAGCAGAAGAAAACAAAGAAAACACAACACAATAAAAGCAATAAGTACAGCAGCATAAAACATGACTAAGGTTGAGTGCGTCGTGGTAGAAAGGGCAGAAATAATATAACATGATGGTGTCAGATCCATGTAAAAAAAGAAAAAATGAAGGAATGAATAAAACAGCATCGTGTATGTCACTATGGGCCTGTTTACATGAGTTTTTATTCCTGTTTAATTCAGAATAAAGGTTCATTCCGCTTTAAAATGACCATGTAAACATCTAATTCCAGTTGAAAATGACTATTCTGAATTAAACTTAATTCCGAATAAAGTCACCAGTTAATTCCACTCTTAATTCTGAATTAACTCATTCCTCAGACATGTAAACGGTTAATTCCGCTATAACGTTATTCCGCTCATTCTGCACATGCTCCTTGTCTCGTCCTGCTCTTCTGCTGCCGTCTTTGGTTCTAACATCCTTCTGTTCTTCAGACGATCAAATGAATTAGTGTTGATTCAGACGAGCTGCTGCTTCAGAATTATTACAAAAATAAAAGCAAAAATCACACGTAGTATCTGATCTTCCATGTTGCGAATTGAAACGAAAAGAAACAGGAAGTGAATGCGATTGTTTTCTTCCGGTAGACATCGCAACATCACGTCTGCGTTCTGTCCAATCAGAACGCTCTGTACCTCCAGCTCTGAAAGAGGAATTAACTCAAGCATTTCCGTAGAAACACCAAGGAAATTGCTTTAATTCCGAATGATTTTATTCCGAATAAATTAAAAAACATCCTGTAAACGTAGCCTACGTCAACCGAAAGAGGGTACAATTAAAAAGCAAACATCAAAAACATATGAAAATTAAAATTCAATGCCTTTTAAGAAGTGATTTAAAAGCTGTTACTCATCCTGCAAGCCTTCCGTGCTCATAATAACTGCCCACTCACAAAATATAGGTCCTGATAAAATACATGTGAGAGCCGTGTAGACGACTGAGGCCGAAAAGAACAAGACCTGCAGCTGCACATGCTCCAAACCTCCACAGCTGTCATGACACACACACCACAGAAGAAGAAGTTTCTGTGTGCGAGTACAGCTGCGAACAGGGGAAGGCGGGGCTGTTTGAGTTTCAGTCCACAGTAGCAGAGGTGTCGCTCGGTTAAAACACACGGAAATGAGCTTCGACTTGGTATCAAGATGAATCAGAATAAATGTAAAGACGTCGAGAAGTTAATCTGCCGTCATTAAATATCCAAAGGCCATTATTGAAAATTGCAGAGAACGTCCTGTTAATGACAATCACAGATATTTAATATTAATATTTAACATTTAAACAGTCGTCGTCACCTCGTAGAAGCTGGCAGAAGGGATGAAATGTGTCCGATGACCTGAAGGATGGGATGGATTTTTGTTTTCAGCTGGTGTTTGTCGTCTGTCTGTCATCCGTAAACAATTTTTCAAGAATTTTCTTCAAAACCGTCCGTGAGAATAACTTGATATTTGTTGTGGAACATCTTCAGGGAAAGGTCTCGAAAGTTTCTTCAAAGAATTGGGAAATATTGATTTTTAACATTTTAAAAATACCCATTTTAACAGTTGAACATATAGATTTCGTTACTATTGGCAATAGTTGGAAGTCGCATATGGGCTTTTGTTTTGGTGCTATGACCTTTGACCCTGGTTGACATTGAAAGGTCAAATCCAAGGTCATCTATGTCCAGACTTCTGCAAACTCCAAAACCTTCAGCCAGAATCAACTGAAATCTATAGCAGAGGTTCTTTGGGCCCAGATCTGCCAAGTTTGTTTAAAATAACTGAAAAATATAGATTTTTGAATTTTTGAAATGTTAAAAAAAAACAGTGGTTTATAATGGGACACATTTTAAAGTCCTATAATTTCAAAACAGTTGAAGATTTTAACCCATAAAGACCCAAAGTGACATTTGTTCCAATTCCCAAATGAATTTTTCTCTCTATTTGACCTTTCCTACGTGATTTATTACCATTTATTTTAATATTATCCTCTGAATTTAGCATTTTTTGCAGTTAAAATCATCCATTTTCCTATGTATATCAGACTAATCATGTAGATGTTCATAAAAACTAAAAGTGAAGTCAAAGGTTATTATATTAAAATGCAAAAAAAAATGAAGAAAATGTGACTTCCAGTAAAATCTATCATTAATTGAACATAAAACAAACATCTCCATCCACTGTCATTGATCTAACTCCATGGGTTTTACTGGTGAATCAATGTTGTAGAAGATGACGGTGTTTCCATGGTAACTATGGAGCCTCTGAACGTCCAAATGGCTCATATCTGATGACCATGAAAAGACGAAAAACTGCATTTTACACCAATTATTTACATGTATTAATAGGATTAGTAGATGAAGACTTTATAACAGTTGATGTTTTTGGTTGACGGTGGACGTTTGGGTTTTTATGGGTTCATTTAATTACTGTTGGTAATAGACAGGAAGTCACATGTGTGTTTCATTTGGTGCCGTGACCTTTGACCCTGAGTGACCTTGAAAGGTCAAACAAATGCTTGTTAATGTCTTAAATATGCCGTTGGACTACAGGAGCCTCGGACCTATTTTTCTTTAATCCAGCTCTTTTTTGTTTTCAGCACAGACAGTCATCATAAATATGCAAATGAACTGTGATAATAATAGTTAAAGGTCATGTGACGGCGTGACATGTGACAAATAAACAGCATGTTTCTGCTTTAGTAACTACAAACTACTGACCCTGAACGTCTCACCATCCACATCGATGAGGTTTATTATTATTATTATTATTATTATTATTATTATTATTATTATTATTATGGGCGTTGCATCCACACAGAACCTGAATATGTATATATCTTTTTTTTTTTAATTGGTTCTCAGATTGAACACATCTCAAAACACAACCCCTTTGTTTTCGCGTTTATAACCCGTACACATTTTTTTCTGAACAGATGGACTGTATCGCCACCTCTACCATAACCCACATGGACATTCATATTCACCACCATCTTCTTCTTCTTCTTCTTGTATTTGTCTACATCACACAAGTGTTGCAGTTTTCATGTCTTCTTCTCTGTTTTTTGTTGTAACTCTGTAGCAGGATTATAGCGCCACTTACAGGCCGAGCATAGACACTGCAGTGTTTTCAGTGGTTTTGTATCGTACAGACATGCAAACGGAAAAAGAAATCATCCTTTTTGTCAGTGTGTGGACCAGGTTTGAACTTTTTCTGTCGTCTGTTTTTGGATGTTTTTCACTGCTATTGTTCACAAACGCGTCACCTCTCCTCATTCAGTGTTAATCCAAATAACAGAAGTGCTGTTCTTTTTATTCACAAGAGCTTCTCAGACCATATTTTCCTCTAAAGAACAGACAACTAGTGTTTGTGTAGGGATGATGATGATGATGATGATGAGGATGATGAGGATGATGATGAAAGCACTAGTGTTGTATTATTTATTTTATTTGTCTCAAATTTTGAAGTAAAAAAACAGTAAAAGCAAGAAGTCAATTACACATGCACTCATTACAGATCATTAAAGCACAAAAAAAGTCAAAAATACAATTAATTTAACATAAATTTACATATGAATCAACACATTAACACAGTTTGTGAAGGAACAGAAAGAAGCAAAGGCTGATCTGGTCCTAGTGTCCGATTCATAACCAAATATGTTTCCTTCATCAGTGATTTATTACATTAAATTGGAGAAGAACTAGTCAGAGCACCTTTGCATCGGTTGCATCACCACTGGGCAAATATTCAAGCAGAAATAAACCTGAATAGAGCCTTAACTGTATTAAAGTGACTGTTCAGTTTAATGCAGCACCAGTTTGTTAGAGTTAAAGGAGCTCTGATGTGAAAAATATGAAAGATACACTGTGTGAGATGTTTCCGATGAAAGCTGTGCGTGTTTATGAAGACGACTGGAGTCTATAAACACACACATAAGGGCGGCAAGTGTTTCTGTTGAAGTCTTTTATTGCGTTTGTCTTGTTAAGAGCTGTTTTAATGCGCAGAGTGAATCATATGCCGACTTTTCTCCATTTCACTTGAAGCCACTTGTGATGGTTGGAGAATCGTAAAGTTCATTTACTGTATCATTCGTGCTAAAGCGCCCTCCCTTTGATTCTGAACAACCACTCGCTCTGAATCATCCACTCGCATGAATCATACATTAATTTAATTAGTTCTCTTAACGTTTATTCATTAATACAATTATATTGTGTGTGCACTAAAGGTTAATATTATTTGACAGTTTTATCTTTTCAGTTCAGCCCTCATCACATCTCTCTCCGGAGCAGCCTCCAGTAACGAGTGTCTCCTCTTAGTCTATAAAAATGACATGAGCTGGCTTTCCAAAGTAACATTAAATACTGAGTATGTGCCAACTTAAATGAAGCCTCTGGTTATGTGGTTAAAATAAGCACAACCAGCACATTAGGTTTAATGGCTTCAGTCAGATGTATTTAGGAGAATGCATGATTTGCTCAGAGATCTGAGAGTCTCAGTGGCGCGGCAGAAGGTGGAGAGGCCTCTCCGACGGAGCTGTGGGTGTGATTTCCTGCTTGATTTGCAACATAAAAGCAACACGGCAGATCCGCTGTAATGCAATTTAAAAAAGAAACCACTGTCTTTAGTTTTTACATCTGCACTACGAGCCTGACTTCCCTCTAATCTTAACATCATTGGGTTTGTTTTATCCCCTGAGCTTGATGGCTCTGAAGGAATATAGAAGTATGTTTCACCGCTCACACTGGACATGGAAATATAGACGACAAATACGAAACGGGCTGAGAAATGCACCGCCTTTTAATAAATGTGCTTTTTCTTTTCCTGCACC
>JAPTYQ010000002.1:7219605-7239554 GCA_029814465.1 Ostorhinchus cyanosoma | reverse complement strand
CCTCTGAACGTCCAAATGGGTCATATCTGATGACCATGAAAAGATGATAAACTGCATTTTACACCAATTATTTATATGTATTGATAGGATTCGTGGATCAACAGATCCAGTAGATGCTTCTGGTTGCTGGTGTATGTTTGGGTCTTTATGGGTTAAGTATAAAGTTCAGTGTCATTTTTCATTTACTATTTATATTAATAGTTAAAGACCTTAAAGCAGGGGTGTCAAACATCTGGCCCGTGGGATGAAAGAAAATATTAACAATCAAGGGTGTTGAACTAATTTTAGTTCAGGTTCCACAAACAGACCAATATGATCTAAAATAAAATAATAGCATAAAAACCTATGAATAGTGACAACTCCATTTTTCTAGGTTGTAGATTTAACTAGTCTTGCACTTTTTAAGCAAAACTAGTTCAGTTGAACCTTGAAGAAATACCAATGACCTGGGCAAATGAGAAAGTGAATGAGAAACTGTTTTTATTTTAATTCCAAACTCCAAAATGTTTGTGTAACATTGTGTGCGTGTCCTTGTTTAAATGATAAGCTGTGGATTAATATTGTTAAAACTGCACAAATTTTTCTTAGATAATTTTATTTTTTTCAGGTTATTCACGTGTTATTTGTAAAAGGATAGTTTGTAATTGTAAGTATTTTGATAATTTAATGTTTAATGTTAAAAAAGAAGTTTAACTTTTTCAGAATTCTGACTTTTTTCTCAGAATGATAACAAAAAAATATTTTGGACCTTAACTTTTTTTTTTCTTAGTGTCCCTTCTCCTCTTCCATAGATCCATATTACCTCAGATTGCTCCATATGCAAACTGAACTGAAAATAATTTGACACCCCTGGTTTAATTAACATACATTTGACCTAAAACTCATATGGGTGCTGGAGCTGATGTGGATTCGAACCCTCCATCGCAGACCCTCAGTAGTCCTAAATGATATTGTGTGTCCACTTGCACTGACTCCACTCTGCAGGGTGGGGTCTGTATTGGGTAGTTGTCTCAAGTCACAATTCTGAGAAAAAAGTCAGAATTCTGAAAACAAAGCCAGAAGTCTGAGATTAAAGTCAGAAATCTGAGAAAAAAGTTTTTGAGAAGAAAAGCATTACATTTTTCCCTCAGAATTCTAACTTTTTTCTCATAATAATAATAATAATAATAATAATAATAATACTTATTATTAAATACTTATTATTAAATACTTATTATTAAATACTTATTATTATTATTATTATTATATATTTTTCTCCAGTGTCCCTACTTCTCTTCCGTGGACCCATATTACCTCCGTATGTAAATTAAACTGAAAATAGTTTGACACCCCTTGTTTAATTAATATACTCATACTCATTTTCCTGAGAACTGGGTCCTGGACCTGACGTGGACTCGAACCCTCCATCCCAGATCCTCACTGGTCCTGCTCCGAAAGGATGTTAAGTGTCCGCGTGCACTGACTCCACTCTGCAGGGCGGGGTCAGTATTTGGCAGCTGTCTCCCGCTGTGCTTAGAATCAGGGAGGCGGGGTCAGTATTTGGCAGGTTCGTCCCTGGAGGGTGTGTGAGTGTGTTGTGTGTCAGTGTGAGTCTGTGTGTGTCTTACAGGCAGACACTCACTAAGCAACGACCTGCAAACGGGCGTCCGACCCAGTCCGAGCACTAAACAGGAACCACATCATCTTCCACTGTCTCCTGACATGTTACCGACGTTCTTTCTTCTCTCTCTACTCTGATTCCGTCGAAGTTGCCGTGTCTCCAGACGTCGGCTACAAAAACGAAACAAGAAATTGATGCATCTTGCTCTCCGTCGCTGTTTGTTTTGACCTGGTAAGGTACCTTCATTAGCTTCCCATGCTAACACTTCTTACCGTTCACTCAGCATCTTACTAGCTAATGTTAGCCTGCTAAGCTAACTGCACTTAACGTCTTGTGTTTTATTTTATTTTATTTTTAGCCCACTTTAAGTCCCATGGTATAGTTATGAATTTTTATACCTGGGTTATGAGTTAACTTACACGTTAACACCCAAGTTCACATTTTTATGTAACGTGTAATGGGTTAATTTATCTTTTAATTACTGCTAACGGCTAACTGCTAGCTAGTCAGTAGAGGCAGTTCCATCACATCTGTAGCTCCTCCGCAGACACAGCAGGCTAACTCCGAAAAATAAATAAAATAAAACCTATATTTTAAGGAATAATTAAAGGATTTTAAAGTATGTGCAATGTGCAAAAACGGGTCAGGTTTTTGTTTTTGTGGATGTTTGTTGTCATAGTTGGTTTAGTCAGTTTTTGCATCGGACTCTTCACATTCACCTGGTTTTGTCGATAAAAAAGAGAGAGAGAGAAAGAGAAAGAAAGAAATTCGTCCGTGTTTGAGTTTTATTTCTTGGTTTTATTCTGTTCTTCTGATGCCGGTTGTTTCGTTTTTGGTCTGTTCTGATGCTGGTTTGTTTCTGTTCAGAGATGCTTCCTGCTCGGTCACTTCTATCTGTGCTGGAATGTTCTGGTGTTTTATGGAACAGACTTGTCACTGAAATATTTATGTCAATTTACTCGGGAACATACTTTCTATCTTACGGATGGAATTCACTGTAACGATATGTGAGTTAATTATTTTAACCGAGGTTGACTTAAATTCCAACGCTTTGCATATTGCATAATCGTTTCCGGCCATTACACTGGATTAGGTCGAATGCATGCCATTATATTTCACACAAAATGAAAGTAATTACACAGTTTATATAAGGAAAACAGTAGTGTATGCACAGTATTAGGAGTAAAATCACCTATTTTGGTAATCGACTTCTTTAAAACGACCCATAATTACATATATTTTATATTAAATCACATTATTGTAGCTGTACAGTCACCCATTATTCAACACTGCAATATTGTGAAGCAGGACATTATAAAACTGCCATATGCATAAAATCCACTGCTGGGAATTGTTACAGAATGTGTTATATATTATGATTTTTTAAATGTCAATTCCCAAGATAGTGTGTTTTCTATGCAAAAAGTTAATTTTAACAAATAATAAAATTACTATATTCAATACGATGCACATCTTCAGGTTTATTTTTAATCTCAAATCAGTATTAGAGTTTTAAAATTAGACTTCTGTAACACAACTTAATGCTGTTATTAATAATACAGTTGTGCAAAAGCAATACATGAGCAATGCATGACTTGAGACTTAAAATGTTCACTTGCCCTAAAATTTGATTGATAGTAGTATTTAAGTGATGCTATGAAAGCTGCTGGTGTCCAACATGAAACAACATTTAGTCAAACAATGTTGGTGTTAATACAGAATGAACCACTGCCTGCCATGAATCTGTGCATTAAAACTATGAATTAACCCTCATAGGCCAAGAACGAGGTACTTTCAAATGAATATTTATCTATATTTAAGTGATTCTCACCATTAAAAAAAAAAAAAATCATATTATCCTCTACATTATGCATTTTCAGCTAAGATTCCGTATTTTCTACTGGTCATGTCAACATTCTTAAAAGCTTAGAGTAAATTCCCATTTTATTAAATCAAAACAGAGAAAACTGAAGAAAACGCGTGTAATTTTCAGCATAATTTATCATTACCTGAATGTAAAAGTCATTGTATTGTGAATTATTGACATTTATTGATAGAATTACTGATTCAGAAGCATTTTAGATCAGTATACTTTTATTTTCTGGTGGCTGTTAAGGTTTTTGAACATGTATACACTGCTTATGCATTGTTTTCAAAGATCAATACAGTGTCATAATACATAATATTGTAAAGTGCATTAGTGTTTGTTTGGTGTGCAGTTGTTTTTTGTCAAACCACAAACTGTAGCGTTATCTACTGGAGTCATGCAAAATCTGACCTATCGTTCTTTAAAGTTTAACCATTTAATAAAACAACAGAGTTATTGTGAAAGAGGTTCTATAGGTGGATGTGAGTAAAGGTCAGGTCTGCAGTGGTGCTGATGTTGGAGAACCGTGACCAAAGCTATTGCTTAGTGGGTCAAAGTAACACAATGTGGACTAATACTATTGATGTAGACGAATATGAGGGTCAGCTGTGTCTCATTTCTGCTCATGATAAGTTATTGTAAATCAATCTGTTTGGTATTTGATCAGAGTATTTAATGTTTTTTTTTCATCTTGTTGACTGAAGTATCATAGGTTCAGAGACACCGCACTTATTAATAAGCACTTGGGGCGTTGTCACTTTTAGGTTTTATTGACTTGAGGCTGAACCTGTGGCCCTTTTGACGTGAAAGATCTCACGTATGCACATATCACTCGTGTCAAAACTCCCCAGCGTCCCGCGGTGTGAGATAAGGCTGCGTATGTGAGACAACCCATGGGTTTTATATGGAAGGAAAACAGCAGTGAGCGCCGTGTTCTACCCACCCAGCTGCCTACGGTGTGGGATCGTTGTTTCCAGGTCACTGAGTGGTTGCTTTAGACACTGTGGACTCGGGCCAAGCTAAACCAAACGTGATCCAAATCTGTCTAAAGCTATATGCACACTGCCAGAATTTCACCAGATTAATCCCAGTCTGGTCATGTTCGCACCTGTTTAGAAAATATGTTTGACCAGCTTACTGGATAAAACCTCATTTGGTTTAATAGTAAAGCATTCAGTTAATGCTTTTTCTGCAGATTTAGATAGAGAGGTCTTTTCCCAAGCTTAAGATCGAGGAACTTTTTTATGGGTGGCCCGTTTGTTTATTATTTTGTATATCTTTTTCATTATTTTGTTCAGTTTCTGATTAGTAAATTTTTTTGTGCAAGTTTTCATAATTATTTTGTTCATTTTGAGTACATTTTTCCAGTTTTCATTATTTTGTTCATTTTGAGTTAATTTTTTGTTCCAATTTTTGTTATTTTGTTCATTTTGAGTTTTTTTTTAATCAATTTTCTTCAAAATCTTACATATTTTGAGTTTGACATCTTGAGTTTTTATGAATTTTCTTGACTATTTTGTTTATTTTGACTAATTTTTAAAAATCATTTCATTCTGAGTTCTTTTTGTCCATTTTTCTTGATCATTTTTTTTTTTTTTTTACATTTTTACCAATTTCCTCAGTATTTTGTTCAGTTTGAGGGCTTTTTTAAATTTTTTTTTACAAATTTCATGATTTTTAAAAATTTGTTTTGTGTGAATTTTTGCCATTTTTCATAATGATTTGGTTCATTTTGTTGATTTTAGTGTTTGTTTTGCTCATGTTGCGTTAAATGAACAACATAAGTTCAGTCTTTATCTACATCTTAAATTTTACGTTTAGAGATATAGAAATATTCTGATAATGGCTGAAAATGTGTTGGAACCAGTGAGACCTGTAGCATGGCGATCTAAGCATGCTGTAAAATCAAACTGTTATAAAAGTATAATAGAAACAAAGTGCAGTGAAATGCAAATGTAAATAGAGGAAACATTTCTTCAGTTTTACTGTTAAACCTGAAGGGGCTGAAGGTAGTTTCATGCAGAGCGACGCTGACCCGACTCAGAGACTCTGTAAATGGAGATGCACTTTCAGGCCTGAAATAACAGAAAATAAAACATCTTCTGGTGCTTTTCTTTGTATAAGAGAATCAGAGAAGACACTACAATGGGATTTTGTGCTCAGAGTCTCAGTATCTATATCTTAAAAGTCGGGTTGCACTTTTCTGTTCGCATCTTTGTGTTTTATTGCTTTATAAGCAGAAGAAATGCAAACAAGAGGTTGTAATTTATAGAGTTGACAGGAAGTTGTCACTTGTGTTAACGTTGATGTGAGTTCACGTGTGTGTGTTAAAAACCTTCACAGCTATAAATGCAGTGGTAAAAGACAGCTCAGTCATGTATCAATAAGAACAAGTGCCTTTTCTATATATAAATATGTAAATACAGGCTGTTAACAGCTTCATGCAGTAGAGAATCCCAGCGTTTATTCATTAAAATTGCGTTGACAGATACGCAGGGCTATGGTTTTTGTCTAGTCACAATCTTTTTCCTGAGTATTATACAGAGATAGAAAGAATCCTTCAATTTCTCATAGGGATCAAACTAATTTCGTTAATGCATGTGTGTCTGACATAATAGCTCTGGAAGAAATGAAGAGACCACTCTGAATTGAGGAGACCTGAGCCCTATTGAAAATCCCTGAAATGTGATCAAGAGGAAAATGGATGAGAAAAACCATCAAACAGAGCTGGACTGCTTTTGTTTTTGCAGCAGCGGCATAAAGCAGACGGCAGTAATGTGAAAGACTGGTGAACAGCAGGAGAAGACGGAGGAAAACTGTGATTTCCAATTTCTGAAGTCTTCCTGAATCAAATCCTTCATATTATATTGTCGAACTTGTTTCTTTGCTTTATTCGACATCTAAAAATGCCGCATTTTCTTTGTATTTTTTTAACCATTTTCTGTGCTTTAAATTACCATATTTTCACTCAGATAGTTGGAAATGTTGAGTGTTTTCCAAAATAAACAAAAATGTAACTTTTACGTACATGCTCACTATAAATAGTTAATGCGGTGGTCTGTAAATTATTGCCAGAGCTGTATTTGGAGTGATGTGAATAAGCACCATAATCCACCACATGAGCTCGGCCGAAGCAGAAGGCCACAGCTTAAGGATTCAGGAAGGCAGATGGAGAAATCCTCTGCTGAGCTGCTGGTTGTGCTGATGTAATCTGGGCTGCAGACCACAGAGTTGGAGTTAAGGACAGTGGATGTAGTGAACGGCATCTGCAGAAAATGTCAAGTCATGAGTGGGAATTTTTAAGAAATGACTGATTCTGGTTCCATTGTTGATATCAATCGATCATATCGATATTAATCGATTCAATTCTCATCAGATCAGGGAATAGACTATAGTACAGGTGGCTTTGTTTGCTGCCTCTGAGCCTCGTCGTCATCTAAACGTGATTCTAAAACATGGAGATTATTCATAAACAATTGTGAAAGCAGGTTGACAGTGAAATTGTGCTGACAGTAACAGTATCGATAGAACCTGGAGGAGTTCAATGTTAGCAGCTGCGACAAGGACGCTTTGCTGTAGGCTTCTCGTCTCAGAGTCACCGCCCCCTTCGCTAAGCAGCCAATCAGAGACATTCCTTTGGTGCAGTTTGATTGGATGCTGTGTTTCTAAATGTTTGGAGGTTATTTCCCCGTTTATTGGAATGGAGGCTCTGCAAGTGTTGCCCTAGTGTTGTCTTTACTGGGGAAATACAACCAGACTTTAGCGCAGTGTTTCTTAACCTTTTTTGGGCAAACCCCCTTTATCTTATCATGATCCTGCAGTGCCCCCTCCCCCCCCAAAAAGTTTTGTGATGGGGGGTCGGGGTGTGGTTCTAGCGCTCAGTAACTAATTGTCGAGTAGGGAGAGTGAGTCTGATAGGGTTTATATCCGTTGCATAGGTAGTATCCCCCTTGCGACTGGGGAGGGGGGTGGGGAGGTTTCACCATGCTGCTTGATATTGATACTTATCAAGGTCAAGGTTTCTTTATTATTATCCTTGGTTGAATTTTTTACTCGCAGAAGCATATATAGCAGCAGTCCCAATTACAATTCGAACAAAATAATTAAAGCACAACAGATGACATATAGCATAGCCTGCTCGTCTTCATATAGTGACTTATAGAGACTAACGCTCCCAAACACCTCCTGATGGTGTCCCAATGCCCCCTGGGTGGTGGTACCGCCTCCGTTGAAAAACAGTGCTTTGGAGCCTTCTGAACCAAACTATGTAAATGATGCCTTTGACATGATGATGTCGCAGAAGCAATGAGCGGAATCATAAAGCAAACAGACTAACGATTCCAAGAAATTGAGCTCCTACGTGTCTGTGAATTTCAGTTCCACTATATGTCTTGTTGGTCGACTTAAATCTTTGTCATTTGTGATCAGAAAAACTCCCAAGAACCTCCGACTTTACATGTCGGACTCTTCAGTAGAATTCATTATTTCCCTCCTCAGTGTCCTCTCAAAGTCCTACATCTAACAGACATTTTAGTCCAAGCTACATTTAAGGACCCACTTCACCGCTTCCGACCTACTCTTGTGAGATCTTTTCCTTTATTTTCCATCTTAAAAAAAAAAAAATCAGGAGCCAGTTGAGTCATCGAGATATCACCCCCCTCACCTCATACTGATGATGTGCTCTCACCTGATGGACTACCGTTCGGCACATACAGGAGTTAACAGATTAATTCGACCTTGACCTCAGCGCTGAGCTTTCATAGCTTCGCCTTGGCAGTGGCACAGCTTGGCTCGGACACTCGGGTAATAATGTCTGTTTTCTGGCAGCTGACCCAGAGATTAAAAGCACCTGTTTCTGATCCACTGCCATTTGATTCACCCTACACCCAGAGTCATGGCTTCACCCAGATGGATGAGGATAGAACTCTGCCTGTCTGGGGGTTCTACGCCTTTTGTCACGAACGCAGACTTTAAGTGTTAAATTTCAGAGCATGTCTACGGGATCGGAGTATGATGATGTGTGGTGTAGATTCACTTATAATGGAACAAAAGGTCGACTGATGCTGAAAATGCAAGCGCTGATGATGAATTGACCCACCTGTAGCATCCCTAAATCACAACACTATCTTCTAACTTTTTTATAGTGTTTCTACTTTTTAAAATTACTATTAGTTTTTTTCTTTTTTCTTTTTATTTTGTACATTTAAAGCAATTTACAGCCTATTCTGAACAACCCCTCTGATCTTTCTTTACTGTTGTTTACGGCTGCATTATTTGGGGAAAAAGTTGTATTGCAATTATAATGGACAAGACATGAGACTTTATGCATACACATAAAGCCATTTCAGTTGATGACTTTTGGCTTTAAAAAGGCAGGATGAAACAAACAAATAATAAAGAAACACAATATCTTAAAAAAGCCTAAAATGTGCAAACAAAAGAACTAAAACATTCCAGTAAATATGTGCAGTTCAAATATCAATTGCGTCGCAGCAAAACAATGTAATGAACGTGCAATTAATGTCGACAATATTCTAAATGTGTACTCAAATTCTTATAAATATACTGTGTACATATCACTTTTTAAAAAATGTATTTAGCTTTTTTGAGCAATGCAACAGTACATACAAAGAAGTGGAATTACAATGCATACATTATACATTGCCTTTTATGTGCCCTCTGAGAAGAGGCCACGCAGGAAAAAGAACATTATAACAAAGTCTCTGTGCAGTAGAAACTCAATTAAGTTCAAACTGTGACAAATCTGTGCTATCCAGAAATAATATCTGAGCCAAAAGAAAATTAAAAAAAGAATGACAAAAAGTACATATCACCTTTTACATTACATCCTTACACTGTTATTTATTTGCGCCGGCAGATGTGTGAGGAATCTGATAAATTCAGCAGCTCTAATTTTCACTAGAGTAAATTGTGGCTCTAAGTAAACATCCTGATCCAATGATAAACGACTTGTATTTATATCATATTTTACAAGGCAACTCAGAATTCACTACAGCAGGTGCCTGGACTTGAACCAGCAACCTTCTGGTTTACAGCTAACCTTCTCTACCCCCTGAGCCACAGCTACGCAGTATTTCACACTAACAACTCTGTAGACCTTTCACTCGGCCCTTGTGCTTTATGGCCGCATCGATTAGTTGGACAGAAAATTAAACCGTCCGTTTAATAACCAGTTGATAGCTCTATCTCCTCAAATTTGAATATTCTCCATTTTATATCACTCCAGATTTGCCGTTTCTTGTTTCGCGTAATTGACGGCTACTTTCCAGTGATTGTCTCGTTCTTCCCGTCACATGTGTCAACACTTTGGCCGTGATGAATTGGCATCGCTGTCCCATGTATAACACTGAAGATCTGTTTGGCTTAGTAGCACCTAAAACTGTCACAACCTTCTGTTGGTGAGAGGGAGGCTCAGAAGCAGATTAACTGGGGGCCTGATCATAAACTCTGGGTTCTATGACCTTTTTTCCTCCTCTGGTTTCCTGTCAACCAACTGCTGTCTCATGTAAATACAGATACAAACGCCTAAGAATGTAGGTTATATTTGACTTCCCCTGTGTTGACTCCCTCTAAAGTAGGGCCTAAACCAGCGGAGTCAAACTGTTTTTATGTTCAGGGTTCACATTCAGCCCAATGTGATCTCAAGTGGACCGGATCAGTAGAATAATAGCATAATAACCCACATTTTGGTCTTTGTTTTAGTGTGAAAAAAAAAAAGTTAAATTACATTATGAAAATGTAAATAACCTGAACAACCATGTACAACCTGATTTTTTTTTCAGAAAAATAAGTGTCATTTCAAAGGTATTATGCCTTAGGTTATTATTAACACAACCTACAGATCACAGTGGATCTGCAAATGCACAAAACAGTTAGTAACAGGTAGACTATTGTTAAAATTGCACTTATTATTCTTAAGACATCTCACATTGTTCATATTTGTTCACGTTTAACACGCTTTATTGTGAAAGGATAGTTTGGAAATGTAAATGTTTTCATGCAGTTTTACTGTTTCACACTAAAACAAAGAGAAACATTTGGAGTTGTCATTATTTATATGATATCATGATAGTATTTCAATGGTTTGCCTCATTTTAGATCACACTGGGCTGTATCTTTCCCCTGAAGTAAAACATACACCACTGAGTTAATGTCTTCAGTGTAATTTTTGCATTTGTCAATCTCATCCCGTGGACTGGATTGGACTCTTTGGCAGGCCATATATTTGCAACCCTGGACTAAACAAACAGGAATCTAATTGTGGTTTTTTCAACAGTGCATGTTCTTTACAAGTCTATGTTTGTTCAGTATTATTTTCTAGGTCTTTAATCGTCATGATGCTCTCTGACTCTGAGGTGTAGAACATCCAGTCCTCACTGATTTTTACATCATTTATGTTGTCAAATCCCTTTGTATCCTCTAAAACAGTGTTAAAATTCCAATCAAAAACACAAATTACAGTAGGAAACAAAGCCAAAACAGAACTTTGGTGACCTGTACCTTCCTGTCTGCACCGAGAGACAATCCCTGCACTGTCATTTTGCTTCGTCACTGTTTACATGCTCCCCTGTCTGCTCATTTGTCAGTGTATTCTCACAGCTGGTGTTCTGATCTGTTGTTTACACACGGACACACTCACACAGATGGAAATGACACGACTTGTACTATCCTGTGTAAGCTATTTGTCCTGCATCCGTTGAATCTTATTCAGCCTTTGCATCACAGAGGACAGGCTGTTTATTCAATGCTATTTAACAGAAGATATGGGATTTTTTTTTTTCATTGATTCACTTTGGTTCCGTTCATTGCACCAGTTATGCTTTCACAAAGCCGTCAGGCGTGTAAAGGATATGACAACAGATGGAGAATTTCTTTTTTCTTTTTCTTTTCTTTTCTTTTTCTTTTCTTTTTCTTTTTTTTTCTTATCTTTTCTTTTCTTTTTTTTAGCAGCACAGATAGAATACATACTGCTGGTGTTTTAGTGTGCAGTGGTCTGGAAATTTCCATCAGTTTGAGACAGCAAAAGAGCGAGGTGATACAGATCAATACTAAATCAATAAGGCTCAATGTCACTGTCTGAGAGGAGGCTGAACCCAGAGACTATTGCAAGCTTAGCCGCTTTAGACGCACTTAAAATCCATAATGCTCTGCTCACAGTTGTGGGAAGCACGTAGCAGAAAATGGTGCAAACAGCTGGTTCGTAGACACACTTGTGGATTTGTGTTACACATCTGCTAGAAAATAATGCACCGATGTTTTGTCTCTCGCAAATATTTGCACCAATGTTTTACATTTACTCGCAGGATTGATCGTAATCGCTTGCACAATGTGTTGTTTATACTAATTTGTCAAACCAAACACCATTTAGGAATGAGCTCAGGGTTTTCTTTTGTGTTCTGGAGGGTTTAGGAGATGGGCGGGGTGATGTTTGGACTTAAGGTATAGATGTTTGTTAATTGTAAGCCAGGTATTCACTGGGATGTTGTGAAAAGATGTGAAAATATAACAATATCTTTGTTCGTGGCAAAAAAAGAAAAGTGGTCCTAAGAGATTCAGGTGGCCGTTGACCTGGACTCGGGACCACAGGCAAAATTGGGACAAAATCTGGGACGGCATCAGAAATGCGTTTTCACCGTCTCACATTGTTGAGCTGCTTCGACCTGCTGTACATCTGTATGAAATGACTCAATGTTCACAGCAAGTGGGGGCGTCCAGGTCAAGAACTCCAGGAGCATAGTGTAGAGAACTTTATTTCATTCTTACCATCGACCAACGCGTTCCGGCGAACGGTCTACATTGTGGTTGTCAGGAAATACATAACCAGCTTTATATAAATAAAATATAAACCGTGAAAAAAAATACAAGGAGACAACCAATCCTGTACATGCAAACACTGACTGGTCCATAGGGAACTGCAGAGATCAGTTGGGCAGATGAATAGGAGGCTTCTGGCCAATAATTGTACCATGTGTTCAGTGAGACAGATGGAGCGTTTAATTAAATACAGGACTTGTACTACAAAAGTATTACAAACTTAGAGGGTAAAATGGTGTCATACCCAAGATTATGGCCTGTCTGTCTCACAGTTTGGCTGCTGATAAACTGGTAAAGCTGTTGAAATGTCAGTCTGTAGGAGCCTGTGACAATGCATCAGTAGTCAAACCGTCAGCTGATTTGGCCAATAGCCAATCCCACAACTGGCAATGTTTTGTGTTTATTTATTTATTGGTTATTTATTCCTTTTTTAATAGTTTTCGTACCTTCTTTCTGAGCTCCTCGTTTATGAAGGCTGTCATTTTTGGTTAATTCTTTTTGTTCACTTCTGCAGTGAAGACAGCTTTATTTTTCAGTGGCAGCAAAAACACATTACACAAAAAGTTGGTAGATAAAATGGACTAACCAAATGCCTCTCAGGTTAGGGTAATAAATATTTAAATGCGCTTACTACCTGTTAGTTTGGCTGCTTTAAAATAAATATGATTTTTTTTTAAATAATGGACTTATTCCCAGAAGAAAACAACTCGTTTCATCCATAACATGACATTTTTATATGCAGTAGATGAATCATAGCATAGTTTTTTCATTACCCCTCAGCCAACTTCTGGCCAAAGGGATATTGTAATCATTTTTGTCTGTCCGTCTGTCTGTCCGTCTGTCTGTCCATTCAACGACATAATCATATTATCTGAAGAACGCATTGATATATCTGCACCGCATTTATACCGTGGATGCATCTTTGCATGGAGCAGAAGCCGATTGAAAATAGATCACCTTGACCCACTTTTTCAAGGTCAAATGGCCTTGTGCAGTTATAATATCTGAGTACTTTCAAATATAAATATGCATGTAATAAGTTTTACACAAAGACAATCTAATCTAAATTATAGGACAGTAACTTTCAACAGAATCTTGCTCTATATTTGGCCGGGGGGGGATTAAAAGTACGCAGCACGTTATGTTTTCTTTAGCTCAAGTACTGCCTGTGCCTTAAGTCCTAGGATGGAAAGGAAAACCCTTGAGTTCTTTTGCAAATTGTGAAGCCTGTATCCACGTTATTTGCTTTCCCGAATGTTTGATTGTTTGATAAATAAATAGGTTCTGTATGGCTGTTCATCAGAATGGCAACAAAGCAAACTTTATGCAAATGTTTTGAACAAAATACTGCTTTGCTTTCACTCCCACATTTTCAGATACAGAGCAGCACTTGTGTTTCCACTGTGGGCGTTCGGGCCTTTTCCAGCGTCATAGACCCTGAGGCCAGCGAAGAATGGATCTTATCATTTCTCCTTAAAAGCACTCGTATACTGTGTCAGTCCCTCGTACTTATAATAATAGCAAAGGGAAACCCCTCCACCTCCAAAAACATACTGTTAAGTATAAGGTGTGACTCTTAAATCTGGAAGAAGTGAGTGTTTTCAGTTTGTGTAAAGGCGATAAGTAATTTATTTTTTATTTCTAATTAATTCATCAACTGATAAATAATCACATAAGTTATGGAATTATCAAAACAAACAAATCAAACAAACACACACAGTACAATTCCTAGAAGCGCAAATGGACTTCTCACAATGCATATTTTTTCCTTGAAACGCCGCAAAACCGGTCGACGTTCATTCCCTGGAAAGAAACGAGCGGAAAATTTGTGGCGAACCGGTGAACACATTTATTCTTCTTCTCTGGGTTTACTGTCGGGGTAGATTTATCGAAGCGCACAGCTCAAGCTTTTGCTCGGTTCATCTCAGACGACAACCATTTCGCTCAGACTCCTCTTCCTAAAAGTTAAGAAAATTTAGTACAGCAGACAAGTCAGTTTTGGAGTTTCACAGTAAAATGTAAAATATGTTTGCTGGGCATTCGCTATATCTCCAGTATGAGTAAAAGGAAGATTCTGCCATGCTGTGGATCAGAGATAACTAGGCCCAAAAAAGCCCATGTTCCCCAAAGATGCGTGCTTATTAATTTATCACTGGCGGTGCTAGCCTGGCAGGAGCAGCATAAGTAGGCTATGGCTGATGGAGATTCAAGGGCAAACACTGGCTTCACTGCCTTTCTTCTCTTCACCTTGTGTACCCTTTTCCCTGTCGCATCTCTCCCCCTGCAGCTTTTTTCCCCCTTTAATCCTCCTCTGACATTCTCTTTCTGATGCTCGTTTACGCACCATACATCTGTGTTTCCTCCTTTATCCCTACTTTCATCCTCCTGTATCTACACCACATCCCGATCTGCTCATGTCTGTTAGGGAGATATCTCCATTACCTTTAGAAAAATCCAACAGCAGCAGGTATAAGAACATAACCAGGTTAGATTAGATGTTTCAGTGCATGGATACAAAATACACACCTGCGAAACTGTGTGACAACAGTTCAATAATGATATGACTTACAGTGGCAAGAAAAAATATGTGAACCCTTAGAAATTTCCTATTTTTCTGTATAAATTGGTCATAAAATGTGATCTGATCTGCAGCTAAGTCACCAGTATAGACAAACAGGATGTGCAGAACCTAATACCAAACAAATAATTATATTTCATGTCTTTATTGAGCACACCTATTAAACACTCATAATAGTTATTTCAACCAAGCTTTTATTACATACATCCCACGTGATTAAACTGGACTTTAATTAATTTAAGTTATAATAATGAGAAATTTGAGTTAGATTTTCCTCGCCCAACATTTTCTCCTAAATTCTGCAAAAACAACTTAAATCCCTCAAGAAATGCATCATAATGTCATTATGACATTATGACAAACGTAATGAGTCTCACTTGAAAAACTCTGACAAATGTGTTAATAAAATAACAAACTGTTTTTCTTACTCATTGTGTTGCAGGCTTGAATGATTATCACACATTTATGTCACGGTGACAGTGAAAATGAGGATTATTAATCAACAATGGGATGGGAACATTAATTAAAAACAAACATGTAGGTGTGATAAGAATTCATAAAGGCTTTTGTGAAAACCACACCCAAAAAATAGAAACTATTTGTTAAATATTTGGAAATAAAAACCTAGACTACATTTACTGTTTATGTTTTTGCGTAATTATCTGTGTTCTTATCCAAAAAATAATAATCAACCACTCATTGTTTGGTATTTTGTTCATAACCTTAAGTCATCGTCCTTTTAAAAGACCAACTTAAGTGTTTCCTCCACAATAAACAGCTTTAATTTTAATACAGCGGGATCGGCTTTAATTGTAGTTTAGTATTTTATCTGTTTCTTCTTGGGTCTTAGATGAGTTTTAAAGTTGAGGTTATAATCACTACATCTACAGCACCTTCAATACACTCGGTTAAGTTGTAGATATCATTTAAAGCTTAGTTAAAGTGTGTGGGTGTATACAAACGGTGTGTGTGGTCTGGTGGTTCCACTGCTAAATAAATACAGGACACACAAGTTAAACTTCTGTTACCTGGAGTTGGCCATCACACCTCACCTCTTACTTGCTATAACATGTTAAGTATGATCGACAAACGTCCTACATTGTGCCCTGGAAAGTTTGGTGTTTGCTTTTTGGGCTGGTTTTATATCTGTGTGGGTGTTTGTTGGATGTTAAATCTGTTCCATTTCCTGTGTCTGTTGGTACTCTGTTTGACTCAGGCTTTCTTATGCCTACACACCTTAATAATTATTTTGGCTTGATGTGTCAGCGTCCGGGTAGGAGTTAAAAGTATCTGGTATTTCATTTGGTGCCAGATTATTTTGGTTTGTATATGTGCACTGTGTAGACCAAAGTATTGGGACGCATTACATTAATTACAGTTTGCAGGACTTCCCATTCCCCTTGATGTCATCATGGTATTTTTGTAATGATAAAAATGTTCATTTCAGTTGTTAATAATCAGCACCGTAAATGTAGAATTAATAGTTCTTTTAAGTTTAAAAGTTTGTTCTTGTGGTTTTAAAATGGCTTATTTATGGTCAAAATGTGACAGATACCCAGAAATCAAGAGGCAGAACATTTAAAAACAATGATAATGATCAAAAATGTTGAATGAATACATCATTTCCTCCTGTAATACACAATAATTTCCTTCTGAGATTAATAAAGTATTCTGATCCTGATTTGTGTTTTTAGAACACAATAAAAATATCTATTTGCAATGATATTTATAGCAGTAAAATGACATTATGATATTATGGCATTGTAGCTCAACCCCTGTTAGCAGTAAAACACCTGAATTCAGTGTGTCCCAATACTTATGTCCATTCAGTGCATGTCTGGTGTGTTTTTATTTTTCCATTTGAGCCAAAAATGGTGCATGTCAACCCATTGAAATGTGTTGTTTTCATTCCAAGTTTGTCAAAGCAAATATGGAGCTTAGCCGTCTGTCCATTGGTCAATAGGTTGTTTAGAATTGTTTGTTTCTGGGCTTTTGTGCTCATACAGTTCACACCCTTAGCCCGCTGTCACTGCTTTAACCTTAATGTTTGGTGTGTTGTTTTTTTGGGGTGTGACAGGTCAGGTTCGTACATGGAAGTTATGCATAGGGCAGAACTTCTCTGTTAGGGTCATGGGATGTATATCTGCAAAATAGACCTAATAAGTCAACACAGTACACATGCAGACATACCAGGCATTCATCCTCTTTCTGAGGGGTTTATAGAGAACTCGGGCAGAGTTCAGAGTTCATCGGGCTCCTCTTTGAGTCTGAGGTGGTTCCTGCCCTTTGTGATTTTACATACTTTAGATCGTGGGTGTCAAATATGTGGCCCATGGGCTAAAACCTGCCCGCCACAGGGTCCAGTCTGTGCCAGTGGGATGAATTTGTGACATGGAAACGTTACACTGAAGATATTAACAATCAAGGCTGACAGACTCATGTTAGTCCAGAGGTCACAGCCCAATTTGATCTCAAGTGGGACGGACCAGTAAAATACTATCATCATAACTTATAAATAATGACAACTCCAAATTTATCTTAATTGTTTTAATGTAAAAAAAAAAAAAGTAAAACAAAATTAAAATGTTTAGAAATACAAACTATCCTTTCATACCATATGTGAATAACCTGAACAAATATAAACAACCTGAAATGTCTCAGGCAGAATATTGATATAATTATACTTCCTTCTCTTGTTACTAAATGCGTTGTGTATTTGTAGATCCACTGTGATCTGTAAGTTGTAATGAATGTGAGTAAATGATAAACAGGCAGAATATTGTAAAATTACTCTTTTTTTCTTTAAAAATTTAAAGCTGCGTTTGACTTTCATCACCAATTTTTCATCAAATCTGTAAAACCCGAGTCATAGCCTAAGCATCATGAATCCGTAAGTCTTTCTGTGATTATGCGCCTAAATCTCTTTCCTCATGGTGAACAATTTTGAAGTGTACAGTCCATTTGTTTTACAAGCACAGCCGGTAGGTCACTTGGGCATTTTTGGAACATTTTCACGACGTGCATTGTGGGAAGTGGAGCTCCATGCAGCTCCAGGAGCAAGAGGTAATGAAGCCGATTCCACATTTGTTGCAAAATGCGGCTGCATGCAGCTCCGCTTCCCATAATGCATGTTGCAACGAATTTCTGAAAATTGTTCACTGTGAGGGAAGAGTTTTAGGTGCGTAATCATGGAAAGACGTACGGATTCATGATACTTAGGCTATAACTCAAGTTTTAAAGATTTGATGAAAAATTGGTGGTTAAAGTCGTACGCAGCTTTAAGGTTGTTCATGGTTGTTCATGTTATTCACATTTATTTAAAAGCTAGTTTGTAACTGTAAACTTTTTTATTGTGTAATTTTGCTTCTCTCACAGCTATTATTTTACTAATCAGATCCACTTGAGATGATAATGGTTTGAATGTGGCCCCAGAATCAAAATGAGTTTGACAATCCTGCTTTAGATTGTCAATAAAAGCAATAATGCAAATAACACGCCTTCTTCTCATTCTTGTATTAAAGCTAATCTGTCGCTAGTTTAATTACGTGTGGCTGATTTTTGACTAGATGACTTTGCGCACCCTCAGAGTCTGATGTTGGTTGACTCTGGCAGTTTGGACTTTCAGTACTTTGATATCTGCGTAGAAATATTTTTGGGGGGTTGGAACATGCTGCAAGTTAGAGGAAAGATCCTGATTTATTTATTGCGTCTCGTGAATATTTTATCACTTTCTGGTCGTGCACTTTGAAGGAAACGAGGCTATTTGGCAGATTATGGACAAATCCCCAAGTGTTTTTGTTCTCATCTTATGCATATGATAGTTGTTTATGGAGAAAACATCTTCTATTTACTAAATGCTTCCTTCTGTGCGTCTGCATCTTAATCATGCACTTATTAAATAGGACATGTAGGGGGTTAAATACTCAAAGCAGTCAGTTATTGCAGTTAATGTGTTGAACCTTTAACCTTTCTGTTAAAGGGCGCATGGCAATTATACCTTTTTTTTCTTGGATGTGTACAGGTAGGTACCAATTTTAGAATCAAACTGAAATGTGTTCTAATCTATTCTCCTTATTCCAATTAGCTACTACCAACGGTGTAGAGACTGTTATTGAAAATGCACATGCACGAACTAACATGATTGAATTAGGTTTTTTTTTGGGGATGTTTATGGCTGTTCGTGCCGTGCTCATATCTGAGATAGCACAACATTCCAAGACACCTTTATTTTCCAACTTAAGTTTTTTCATTTTTTTAAATTTTCTGAACACATAGTAACCAAAAACAACAAAAAACGAACAAACAAAATCGTACTTGGGTACACAACCCGACACATTCACATTATTCAGTCCGTCCACCATTCTGGGTTCTGTATTCAGTCCATTTATTCAATTTTTTGTCCATTTGTGCTTCTTTTAGTCACAGTTTGTGAGTCATTTTTTCAATTGTACATATTCCTTCAATAATTGTGATCCATTGGTCCTTTGTTGGTGGTTGCCTTTCTCCAGTTCCTTGTGATAGCGGTTTGCAAGCCACTAAAAGTACCTTAACCAAGTATATGTCATTTTCCACTACATTTTCATCAGACAAGTTAGACAAATACAGTCCATCACAGCACAGTGGAATCTGCATTATTTGTTGTAGCACTCCACATACCATCTCCCACAACACAGTTATTTTATCACATTTCCAAAAGACATGTGCGTGATCTATATCAGATCATTCCAAGACATCTTAGAGGCCTCAAAAATTCTGTCTTATGAATCAATACTAATAATTAAATATTTCAAATAAATATTAGATTAGACAGAATTAGATATTAGTCATTATATAGTCATATTTATTAATGCGTGAGGTCTTGCTCCCTGCTCTCAAGATGAGTTCTGACATTACAGCTTTAAAGTCAATCTGATGCTGTCTTTTTACTTCATATTCACATCTCTGTCTCAACCATGTTCTTCGATAAAACCTACCTCTGCACAAGACCATATTTAGAATGCTTAGCTTTTAATCCATGTAAATGCCACATAGCTACATGTCATGATGCCCAAATTTTCACTCCAGGTTTC
>JAPTYQ010000002.1:7191320-7202351 GCA_029814465.1 Ostorhinchus cyanosoma | reverse complement strand
GATTAAAGCAGGACGGCAGTTTGTTTGGCCACACCAACCATTCACTCATTCTTTTATATTTAATCGTAGCACTATTACGTTGCACAAATGAATCTTTTTTGCTCTTTTTCCTGTCAGAAGTCCTGGTTCTAGTTATTCTAGTTTAAAAGGAACACAATGGACTGGATAACTCTTGATTTCCGTACATTATCTCCAAATACAATAATAAAAAGGAGTAGTAGCAAAACTGAGTGCAGCATCTGTGAGTATGTTAGTGGCTTTACAATGACCGTAAACCATTTTTTTTTCTTGTGGTTGTAATTATAGTCATAAGAGAAGCTTAAGCAGTGAAGGTTGTAAATATGCTACTAGTCAAATGCAATCATGGTCATTAGTCTCTTCTTTATCATCTCCAGATTACAGCAATGAGGAGGAGCTGTGTCGAAACTTGAAATACCTGCTGCAGCAGCTTCCTCAGCTAAACTACGGCCTGCTGCGTTTCCTGTGCCGCTTTCTGGCAAGCGTGGCGTCACTTCAGCAGGAGAGCTGGAACATTGGGGCGCTGGCCGCCGTCTTCGGACCAGACATCTTCCAGTAAGACGCCTGTTTTTTTTAAACTCTATTTCTGAAAGTGTTTTTTTTTTTTTTACAGGTACAAAAACAAAAAACAGAACAAGCAGGTCATGAGGTCAAGGGGTTACAAAGATCCCACTGTTTAGACAAACAATTTTTACACTTAATGGTTTACAAATTTGTCTCACAGGTTATGTAAACGTGCCATTTTTCCCAAAGTTCTTCACCCAGTTCTTTCTGTAGTCGTATTGTATAGGTCATCTGTTCTAGTAAATGGAGATATTATACAGTGTTGGTAAAGACAGTCATCGGTGGACATTATCTCTTAAGCTTGTATTTTCTAATGGTCTTTTTACTCACAAGGTCGTAAGGTTCATGACCAAGAAAGAGGGAAGTGAATGACGTGCTGATTTTAAAGCCCAAAACTTTAGAGATGATTTTAGATACTTCCTTCCAATAAGTCTGGATAAAGGGGCAGGACCAGAAAACATGGGCGTGATCCACCATGGTTGCTCCACATTCTCTCCAGCAGCACTGCTGACTGCCAGTTTGTTTGGCCTTCTATTTAGGAGTAATAAAATACGGATCAGGTTTTTTCAGCAAAAGTCCCTCCATGTCCAAGAATTAGTGGACAACTGAGTTTTCCAGGCACTTAGCCATACATCATAGTGACACACCTATTTTAATGGATAATTGTCCAATATCATTGAATATGGGGATGTGTGTTTGGTATGTATGTAGGAACGCTGCACAATTCAATCTAATCCCATACTATGCAAATACAAAGACTGTAATTTAAAGGTTCAGAGTTGGTGATCTAAGAGCATTTAGGGAGATTGTGACATCAGGTTTTTGTTAGTATGACTTTTTCACCAAAACATGGTGTTCTAATAGCATAACATTGAGTGTTTTCACTGCCTTTATAACATATTGACTTAGCTGCAGCACATAAGCTAAATGTGAAGAGGGAGAACTATGCTGAGAGGTATGCGGTCTACTGCATTTATGGTCACCATATATTGAAGTTCACATCTTTCATTATTGTTTAACTAGTATCATTTTGTGATTAGTCATTTTTATGGCTGTGAACATGTGAAAGACGCTGTAGGGCATAGTTTGTACCTCATTTATGAGCATCTAATGTTTGAGTGTCATGTGAAAATCTTCCTGCATGCTTTTATAATAAATATTTTAATCCTCATTATAGGAAAACACCTTTTTAAAACACTTTTACAGCACAGTAATAATAATAACAGAGCACAAAACAACAGGGGGGGGTGTTCTGTATGCACTCATCTACTTTATCGCATCAGATCTGGTTACAAGACTTAATGTCCTTGAATATGGCCCATTTCTCCCATCTTTGATTAAAAGTTCCCACCTTAATCATCAGATGAATTGTTTATTTTTCCATAGTATATATTTTGTCTAGGAGAACACTTGTGTTGTCAAATACAATGCAACTATAGCACATGCTTTATAAATAGTTTAATAAATGAATATTTTACTATATCAGCCATGTTAATTTACGGTCTGTACCGATAAGGAAGTAACCCTTTTTTAGAACCTATATATACTTCTACATCCAGATTTGGGCATGTGGATCACCCACTTAGAGCAGAACACAAGCAAATTACTTAAATAGAAGTTGTTTGACTACCTTTTTTGCCCTAATGCCCCATGGGAAGATGCACCCAGCCAACATAATGCACTCTTCCTCTTGTTCAGTCTATCAACAGATGGAGAGGACCTTCGGGACCAGGAGTCTGTCAGCAGAGTTTTGGCAGAGCTGCTGGACAATCAGGAAGGTCTGTTTGACTCTGAGGACGACGATGTGTCTACCACCAATGACTACAGCTCCATCAACGAACAGGTAAAAATCAGCATTTGAATATTTGTGGCCGTGCACAGATGGTAAACATAGTACACCAGCAGACATGTTTAACACAAGGTTTGAAATCCTTCGGCCCAGTGGTTCCCCAAGTTTTTTTTTAGCCAAAAATGGAAATTTGGCATCAATATGGGAACTGAAACAGAATCGAAATTTCATTAGATTATTATGTCCCGTTTACTGTAATAGATAAGATGGACAAAAATTTGCACTTTTTTGTCATGAATAACTGAATGAATAACTTTAACATATAACAGAAATAACAGAAAAGGATGAAAGTAATATACAAAATGAGTAGTAATGAACAAAATACTCAACAAAAGGAACAATAATAAACAAAACATGATCAAAATAATCAACAAAATTAACAATAATGAGCAAAAAACAACAAATTATTTAACAAAATTAGAAAAACTGAACAAAATAATCAAGATCATGAATGAAATGGTGAAGAAATTGGGGGAAAAAATGCATAAAGAAACAAAATTATCACAGTTGACGCCGTTTTCCTCACCCTAAATTTTGGATTGAACATATTAAACCAAGCTGCATCTCATTTAGTCTAATCTTGTCACAGAGAAACATCTGAAATGAAAACAGTGAGAGGTTCCTGAAGCTCATACTTCAGTCTTTATTCTCCAGCCTACACATTACTGCCCCGCTGTTAAGGTTAGCCTTTAGGGATCAGTGTGTTTTATCTATTTTTGTTCACCCTTCTCTCCACTCTTTGTAGTTGTTTCTACTGTACCATAAACCAAACGGACCGGATGATTTATTACTGTAGCCGGCAACTCATAAAGAGGATGAAGAGCAAAGTATGGCAAACAGCACAATGTGGAACAAAACATAATCCCCACATTGTCACCGTGTCTTGTCTTAGTTGGTATTTGTCGTTCCTCTGACACACAGCTGTTTTTGTCTCCTTTTTGGTGGGGCAGGCAGTAGAATGTGGCATTTAACGCTGCCAGGACGAGGGGTGAAATTCTTTCTGGATTGACGCAAACGCAGAGCAGAAAAATCCTTTGTGTGAAAAGAGTCACATTTCAGTCACTAAGTTGACATTGAAACGAACTGGTTACAACATAAAATAAAACCAGCCTGGAGCGGAAAAAAAAAAAAAAACAAACAAAACACAGACCGTAATAGAAGATTTATTAGTGTTTAGTCGGCTATTACCACATGTGAGTCAACAGAGCTAAAGGGACAAATAGGCCTGAACTTGGACATGTTATGAAGATTTATAGGTGATTCAAGATTCAAAGCGTTTATTGTCTTATGTGATATAGTCTGTTCCCTCTACAATGAAATTTATGCTTTACTATCCTTACAATGGGAAGTATATATTTAAAGAAGTATAAATCGATAAAAGATAAAAAAAATAGATAAAAATAAACAGTGCAAATGTAAATTATGCTGTTCTCTCTGTGCAAGTTGGAAACAGTAGTACACTTACATGGGGTGGTGATGGGTAGGTATTTATCACTAGTGTCTGACTGAATTAAAAATAACTCAAATTAGCATGCGGAAATTTCCCCCATTGTGGGAGTAATTATGGAATATCTTACCTTATATTAACAGCTGTGGAAAATTAAGACAAAAACTTATTATTTCCAGGAAAATGAGTACAATTTACATTTACAAGCAACCTCTATTCCCTAAATTTAAATTAAAAATATTGTCATTTATTCGCACAAAATGACAAAAAAAACAAACCTCGAATAATGTGAAAAAAAAACCCTACCAAGTTCATCCTTATTTCTAAACAACAGCTCAGTTTGTGTTGCCATGGTAACACTATGTGATGCTTGTAGCCAGTTAACAAATGCATTTCATCCATGTAAAGCAGAATAATATCACCTATAAGCTCAACAAAATCAAGTTTCAGAAAACGGAGCACAATTCAAACAACAAGCACTGAATTGGGCAAATGTCTAAAATAATCCAACAGTCTGAGTCATGAATGAATGTCATGAATTATTTAATAAAAAAAACAAAAAACAAAAAACAGACCAATGAGACAAACTTTGCGGCGCTAAGCTAACCCTAAGCAGATCCAACAGTACAAGGATTATTTATACACTGATAAAACTCACAGAACAAGACAAAGAAGAGCAAAAATAAAGTTTGCGTCAGAATCGGTGATTACTTATTTAGTCTTACTTTTGCCTTTTCTGATCATAACTTGGTTTTATATGAATTAAACTGCTGGCATTGGCTAATCCATTGTTTTGTGTTACTCTGAAATGATTCCAAGTGGAAACAAACGGCCCCGAGTTTAACAGGTTAAAAGGTTAATAAGGTTCAGGTCCGGAAATTGGGACTAATCTCTCAGAAATGAACACCTATTTGGACTCCAGAGATGGTAAATTTCACAACACCACCACAAGTGTATTAGAATAAATGAATAACAACACACAATAAGCTGTATTTCCATTTCCATCCAAGAGACAGGAATATACAGTTGCGGAAAAAGTCATTAGACCATCAAAAATTGTTAAAAACAATGGTTATGCAACCAAATACTCACTCCTGTGTATCATGTGACTAAAACACACAGAAAAGAAAACATGAAATGCCTAAAAGCACTGTTTTTGTCAGTACAATGACATAGATATTGATGGAAGAACTGAAGTGATTTTGATTATTATCAAGAAAACATGGAAAATAGATATCAGCTCTGAAATTCAACGACTATGAGCTGTTTTTGTGTCTGTCATTATATTTGTCCAAACAAATGTACCTTTAATTGTACAGGCATTAAAATGAACAAGAAATTGGAGAAAACAAGGGGTGGTCTAATAATTTTTTCAGCAGCTGTACATGCTGTTCACACCTTACTGCCGTACACTCTATACACGTCTCTCAGCTGTTTAACTTTGTTTTATTTCCGCTGTCATTTCTTATTTTGCTCTTTAAGTGAACATTCTGACTGTGACTGATAGACTAAACACACTCAAAGGCCTTTCCCTTGTAGCTCCGTAATGCAGCCTTCTACCCTGGCGGAGTTAACACTGTTATTATGTGGCAGTGTATAAACACAGTAACCATGAGAACAACCTGGATCAGGATCTTACATCAACTTTTTTATTATAATTCTTAGCATGTTAGTGAGAATATTCACTCATTGTGATAAAAAGAGACAGGCTTTTGTCATATTTTTCATCATTTTTGCTTTGTACATCAGTAGCTTTTTATTCTGTTAAAGCGTCTTTTGTTTTGCATGAAACGCGTCTGTTGAGATCTTTTCTCAGAAAGAACTCGCCTTGTAATCTTGCTTCCTTGGGGTCATTTTTTGTTTCTATCCTTATTTAATTCAGAACGAAACTTAATCCCCTTCAGAAGCTCTGGTTTTTAGAGGAAATTTAATTAAGCTGAAATCGAGCTCCACACAACAATACACCGAAGTGCTGAGTGAATTCCCCACCATTCATGCTTTTTTTTTTTTTTTTTCTGAATATAATTTTTATACCTTGCTCGGTTTTTGACGTCTCACAGATTGAGCGGGCAGTCGGATAAAATGAGACCAAATGAGACTTTAGCAGGAGAAGAAAGAGGAAACAGGACAGCGAGAAAAATCTGTCATGACAGAATATCTGAGCACCGGTTCTGGAGTGTTACATAAGAGAGAGGACAAGGGGAGGGGGGAGGAGAAGGAGCAGCAGCGAGAAGAACGAGGAGAGAGGGGTTTGTGTTCAAAGACGGAAGAGGAAGGAAGAAGTGAAGAGAGGAGAGGGCGAGCCAAGACGGGGATAAGAAAAGAACCCGGTGATGATGTAACTGCGGAGCTGACATCTCCAGCCCAACAGTCTGTGTGTGAACATACCCTCATGAGGGGGATTATCTTCCACCCCCCCCCCCCCTTTAAATTGAACTCACATGCATCATGCTTAGACTTAAGCCTGTTAACCAAAATTAGTCTTAGTAATAAATGCAACCGGTGATGCAGAAGAGAAAAACTGCAAAGTAATGGTCAAAGTGAGGTTTGGGAAATGATGAGGCAGAGAAGATAAGAGTCGGATCACGACAGATAGGGTTCAACGTTAACCGTTAAAGACCCAGTGCTACTTTTATTGCAGCTCCCAAACGAGTTTCTCTCTATATTTAAACCGATCCTCGACGGCCGGTATCCTACATGTTTTAGATATTTCCCCCTTCTGGCAAACCTGGAAGCCATTACATCGTTATCAGGCTTCAGCAGAGCTTAATGATGAGCAGATCATTAATTGAATCAGGTGTGCTGGAAGAGGGAAACATCAAAAACATGCAGGATACCGGCCCTCGAGGATCAGGTTTGAACACCCCTGACTTAACCTTTCTTAAATGATTTATCAACATTTATTGTCATATTATCCTCTTCACTTAATGTTTTTTTTTTGGGCAAAAATCTGATATTTTCCTATGTTTAATTTACTGATCATGTAGATTTTCATAAGAGCTCAGGTTAAAGTTGAGGGTGATGATATCAAAACCATAAAACTGAAGAGGAAGTGACTTTTTTTTAGCAAAGACATAAATAGCTGAACACAAACCAAGTGTTTCCATCCACTGTCATTTATCAAACTCAGTGGGTTTTACTGGTGAATCAATGTTGTAGAAGACGACGGTGTTTCCACGGTAACTACAGAGCCTCCGAACGTCCAAATGGGTCATATCTGATGACCATGAAAAGATGAAAAAACTGTATTTTACACCATTTATTTACATATATTGATAGGATTAATGGATCAACAGGTATTAAACATTTTACATCAATAGATAATTTTGTTCGGTGGTGGATGTTTGGGTCTTTATGGGTTAATGTTTCCTCTCCAGTCGGGCTCAAGATTTCATGACCAAGACATAATGATTGAAATGTGCAGTTGTGATTTGAAGCTACCTGATGGTTGTCACTAAAAATGGAGAGATTTTACCAAACTTTTGCTTGACCTTATATTTTTATATAACTGTAATAAACATTCTGCTTTAAATGAACAATTTCACAGGTTTGAAATTAATTTTTTCTGTGTCCTATATATATATATATATATATATATATATATAAAATATGCTGTTATAGTCTGCCTTTCGAACTCTACAGTGCAGCAGTGGTTTTGTGATTATTGCAACATTTTGAGGCGTGGTGGTTTAGTGGTTAGCACCTCAGCATTGCAGCTAAAAGGTTCTGGGTTCAATTCTCAGGCGACTGGAACTTTTCTGTTTGCTTTGGATGCTGTGGTTTCCCCCTTCACTAAAATAGGTACATATACACAAGCGTGGAAAAGAATATTAGATCATCCTGGTTTTCTTCAATTTCTTGTTCATTTTAATACAACTAAAGGTACAGTTGTTTGGACAAATATGATGATATCAACAAAAATAGCTCATAGTAGTTGAATTTCAGAGCTGATATCTATCCATTTAACATGTTTTCCTTATAATAACCAAAATCACTTCAGTTCTTCCATCAATATCTGTGTCATTGTACTGACAAAAACAGTGCTTTTAGGAATTCTATGTTTTCTTTTCTGTCTGTTTAAGTCACGATACACACAGGAATTAGTACTTGATTTCATAACTATTGTTTTTGATGACTTTTAATGGTCTGTAGGTTAATTCTTCTTGACCACGGTGTTAATGAAGATCTAGAGTTAATCCCAGTGTGCCTTCAATGGCAGCTCACTGTTGCTAATGTGTTAATGTTAATTGCTAATGCTAGGTGCTGTTTGTATTGTGATGCGCAAAATGTAGGCCGAATTTTTTTTTTTATATAACGATGATAATAAAGCTTTTTAAACCTTTTTTTTAACAGACTGTTACACTGAAATAATAACAGCCTAAAGTTAATCGGTATGTTTTCTCTCTATGTATGACTGTCTACAGATATAAGGGACCACACTGGATTAAATCATAATCTTACTAAGTGTATTTTTCCTCATTTCTAGTCAAAATATTTCATCACACCTAAAATAAGACATAATCACCTAGAGTAACTTTTCAGTGAGATATAAGAACTTATTTTTAGACAATAGATCTGGAAATTCTTATTTCAAGAAATCTTACCAAGATAATTTTCACTTGTTTCAATGGCAGATGCCTTTTGCTTAATTCAGGCAAAAATATCTTGTATTAATTATTTTTTTACTTGTGTTTAGAGGGGTGCTTTTTTTTTTCCAGTGCATAGTTACTTTCTCATTAAGTCTAATGTGTTAAGTTATTTAGTGACAGTTTATCTGACCTGCTCTGGTCAATCATTGTGTGTCCCTGGGCAGTTGCTGTATTGCGGTATGATTTGGCACAGCTTCGTTTCATTTCAGCAGAGAAATGAAACTCATGCAGGTTGGCGGGGAAGTGCTTTTGGCTTGTTTGTTGACAAAATAAGCAGCTGACTGTTGTTTTACGGTTTCAGTGAGAAACGCCCTGCCTTGGCTCGCCGTTGCCATGAAAGCAACTGAAGGTGTGTTTGTTTTGATGGCGCATTCGAAGAAGCTTGTCATTGCAAGGCTGTTTAGACAAGGCAGGGAAGATTATATAATTTTAATTCAGGTTAGACGGTTAGAGAGTTGGTTCAGATTCTGCTGCATACAGGCTACCACCGTGCATCCTGTTGTAAAGGAGAAGCCTGTTTTGACTGATACCATCGGAGCAGAGCAGAAACACCAGTGTAGGTTGCATGAAAAAACAGAGCATGTCCCATCTTAATGAAGCCATTCTGTATCTGTTTTGGGCTCAGCGTTGGCAGGATGCGGCTTTACAGAAAACAATCATTCCATTTGGCGACTAAATCTCACACCTGCCATTTCACCATCTGACTGACACAGTTTCTACCAGGCTGCCTGTTGTCCGTCTGTCTGTCTATCTGTTTAATTAATTAGCTTCTTAACAGAGCCCATATCTTTCTAGGTCTGTTAGTTTAACCTGAGCTAATAAATGAGTCCGGTTACTTCACCTCGGCCAGCGTACAGTCCGAGTACTTCTGGAGCTGAGCCATGTTACAAATTCCACAGTGAATATATAGCTTTTCCCTGGACTATGGACATTTAATCATTCAAATGGGGGAATGGGGTAAAGTTACGAATACCAGGAGGTGACATAATTTGCAACGATGAGGTGTAGTATATATAGTTAGAGTCACACAGACGTACGATCCTGTGACACAGTTATTCTCTGTGGAGCTATAACCTATATAAGTTAGAACATGGATAACATATTAATGGCCTAGAATCACACTGACACCTTATGCACATCCCCTGCTGTCCAGACACCCACACATTGCATCACGATGTGTTTGGAGGAACATAGTGTAGCTGGACGGCTGATGCATTTACTTTGGCTTAATGTTATGAGTGGTTGAGAGAGAATGTCGGCGTCTGTAAAGCAGTTGATAACACTATTTGAAGCTGAGGATGAGCGCTAGATCACACAGCCCACACACTGCAGGAACGTTGGGCCAGAGAGCTCATCTCCAGTGGTCGAGCTGGAAGTGAACTGCTCAGTCATCAGCCAGAATTACACAAGTTCAGTGTGAGGAGGTTTATTTTGAAAAAGAAAATCATGTTTTTGTTGCACATCCAGGACCGGAAGAATTCTGTTTCTTCCTGATAAGCGTTTCAGTGTGTTGCATATAGTGTTTATTTGTGTAGGTGAATCGTTTTTTGTTTTTGTTTTTTTGTTTTTTTTATCAGGTGTGCCAGGTTTTAAGCAGTTGTTCACTCCGTTTACAGGTACAGCAGGACACATAATGATGAGATAAGTGCTTTAATGATGTGATATCATTTTCTGTAATGGGTAGCTGTTGGCACAGTGGCCGACAGCCAAAAGCGCTGCAAGAATAGGGCAGCGTTTTAGAAAAAAACACAAGCGTTTTTACATAGTAAGAGATTTGCATTGTAAAAAAGACATGTAAAGCATATATTGCATGTTTTTTTTTTTTTTTTTTTATCACAGTTGTTTTTCCTGCTCAATTATAAAATCATAAAAAGCTGCAGTTTAAAGATTCAGTGTGTTTTTTTTGACATGTTGTATTTTGGATTTAGTAAAACTGAACAGAGAAATAAAATGCAAAGAGTTATTTAAAAAAACACAACGTACAAAATGATCAAAATGATGTGCTTGGCCTCGGGAACAAAGTAAAATAAGCCTATTTGGGTTGTTTTTGAACGTGTTTAGTTTTTGCTACTTTGAGACTTTATTCTGTTACTATAAACTGCTGTAATTATTTAACCACTTTTATACATTTCCAACAAAATGATCTCATTGAATTGCAGAAATCATAAAAATCATTCATGGTTTTGTAATGATTTCCAAAGCTGTAACATCAGAAAAAAAATTATACTCAAAAAATAGTTGTTTGTAATGTCAGGCCTAGTCCATATTAGCCCAACAATCATCATAATCATAATCATCATCATCATCAGAGCTCAGTAGTGGCGCTTTTTCAACCTGAACCTTCAAACCAGAGTCAGGGTTTCGATGTGATTTAGTGATTTATTCTAAACACGCAATGATATTTAACATATATGCGAACAAGCAAAGCATACATAATAATACAAATATCAACAATCATAACAATGTTAGACAAAAGAACAGCACAGTAGTTCCATTTACGTGGC
>JAPTYQ010000002.1:7168222-7188004 GCA_029814465.1 Ostorhinchus cyanosoma | reverse complement strand
TTGAAAAATTATATATATATATATATATATATATATATATATATATATATGTAGGACTTGGCAACACTTCTTCCATATTACTACGTCTTTTACTGCTTTTCAGAGGGAAGTTATGCAAAAAACCCCTCTGCCCTTTAACACAATATGATCATTAATTATAGAACAATAGTGCTTAAATGACAATCTGTGTAGTTTTTATGGTTCGTTCTTGTATTTCATGCCGTCAAATGTTTCTCCAGTGTGCAGCAGTGGTCTTAATTTATAATGTCTGATCACACGCCTGTGCATTTTCCATGTCAACACTGAAATGATATATCACCAAGCTAACCTTAAATCCTCCTTTAAATCTCCTCTTCTCTTTACTTCTCCTTGATGTCCTTCCTATAATCTACTTCTTTTGTTTTTATCCTTTGATTTTCCACTGTATCTGTGATGTCAGCGTGTTACTCATTTGTTACTAATCTATATTTAGGTGTTTAATGGATCAAACTGTATTACCATGTTTCTGTCTTGTACTGAATATCTGAGCTCAGGCTATTAACACCTTTTTGAGTCGTCTCTTGGCAGAAAAACAGTCATCTCCGTTAAATCTTTTACTGCACTCTTCTCTAACACTAATAATCATGAAGGAAAAATACAGAAGGATGGTGTTTTTTTTAAAAGAATAATCTTATTTAAGGATTAATAAGAGGTTGTCACTTAATATTTAATCCTCAGTAGTTACATGCCTAGAATATAAGAATGTCAGGTTTTACTGACGATGGCTTTTTTTGTTCTATGAAGTGAATTTTTGTGTGCAAAGTCCACTCTGAAATTATTTTTTAACCAAATTAGTAAAGCAAATGTCTACTAATGTTGTTTGGTATCATCTTGCTATTTACTCTAGGGACTGGAGATATGGAACAGGACCTATTTTTCCTTGAAATGTTCTCTTTACCTTGAAAATTAAACAGTTTCTATTTTTAGATGCTTTCTTTTCCGTATCAAAGTATAAATCTCTGACCCTGCTTACACTAGGTGTTGAAACATGTCTGGTTTATTTTGTTTCGTTACATAACCTGTGATAAATATTGTGTAAAAGTCCTAGTCCAACATTAGGTTTGTTGGTTTAGTAAAGTTCATTGACTACTCGTGCATTTGTCATTTTCTGTATTTAGATCCAATCTGTTTATATGTGAAGTATGTACAGAAGTAAATCAAGTTTCAGGGAAAAAAATAACTTCTATAAACCAAAGTAGAAGTATTTAGTGTGACCTCCCTTTGCACTTGACATGTCTTTAACCCTTTGGTTCAGACAATATGAGATTTACGGCATCAATTTAATGAAGTTTTATATCTGTAACAAATTGAAAAATGAACAAAATAATAAACAAATTGAGTGAAAGGGGGAGGGTCAACAAAATGAACAAATGAATCTTAAAATGAACAAAATGATCAACAAATCAAACAAAATAGACTAAATGTGAACAAAATAATCAACAGAATGAACAAAAATGCCTCTTGTCATGGGGTCACACTAAATATTTACGTCAATTTTTGTGTCTTTAAAGCTGTGCACATATTTCCTGTATGATAAAGGCTGCCCAATGCTTGCACAGGATTGCAGATTCAGATTTTTGTAATAAGTGTGTGTTGACCCCCTGGTGGAAGTGACAAAGGCACTAATGAAATCTGAACACAAGTGGTGAACTGGCTCTTGTAGACACAGATGTAAACATGTATCTCAGCTGATCACAAACAAGTATAAACAGGGCCAGAGACGACTAAATGTGTGGCTAAACAGCATCTTAAAATCCCTTCTAATCTCACTGGTACATTACATTTTCTTTGGTAACGTTTATTCTCTGTGTATTCAGATCACCGAGCTGCTGGATGATGAGAAGTGTGAGGCAGAGTGTGAAGATCTGCCTCAGGATGTGGAGGATGGCCCCGCCTCCTCCGACTCACCGCAACACACACACACTGATGACAGCCCCGCCGCCAGGTGAGACACAACCGTCTGTTTCATGTATTATACAACGTAATGAATTATTTTTCACTTGACAGAATGGAAATTAGCTGTTGAGTGAGACGGGCGTGACCAAAGTCCTTAACTGAGTTTAAAGCCAGGACAAATGGCATATGGTGTTCACCTTGAGGAGGGCGTTTGTGGAATGTTCCTCGACAGGCACAGTTGCAGTGAAGGATTTAATTGCTTTTTGTTCACTTCATGCCATTAGTGTGGTGTAAGCCGAATAATGGTTGAAGAGTTCACATGTAGTACGCTTTATGAAGAAGAAGAACAGTTGTGTAATGCATCAAACACTGGAACACATCAATTAAAAGAACTTTTCTGCTTGTTTTAGGTTAATAGATAAACCAAAATGGGACAGGAACAATTTCACATAATAATTACCAAAGGAATGACATCAAGGACCTTCAGACAGGAGAAAGCGACATTCAGTTCCAAAACCGTAGAGAATTATGTGAAAATAGTAAGGGTGTAATGGTGCAGTCGTTTATACCAAACCTTTTCCAGTCCGGGGCCTTTGATACAATACAGAGGTGTACCGAACGAATACATGTTACCTAAGAGAAGAACACAAACACTCTGGAAGGACACAAGCAGAACCCATGTGCAGGGTTTCCTCTGTTTACATTCAGCCGCTCCAAAAAAAAACCAAAACAGGACAACAGAGAGTATAACAGAGGCACAGAAGAACGTTTGAAGCCTGTTAAGTTTCGGGTTTTGGTTTGTTGCAGCTTTGTAGCACAAAAGAGCCCACAGCTTCCTTTGTAGCAAAAGGGTTTTATTTTTTAACTCAAGTTGGTAAAATCCAGTGAACCTGCTCCTCTTCTCTTTCACCTGCCTCTGCTGCCGTGTTACTGTGAGGTCATGATCACAGCACCTCAGGGAATACTGTGAGGCGTTCGAAAACACTCAGTAAATTACAGTGTTTACCATAAACGAACATTGAATATTCGAAAATACAAAAAAATACATGATATATGGGGTGCCTGTTAATGCACAAATGACTGAACAATATTTTGTAGAAATGCTCCCACAGGTAGTTACGGAGCGCACCACCCCCATACCCCCATACCCCCCCTTCACTGGTCTCCTTCACTACCGAAAACATATCGAAAACATACTGAACTGAAAATGTTCTGTACTGTTACACCCCCGGAAAATAGTGAAGAAATAAAACGTGTTAGTTTATCCACCTGTTTTGACACAGGCGAATAAAAATGATCATCATACTTATGCAAAGTAACTGCTTAGTTCCAGCAGCTGCAGTGAGACGGTTATAAAACTGTGACAGGCCTAACCAGTCATGTTTGCACATGCTCTGTTACCTATAAACAGTTTGTTTACCGTATAATAGGATCAGGATTTAGCTCAACATTAGTTCAGACAAAACAATAATTTGATAACTGATGCTCTTCACTGCAAACTAGACCACTGAGAGGTTTAAAGTCAACAGTGTACAGACATGCAGACTATTGAAGTACTCATAATCACACTGACAACACTTTCCACTGACTCACATCTAAATACGCCCTGGTTTTCTGACCCGCTAATGTTTTCTAAACACCAGAAATGCCCGAGACACAGACACATGCAGACACTGACTGAAAACAGGATAATGAATCTGCAGCCAGACTAAAAGACGAGGAGTTCAATCCTCCTGCAGGAACACTGAGATCTCCCTGGGTTCTTCTGATCTGTTGATCTCCTTTAAGTTGATTACTAAGCACTACACTGGTTTACATCCTGTACTTTCAATCTACAGCAAAGATCATAAGTGACATTAGATCATTTAACTGTTGGTAAATTGGATAATAGATTAAGAGGGTGAAATGGGATGTTCAGAGTCATCTCTGTCGATGCTTTTGTAAACATACGGTGGTTCATCCTTTCAGGAAAGAGCGTGGAAAGAGCACAGAACAGACAGTTGGTTTTCTGTAGACTACGGAAAATCGATCAAGGCTGCTGTTAACGGTGGTTTTCAGTAATGATTAAACTGTAATTTTCACAAATAATTGGGTGGGTTTTTTTTGTCTTTAAAATGTGACACAAAAAAGGAAAATGTTGGTTTGTGTTTCCCAACATCCTCAAATTTCTGGTATCTTCAAAGTGAAGATGCTGGAATTAAACTTTGTTTTAATGATCCAAAACGATTAAGTTATCTACTGATATATTTGACAAATGGAGTAGTGCTGTTTTAAGTTGCCATAATTGATAAATAACCTCGTGGACATGTGAGTTTGGTTAAGATTACAATAAGATTAGAATGCTTTTCATTATTGATTAAACTCAATCAAATTTTATTTATATGTCGCCAAATCATAACAAAAGTTATCTCATGACACTTTATATATAGAGCTGGTCGAAACCAAACTCTCAAGCCAATTTACAAAACCCAAACTGTCAGTTATTTTCTCAAATAATCAGGTAGTTGTTTGGTCTTTAGAATGTCCCAAACATCCTCATATATCTTGTTTGGTTCAAAAATATTCCATTTGCTGTCACGGAGGAGTAAAGAACCAAGAAATTATTCAAATGAAATCCCTGGAATTACAAAATTTTTATTCATTTCTTTCGAAAAGTGATTAATTCAGCTATTGATATATTTGACAAATGGAGCAGTGCAGTTTTTAAGTCGTCATAATTGACAAATAACCTTGTGAATGTGTGTTTGGTTAAGATTAGAGTCAAGTTAGTGTCCTGTATATTATTTGTATTATGTAAGTCTGTTTAGTCACTGGTTGGGATTTGGTGTCCTAGACCAAGAACTCAGTGTTCAGGAGGAAACTTTGACACTTGGATGATGCCAACAGAACTACTTTGTCTGTATCAAGTATCAAAAAATATCTTACTGCTTGATACCTAATTTCCATACCTAAAATAAATATAATTTCTCTCATATTAATTTTAACAGATGAGCTTCAGTAAATAGATGTATTAATTTTCATGTCATGAGTTTATGAAAATGTAGAACGCAGATATCTTTATCGCTAATGGCGTTGAATATTTTCCATCTGGCTTATGTAGAGAGAATTCAGTTCCACATAAGAGTGAATATTGAATTATAGGTTTAAGACTTGTTTTAATTTGAGGGTAAGCTTATGTTAAAGGTTGGTCAAATCTGCAAGAAAGGAATCAAAGTCAATGGGTCCCTTAAAATGACGAACTGGGCACTACTAATGGATTACTGTCTTTAAGCATCTTAAAGGCCAGTAGGACAAGACCGGCAACCAGAGCCTGACTGCTGCACACTCATACACTCATGTGACCCAGACTACACTTAAGTACAGCATGTTCCTCAGACAGTTAATACGAGATCCAAAGCACACACAGCTCGGCCACGGTCAGCTCCTGAAATTATTTTGACACATTGTGAATCCCGTTTCATTTTATTAGGTTCGACAACGCAACGTGATCATAAATGACAGCGAAGCATCTTAAGCATGTGGTATTTAAGTGGTTTAGAATTAATAGATTTGTTTGTCGGCCAACAGAAAAGGATTTCTGTGTGTGCGGTGCTCGAGGAAGGCTTTAGGTGGCAGCTGTACAATGACGCTCTGAATGCAATGACAGCTCAGATTGTTGTCAAAGGAGCTGTGTGTGTATGTGGGGGGTATTACATGCAGTAGATTACTTGAATTAAAGATGCCTACGAGTCTCTTTTGACATTCATGTGATTGTTTTAGTTGGTACTTATTATCCACAGGCATCATGTGAGTGACCCCATCTGACCTCTGGTCTGGTGGGGGGGATTATTGGAGTATTCATGGACTCCAAAAGAGTCCGGGTCCAGAGAGTCAAAGAACTCATCTGTTTAATTTAATAAATATCATATGTCATGTACTCTTCTTGGTTCAGTATGAGGTGTTTCAGTTCTTTACGTCTTAAAACCAGATTAGTTGTAAAGACATTTGTTAATTAAATGTTTTATCATCAAACAAAACCTCAACTTGACTCATTACACATTTGTTTTCAGTCCTGGTGTATAGAACAAACAAAATGCAGCATGACTTTACTTAATGTGAAAACTCTACGTCATATAAGAAACCACAGTGACTGTGTGATTTTCCTGTTAAAAACAGTATTCTCAGTGTGAAGTGAAAATGAAAATGTTGTTGGCCTTCAAAGCTATTATAATACAACATTTCATCAAATACATATTTTGAGTGTATTATAAGCCAGGTCACTAGTAACAGCCAATATTGAGATTGAAACAAATCGATAACAAGCAGTTCTCAGTTACACGCCAAGTAAAAACAAACCAGGAAAGATATACGGGTAAACCTGTAGTGTGTGTAATTTGATAAACTCCTGGTTAAACACAATTTTTGCATTGTAAAATTATATGTTCCAACTATTTTCAGCACTTTGTTTTTCCGCATCACTCATCTGAGGTGTTATTGTCCAGTTTGGGTCACTGCAGGTGTGTGTCTTTTTTTTTTTTTTTTTTCCCAGAACTTATAAACATAGCAGGAAGATAATATTTACACATTAAAAGCTCTGTTAAGCAATGAATGGTTTCTATCAAGTGCAACTCTTTAGACCTTTTATTTTGAAATTGCTAAGGAAGTATTGCAAACATAGAAAAGTGCATTTCGAATTTTAATATATCTCTAACTTTTAACAGAATTGTGCCATTTCTATTTAATATAAAAGGATTTAGAAATAAAGGCCGTCCTCCAATGCAGTCTTCTTCAAATATAGGATTGGTACATTTTTTTTAGCTGAGGAAAGGAATAATCACATTCAGACAAATCCTTCATCTGTTCAGTGTGAAGGCCTGGTTAAATGTATTTTTTTTGTTTATTGCCTTCACTAACATTAACATTTAATGGTACTTGTGACTCTTTGATTCTAATGACATTACATAACTTCTGAACGTCTGTCAGTAAATGTGAATGTGAATACAATATTAACGGGGTTTCTGCTTGAGTCATCGGCAGCAGCGGTGATTACGACTTCCCCATTCTTTTATTCCTCTGCATTTTTTATTATTCCTATTCGGGTTGAGTTTCAGAGCCCTCTCGTGGCAGACATTCAGCAGCGTGTTTAATATGTTTTTATTTTTTTTTAAGGTGCTTCTGGGGCCCGCTGTGTTTATGATCTAATTGTGATTAAATGCATTCCTCAGTTCCTTCTGTGTTGTTTAAATAATTCCTTAGCGTCTTGAGGGTTTTGATGAGTCAGTTCAAATGCATCTTTCATCCAGAACTTCCGCTGCAGACTTGTTTTTTTTTTTTTTTTTGCCACTCTGTAAATCTTTTACTCGGCCGACTGTGACAACTCTGAAATCAAGAGAGAGTTCTAGACTAGTGACTCGACATTAACTCTGGCTGAGCTGTTTGTCTGGCACTTGATAGACAGGAACGTCTGTCCCCTTTGCCTGGTGCAGTATTCCCTTAATAGACTGTGACAGCCAACACACACACACACATTTTACATGTTGACAACCTCTTCTCATTTCATATCTATAAATAATCCCTGCTATTTCTCTTCTGATCCCTCCTCTTCCTTCGTTACTACTCCCATACGTCTTCACTTCGCTTATATTCCCCCTCTTTGTGGAAAGTTTCTTCTTAATACCAGTGGAATATTCCTTCAGTCTGACAAACCCAGCTCCTTGGATGCACATTTGATGATGAATAGACGGAATCAGGGAGTGAAATGGGAATGACGAGGCAGAGAAGGCCGTGAGGGTGGGAGACTTTCAGATGTCCCCACGTCTCACCGATTTATTGATTTTTGATTTATTCAGTCTGTGGGAAAACTCAGTATCAGACCTCAGGAGACAAAAGGTCACGCCAGAAGATGGCACTTAAACACATTATAAAGCACTTGTCTTCAGTTTTTCTCCCGGTGTGTATGTGCTCAGACTTGCGTGTCATTCCTCACTGATCCATTTAACAAACCGAGCACGATTCCACCGACGCTCCAACGACGACGTCCCGCCTCATGTGGCAGATAAACGCTTTAACCAGGTTACACTTCTCTCCCGGTGAATCCCCTTATAAGATTTCCCACTTCTTATTTTGATGCAGCTGTGGAAATTATTTATGTCCCGGTGAAACCTCATATTGTGCTAGAGAGCTACGTTTGGTATTTTCGTATTAACAATGAGCACGTGAATACAAACCCAGAGACATAAATAGATGTGGACATGCTGTACTAGGTCAGTTCTGTTGTTTTCACGGGAAGGAGAAGCTCCTGGAAATTTAGTTAGAAACCATTAAAAAAAAAAAAAAGCCAAAGTTAAGTTCCATTAAGCATTCTCTAAATGTTTTAGTGAAACAAGATGATAAAAATGTTTCCAAATCGGCTTATTCTACTGTTTTTGACAGTTTCTCCAGACTGTGTAGACACGGTAGATTAAGGTTTTGATTGACATGGTGCTGACAAGGACTGGATTAACCCATTAAACTCAAAGTTAGATAACCTGATATATAGTCTAATACAGTGGTTCCCTACCTTTTTTGGCTCGTGACCCCATTTTAACATCACAGATTTCTAGCGACCCCAGACATTCAAAACAGAGACTTTTTTTTTTTTTTGCTAAAAATTTATTTCTTTTTGATCATGTTATAGTTTGAAATACTACGTTGCAAATAAATGTTAATTTTAGATGACATGTGGGCTATATAATGTATATTGTTATGGACAGAGGCAGAAAAACCAGGTGTAGAATTCTGCACAAAGTGAGAATTAGATTTTCCTTGGTCAGGATATGTACAGTCAGTCCAGCTTGGGTTTACAAGACTGACAATTAATACTGAACAAACAATAACTCAAACTCTGAATTATGAAAGAGCTGCAGCATCTGAAACCGACCACAGTGAACATGTGACACATAAACTGAACCACAGTGCTTCAGTTTCACTCATAGTTTGTCGTGTCTTTTATGGATTGTGATTGTCTCTGTCAACACACCATATGTTTTTTTATGAGTAAGTTTACATTTTTTTAGTTTTTTATCAATTACTAGAAATGTCAGGCGAGACCCCCTAAGGTTGAGAAACACTGGTCTAATAACATGGTAATAAATCGGTTGCATATCAGTTACATGTAGCTTGACCCTGTCTCTGCCTCACGTTACGTTATCAGTCCGTATTGAGTGTTTGGGACTTGAGGGTCATCTGATATCTGGAGAAGGTGATGTGGAGGAAGAGGGAGTTGAATTCTAACAACAAAATGTAAACTCATAAGAAAAACATAAGTTACTGAACCAGGCCTTGAGGAAAAAGCGCTACATATGTGCTTGTTATTTATTGACGATTCCACAAGCCTTCATTAAAAATTCTTTGGATTATTTCACTAAACCAAGGATCGGCATAAACAGCCGTGATAGATAGACAAAGTGATATGTAGTTAATTTGGGTGGAACAAGTGACTGAGATTTTTTTAATTTAAAGTTTGTTTTTGGAATTAATCGTGTAATAAATCTCCAACATAATGATAAATACTACAGAGGAACACCGGAATACCTGTCGTCTCTGTGCTACTACAATGTGAATATGCTGACACATTCAGTCCGTCTCCAAGGCCGAGCGCCTCTTTTTCTTTTTTTTTTTTAATCTAGAAGTCATTAACGAGCCATTACCGAGCTGGTGTTTTATTTTGTTATAGCAGCACTCTGTCCTGTATTAGTTGTACGTAGAGCGTATCCATAACAGGTGCACGTTGGATACATTGCATATGCGTCATCTTTACATTCTGCAGATATAAATACAGAATATGGGTCAGGTGTGTGTAGGTCAACGCTATGCTTTTACTGTTTTGACCTAGTTATTGATTAGATAACAACAACCAACCTCCAGGGTAAAAAGATAAACACCCAGACTGGTTCAAATAGAAATAAACCATTATATGTATCCAATTTATTAATAAGTCATGTTGGACTGCCTCAGAACCTCTGCTTTTTTTTATCTCATCCCCTTTAATAATTCTAATCATTAATCCTAAAAATAATAATAAATACTTTTCGTTATAACAATAAATAATCATGCATTGGTGAGAATGATGATATTACCGCTATTAATAATAATAATAATGTTATTGACATAATATTCATTTTTGTCATTATCAATATGAATGATGACTGTATAAAATAAGTTATGCTGTAAAACTAAAATCTCTAATGTAAATATAATTATTAGCAATTATACAACAGTAACCAAATTTAACATGATCACTAAAGCATGTGACAGATAATGGATAACTTAACAATTATAAATAATAAGGAAAACAGGCCGCAGTAATAATTACAAAGTCTAAATACGTTAAAGAGTATGCAGTAAATGCACTGAAACATGCAAGAACCTTGATATTTAATGTGTACAGGTGTAATAAATGTGCTTTTCTTATCTTTCTTTATGCCTACGCTTACTGGTTTTGGCCTCAGTGTTGGACACAATAAGCCAGAACTACTAACTGACCTAGATAACACCACTCGCCCACGTGTGCTACCAGTTCTCAACCTCGGTTCTGCTACAGCCGTCCTAGCTGGCTCTCTGAAAAATGTTTATGTTCCTAAAACATCAGTGAAATAATAAAAAGTACTTGTTTTCATTGCCATCCTTCACAGTCCTGCTGACATGTCTTCGTGCCAGCGTGTCGACACTCCTCCGTGTTATTCAGTGAAGATAAAGCTAAAGGTCTAGATTAGTTTGGGGGAAAAAAGGCAAAACAAAACCAATAATGATTTTGAATGTTAGCCAAGAAATCCACTTAACAGTCCAGAACTGAAGTTGCACAATGTCTATTCTTATTCTTCGATACTGCTTATCAGCTTTTCTTACTGTGCCTTTACTTTTGTCGTATTCTTTCACCATGGCTGTAGATTTTTGTTGGATTGCTTTGTGGTCAAAACGTCAGAGACATTTGCACTTAAGAAATCCTGTTCGTTGTTCCACATGTTTAAAAGCCTGAGTCCCATTGTAAATCAGACTCTTGACTTGAGTTATGACAACTCCATTTTCCACCTTTGAGAAAAGGTTAGAATTTGACAAAAACCACAGGAGGTGAAGAGGTTAAACCCATTCAGTTGGTTTCACAGCCGATGGACGTCAAAACTGAGTATAGATGAAATCCCTCTTTGTATATTTTTTCTTTCTTAGTTAGAGTTTAGCACGGCATTATTTCTGACTGACTTTAGAGAAAATAGATGAATTAAAACCACATTTATTTTGGCTTCTGCACACTAGTTATTATGTTTTACTCACTTGTAAAACTAATGGTTTTCCTTAATCATTTCCTCTTGCAGTTTGACTACAAAACCTCTGTAGCTATTCCAAAACAGTCATTCACTTCTTTGGTCTGATCATTACTTGGTTTAATAATATTATTTATTAATCGATTTTATAGATTTCATCACACATCTATTTTTTTTTTCTAATTTTTGTTTGTATGTTGTGTTTTGTGTACAACAGGCTACTCGAAAACACATTTCCCATTGGCATCTGTACATTCATATTGTAAAAGATGGTAAAAAGTCAAGTCCTAGTGGGCACTAACCAGTTAAAATAAAGTAATTAACAACTGGTGCCAGACACAACAAACTCCGCCCCTCGCATGTATTGTCGCTTATTTTGGCATCGATCCAGCTGATGTCATCATGTCTATGCAAGTGGTGATGTCAGCATAACAGTTGTCTCTACATATGTGGCAAGTTTGAAGTAAAATGTATATTGTTATAGACATGTGGAATTTTGCCCATTATAAGTAAATGGGAGAAGAAAAAAGATTTAAAAAATTCTTCAAAATTGGAATTTTGACCTACTTTTCCCAAAATGTAACCACTTCTGTTCTGGGTCACTGGCAATCTATAAACCCAGTTTGATATGAATTCAACCAATAGTTTTGCTGCTTCTGACATTTTAAGTAAATGGGGGGGAAAAAAAGATTTAAAAAATTCCTAAAAGATTGAAACTTTGACCTACTTTTCCGAAAATGTAATGGCATCTATTCTGGGTCACTGGGAATCTATAAAGGCCAATTTGGTATGAATTCAACCAATATATTTTGTTGTTAGAGTGAGTAACAGTCTTCATGTGATCAGTCAAATTCTCCCATGTTAAGTGTTAATGATGTGTGAATTAAAATACATTCCTATATTTTCTTTGGTGATATGTGTATTGAACATGTACTTACCACATCTGGGATGAAAGTGCGATTTATTGGTTAACACTGGAACATATCGAGTATCTAATGAATGTTTTGTTCAGCGTTTTAGTCTTAGCATTCTTTGTTGTATTATCACACATGACACAGATTCGCACAGTAAATAGTATGACAGTTAAGTGTGCTCAGCTGTTTCTCCCTCTGTCCCTTCACACACTCCCTTTTCTTGTTCTTCTCAGTGACTCTTTGTCTTTTCTTCTCTTTACAGTCAGTCATTTGTTCAATTATGATCCTCTAATAGTCTGAGAAAGAGCTGCAATTACAAAAAGCTCATAGATAATGCGCTAAAAACCTAGGTATGTGTGTGTGTATGTGTGTGTGTGCACGCCATTACACAGCTCACCGGGCTGCTGGCTGTAATAACTGCTGAGTTTATAGTCATCACCGAGTGGGCCAAAAAAACAGACCCCCCTCCCACTTTCTGCACCATGACTGGCCGGCAGAACTCCATCCCTTTTTACGATTGGTTCCCTCCTTCTTTCCCCTTCCTCCTATTGGTCGTCCCGGGGTTGTTGCCTGGTTACATCAGAAGCTCATGTATTTGAGCAGAGTCCTGGATGTTTACTGCAGCACTTTCACAGAGTGCAGGGTGAGACCAGTGCTCACACTCCCACACGCACACACAGACACGCACACACATACACACAGGCACACACATACACACACACAGGCACACACACACAGTAGTTCAGAGGACACCACATAATGCACCCGGGCGACACCCCAGCTCTTCTGCTAGACCCGCCGGTGCTGACGCTGACTCCTCAAAGTGCTCAAACGGGATAACTCCCCCTCTGGATCCAGACCTTCCAGTCACTGAAAGAGAAGAAACTAAAAGAAACTGGAAGACAAAAAAAAAAGGTGTAGTTAGAGCAAGTGTCACAGCTGGATACTGCTCCCGCATGCGATGTGTCGAGCACTTTACTGTCAGAAAGAAGAAAAAGACAGAAATCGTGCCGAGTTTGGGTAAAAGTCGAGCTGCTGGAGGCAAAACCGGGACTAGACCTGGATAACCCTTTTGTTAACCTGCTGACCACAGCTGCTGAAATACTGGATGAAGGAGAGAGACTGCTAAGACATCACACTTCACACTGACAAGCCTAGAGGCTACATCTGCTCACAAAATAACCAAAACAAGCCCAAAGGACAGATCACAGTGAGAGAAAACACAACTGGAAAAATGAGAATGGCCTGTGACATTCTGCTGCAGAGGTAAACATCAGGGTTATATAACTCCTATACAATAGAATGAATGGATGCAAGATAGAGAAATGTTTGTCAGATGATGAATGAGTGAATGAACGAATGAAGGTTATTAGAAATAATGGGGAGAGAATTCTTAAGTGAAAGAGATGTGTTTGCTAGAAGGAGTAAGTGATAGTGTTATGTGACCTGAAACCTTAATGCTTTTTTTTTTCTACCAGCACTCAAGCAAAATGAGGCTGGGCTGTTTGTGCTTTGTTGTTTTTGTGACTTAAATGAAAAGAAAAGGAGACAAAAAGAACAAACCGAGATTGTTGTAAAGAGAAAGAGGTCACTGCATTACTAAACAACTGTTATGTTACGCAATCGACTTATCAGGAAAGCAAAGGAGCTGGCTGGGAATGTGTCAGCATTTTTCCACAACTTTAAATGTCAACATTCCTCTACGTGATTTTGTGCTAATTCAATATATCAGACACAGTCACCGTTGGGAAAATGAGGGCTGGGAATCCTCAGGCTGATTATAAGGGGATTAAAACATATTTGTTCAGTTCATGTCAGAATTAGCAATTACATTTTTGACAAATATGCATCTGTTATAGCGTGAAAAAAGAGGCAATATTTATGTTGGTGTGCTATTTGTTGAAATATGTGTCAGATAATAGGAAATGACTCGTCAGTTTTTAATCACATTTATTTTTGTATAGTGGTTGTGTGCACTTTATATGACATGTTATAGCCCTATTAGAATAACCTAAAGATTATATAGAATTTGCTCAATTCCCATGTTGCGAATACTGATTTGTTGATTTGCTCACATACTCCCAACCAGTGCCGAAATATAATCCAATTAAAAGTGCACGCTTTCACTGGTCTTGCATCAGCTTCTCATGACTGTGCAACAGGAATGAGGAATTAAAGATGTAGTGGTGAAACTGCATTTGTCGCAACTGCTCTTTAAATGGCTGTGTGCCTGCGGAGGAAAAGAAAGAATGAATGGACGGATGGATGAAGGAGCACTGGTTTGGGCTTTTGTGGTTCAGAGCAGCTGAACGGCCCAGACAGAGGATCTGTATCCAGGCAGAAAACCAAACAAACAGTAGATCTCTGGTCTTCAACTTCCGCTCTGTGTGAATAGTTCAAATGCAGTTGTAAAGCTCTGCGTGAGTTTCTTGGCCCTGACATGAAGGTCTGTAAATGTTTACTGTTTCAGTGGCAGCGAGAAGAAGCTGTTTATGAGATGTAAGATGACACTTAATGGTTGTGTGTTTCTAAGAATCGCAGCAGGTCTCGTAGGTGTATTTACTGCACTGTGTATGACAGAAAGCTTCCCAGCCACCGAAACAGTGAAAACTACTGCCTTTTATGTTGATTTTTAGGTGTAGTGTGACATTTCTGGGCAGGTAGACTGCAGCAGTCTGTAGCACCTTCAGCTCGAGTAGAGAGGAGTCAGATTTGCTGACGACAGAACCTCAGTGGAATGGCAGCTAACCTCGAACTCACCTTTCACACATTCAGACACACACACTGAGTCTTTCATGTGAAGCCGTCATTATGTCATTGTTATAAATAATGCTGGGAGCCCTCGACTGGTGGCTTTCCTCGGTACCATCTGTACCGACAGCTCGAAGGGCATCCCTGGTCAGGCTTTTTTTTTTTTTTTTAGAAAAAATTGTCAAATCCAGTCTAAAGAGAGTCTTTCAGATGAAATAAGAACAGTAATGGTACAGTACGGCCTCACAGGTCTGCATTATACTCTGATGTATGATAATAACACCCTGCCGGACTTGAATAATAGTGTTTAATCTGGTCTGAAAAGGACTGTATCCATTCTTCCACAGCAGGTTGCAAGTTAAAATGCAGCCTAACATATTCAACAGAACTAAAAGGTGGAATCTGGAGGGTAGAAACGCCTTAAAGGAGTATTATATTCATACAGAAATGACTCCTCTCATGATAACATTTTAGAGATTTACTTTTTTAAATGGAGTTATGCATTTTCAAACATTTCCCTGTGGTTTACATAAACTGTAAATGCTCTGTGCTCGGGGTCTGAATTCGTCATTAATTCAACTCCACAGGTCCATCTTCAACCCTTATTTCTGAGTAATGACACCAGAAAGGTGGTTTGGAGCGCTGTCCCTTTAAATGCACAAGAGCCACTGCAGGCCCCGCCCCCTTCAGGCTGCTTTCTGTCCCGTCCGACAACTGAAAAAGTGGGTTTAGAAAAATATGACCCTTTTTAACTTCGAAGATCTAAAGAACCACTGGCGACCAATAGAATCTACTGGTTTAAAATGTATAATAACTGCTGATCTGCTAATCTTATCAGTACAGGTAAATAATTGAGCTAAAATACAGTTTTTTATCTTTTCATGGTCATCATATATGACCCACTTGGAGGTTCAGAGGCTGCGTAGTTACCATGGAAACATCGCCATCTTCTACAACATTGATTCACCAGTAAAACCCATAGAGTTTGTTAAATAGACCCTTCTGTCTTTGTTCAGTTAAATGACATATTTTGTAGAAAAAGTCACATTTTCTTCAGCTTTCTCTATTTGAATACAACAACCTTTGAATTTAATCTGAGCTTTTAGCAACTTTTACATGATCTGCAAATTAAATATTGGAAAATGGGTGATTTTCATTGGAAAAGGCAGACGTCAAAATAAATAATAGTGACAAATCTCTTTGGAGAGGTTAGATGCGGAGGAAAAAAAATACAAACAACACAAATAGTTACAGACATTTAAGCATTAAAATTCCACAGTTAAATTATAAATTATGTACATAGCTATCCTCTGCTCTCATGCTCATGTATCATAAAGTTTTCATTTGTCTCATAAAGCAGGTCAATTTGATCAGATGCAATAAATAAGATGATAACTATAATGTGAATATAAGAATGTGTTCAAACATATTAATATTAAGCACAGTTTAGTCAGCGTTTGATAGGTGTTTGTGTAATGTTGTTTCATAATGTCATCATCCTCCATACTGATATTTTTATTGTGAAATTAAATCACAAGGGCTTAGCGAACTCCCTGCAGTAATCTGCCCCACTAGAGATCCTCCTGCTGGGATCAGACTCTGGATCTGGTTCAGAGGCTGTGATTACCCTGATGTGATCCGAGCGAGGCTGGCAAGAAGACATCGAACATTAGTTTCAGTCAAATGCCTTTGGGATACAGTTAATGAAGCAAAAACTGGAATCAGAACATTAAGAAACAGTGGTTAGAAGGTGAAATCTCTTTATGTGGTGAAATAAACAAATGGTAAGAGGAAAGGTATTATTAAGGAGTTGATGTTCAGGAAAGGTTTATAGAATATTTGAGTTTTTTCTTGGGCATGTTGATTTGGACCATTATCTTATCTGTGTAGTCATAAAAGGAACCCAGCAATATTTTTTGATTGTATTCATAATATCTACATTTTACCTAATTTAGTTTGATGGCAGCTTCTGCAATGAGAACATGTGACTTTTTCCAATTAAAGAAGAATCTGTATATGCATAATCTCACATCTTTTTTTTTTAATTAAACTAAAAAACACCCAAAAATAAAATGACATTACTTGTCAATAACATCAGACAGAATAAGTCAGTTAGTTGTGTGTGATGTTCTGTATGTAGATGAATTTGACTGAAGTGGTGAGCCAAATGCAAACTTTATTCTTTATTTAACCTGGAAAGACTCTTTGAGATTTGAGTTTGGCAGAAATATTTTACAAGAGCGTCCTGATCAAGACGAGCAGCGGCACAGTTAACCCTTTAGGTGCCGAAGTTGTTTTTTTTTCTTCTGTCTGGTTTATACAGATGCAATGCTTGTTGCAATATTCTGATAGACCGTACAGTTTCAGAAAAAATTACTAGGCCTTCAAAAGTCGACAAAAACAATGGTTATGCAATCAAGTATTAAGTCCTGTGTGTATCATGTGGCTAAATTAGACAGAAAAGAAAACACAGAATGAATAAAAGCACTGTTTTTGTCAGTATGATGACAAAAATATTGATGTAAGAACTGAAGCGATTTTGGTTATTATCAAGAAAACATGGAAAATGGATAAATATCAGCTCTGAAATTCAACTACTATGAGCTGTTTTTGTTGTTATCGTGATATTTGTCCAAACAAATGTACCTTTAGTTGGACCAGGCATTAAAATGAATAAGAAATTGAAGAAAACAAGGGGTGGTCTAATAAGTTTTTCCACAACTGTACACTGACATCATATGAAATGCAAGACAAGTTGGAAAAAAAAGTGCTGTTTTCTTTGCATCATGATTGTTTACAGCTGGTCAGTGGTGTGTGTGTGTGTGATGGACTAAAGGAGACGCTTTAAATATTAATTACCTACATCCTGCCCTTATGTCCTTGTGGTCTAAAGTCAGGCTTGTTTTAGAACAGCTGTGCTTGAAAACTGCAGGACATTGACCTCTACCTAGAGACACGATCAGACCTTTCTATTGCACCAGGTTTGACAGATGCTCACGCCCTCCATAGAGTCCTGAGAAATGGCCTGAAAAATATTCTCCTAAAGCCTGTGAAGTGGGCTTCGGTTTGAGAGAAAGGTCGTCTTTTGTTGCCGAGGGAGCATTCAGAGGGCAGGAGCGCACCAAAGGGCTCAACAACAGTTTTAGATTGAGTCTTCAGGGGCTAGCGTGGAGCAAGATCAAGTCATGCCTTTGCTAGTTGGGGCCCATTGAGATTATGTAACGTCCTTGAGGGTCCTATCAAAGATCTATTGTTAGTGATGCAGCCACCCAGCGCAGCCCCTGTGGGTCCAACGCCACAGGAAGGCCCGCTGTCAGATGGTATCTGCGCTTCGAAGGGACGGTCGCCGCTGTGGGGAGGCTGCAGGGTGTGTTCATGTTTAAAGGGCAGTTCGACAGAGAATCGACAAAGGCCCTGTTCAGATAATCGCAGACTGAAAAATATCTGAAGAAGAGAATGTTAAAAAGAGCGGAGATAAGCCTCTGATGTCGGGCTCACAGCAGTAAATGTTAGAGTAGCAAATGTTAGAATAGAAAGCCTTTAATCCGTTAAACGCTTAATAAATAAAGAAATAAATAAATAAAAGGCACGGTTTATTTGTGATATTTTAATTTTGTTTTCTCTCATCCGTGTTTGATCACCAACACTAGTATCTGAAAAAGGAATACGAGATGCCCGCTACGTTCACTGTCATTAAGAAAAGAATTCGAGAGAAATACAGAAATCGAGAACCCGAGGGAAAATTGGAAGCTTAGTTAAAAACACAACGATACCAGTGATGCAGAGAAATAATAAGAGAGTGTTCCTGCACATCCTTAAAAACAGAACTTGGAGAATGTTATGGGAGTATATCGATGAGCAACAATGGAAAACACGCCCCCTGTCACGGAGGGAATACGGTTGGCAGAACGCTGTAAGATACAAAAATGGAGGACTAGATAGAGGTCAGAGGTGACATCTATAGGATGGAGAAGTTTAGTTTCTCTGTCAGACTTGATTTGGGCAAATTCACCAATTATTGGAAAAACTGGGTTGATTTTATGACACTATTTAGAGCTGATTTTACTTGATAAGAGTAACGTGCATATATAACTCTTGGATCATATTATGCACTTTAATTGTTCAGTGTTAATCTTATACAAGGGAAAAGGGGTTCTGGAAGGAAAGAATGAAATGGGAAAAACACTTATTATTTTCCATTAACTACTATTTTAGGGTACTGTGTATATTTTTGCTATTTCTGTCATTGCTCCCCTGTTTGGTATGTTTTTGTTTTGTTTTTTATATACATGATGACAATAATGAAAAGATAATTACCAAAAAACCCATAGAATTCATTAATCTAACAATACAGCCTTAATTTAATTGAATTTAGAAAAATTATGAAGTTTGTTTTCTGATTTTGCAATATGGAATCTGATATAAGTGGCATCCTTTATTGTTTTTAGTCATTTACCCAGTGTTTCTTGCATTAACATCAGACAGATTATTTGAGTGAAACCAACAACATGCATTTTTTTTACATTCAGAATGTAAACACACTGACATGCAAATAAGAATTTGCCTTTTTGTCTCAGACTTTTACAGCATAAGGAAAACCTGCACCCAACATTTTCTGAGTCAACACAGTGGGAGTCATTGCAGTGGAACATGTAGAAACACAACCTGCCAGGTCAACTTGACCCAAAGCTGGTCTTGAATCTGATTCTAAGTGTCATTAAAAAGTCTCCATTCAGCTTCAGAGTAGCAGTGATAACAGAAGAACATAGGAAATCCCAGTTGCACAAAAAAATGCACTCAACTGCACAGAAGCCTTGTTTTCTTCATTTTCTTGTTCATTTTAATGCCTGGTCCAACTAAAGGTCCATTTGTTTGGACAAATATAATGATAACAACAAAAAATA
>JAPTYQ010000002.1:7084418-7109047 GCA_029814465.1 Ostorhinchus cyanosoma | reverse complement strand
AATTAAACTACTATGAGCTATTTTTCTTGTTATCATTATATTTGTCCAAACAAATGGACCTTTAGTTGGACCAGGCAGTAAAATGAACAAGAAATTACAGAAAACAAGGGTGGTCTAAGAAGTTTTTCCACAACTGTAGTGTTTGGAAGAGTTCCAAAAAATGATAACTGGCTATCATTTGTATTACTGCTTTTTAGTTCCATGGTGGATTTGTTTCATAGTTTTGTTACAGTTCTACCCCGAAACACTGAAGTTGCACCTCACTTTCTTTAAAAGTTTGATCCGACTTGGCAAAAACAGGAGAGTAAACTTCATAATCTGCTCGATTTTTATGAACAAAGACTTATAACTCTGAAAAGACCGAAAAACTGCACATCGACCAGACGGTAACAGATGGTTTCGGAGGCGGTTGAAGGTAGAACCCCCTGCTGATGTCAGAAAAGTGAGTGAAGAAAAAGGTTTTACATGTTGAATGAGCTGAGAAAGAATTCATGTGAAGCACCCTGAGAGGACGTATCACGCCTCTCAATGGCAGTGATTTAACTCCGTGTGAGCCAAGTCAATACTGCCTCCATTTACATTAAAAGCCTAATCAGTATTGGCCTTCACCATCCCAGCAGGACATCAGCACAACAAAAAGGTGTCAGACCTCTGCTTTCCACATGTTTCCATCCAACACAGGTTTCAATGAGGATGCCACACCCTGTCCTTCACCTTCTGCTTCAACCGCATTGTTTTTAACCCTTTCACACCCGATTGTCTCCCGTCGGCCTGTGGAGCAGCTCCACCGTGAGCGGCGCCCTCGCCAGGAACAAAGACGCAGTAATAATAGTGTTAATGGGAGGTGAGGAGGAGGCTGGTGGCTCAATGAGTCTGCAGGTCCTTCACAGTTAACGTCATCAGCAACTGAAGTTAAACCAAAACCATTTTAACTACATTTTCTTTTACAGAAAGCTTTACATTTATGTAAAACTTACATAAAAACTTGCTCTGTCCCGTTCAACTGACAACTGAACATATTAGATAAATCGGATCAAAGTTTGGATATATTTTCAGTTTTTACTCCAACCACTGCTGCTGATAAACAATTATGGCGTATTTGGAGAAATGTTCATCAGAAGTCTGGACCTTATATGTGCAAATGTCGTGATGTAACTCGTTATAGACGTAACAAATTAAGCAGGAATTAAAACAGGTTGTAGAAATCCACTCGATTTTTAGGTTTGCAGCACCTGGAGGGTTCAAATTCAAACTTTATGAACTATTAGTGTCCAAATACACCAAAGACTAACAAAAGTGGGTTTAGATTAATATAATGACTGAAGTGTTGAAGTCTGACCTTCTCTTCAGTGGAGACAGTCAGTTTGTCGCTGGAGATGAGGCTGCAGACCTGCTGTAGAGAAAGGCCCAGAAACTCCTCCCCCTGCACCACCTCAGCAAAATGCTGCTCTGAGAGACGCAAACACAAACCTCATAAACATCAGTTTGACTTATGAGCTGTATTTCCATACACTTACCACTTTAATGGAACATACATTATAATTTTATAATCCAAAACACAATCAATAAACTTATTTTCCAGAGTCTGTCATGTGCTCTTGTCTCTCCTTTTATTCCTGACCTCCTTCAAAATGCAAACACTACTGTTACGTAAAAGTACCATCAGCTACTGCACAACACACGCCTACACCAACACAGGATGGTGTGAACCACATGATGCTTACCAGCGTATGCGTGGGACTGGTTGAGAAGTTGTGTGCATGTATGCAGGTCAGCGAAGGCTCTGATACCCAGACAGTTGGTGGGATGAAGCTGTGATTGCAAGAACTCACAACAAACCTGCCGGACGTCCATCAGCTGGAGGAGGCTGGCTGCTGGCAGCAAAACCTGCAAAGAGGACCGAATATGGAATTCACTCCAGACATTTGCATTAAGCTCATTTAAAACTGTGTGTTAGCCTCAGGTTCTTGAAGTGTTTTCAGAAACTGCCCATTATGGTCAGGTTATTTGTGTTATTGTGTGACAGTTATTTTAATGGTCCACACCAACACGTTAAAAAAGAACTCCACAGTCAAACACTTGGGCAGCAGTAGACCAGACAGCAACACTCATGATCTGTGAGAAAGTGTGACTATGTGACAAGAGTCTGCAGAATGAACAGAGCATCGATAAGGAGACAGGACAAGAACTCTAGCACTTCATTTTATTCTAAATTAGATATATATCACCTACAATAATATCGTAAATGTTGATTTGACGATGTGCAACTTTACATTATCGAGTATTCATACTGTGTGGAACAGAAAACAAATGGATGGTGCATAGACGGTGAAAGAGATGTGTATGAAAGACCTCATTGGCCACACGCGTGCCTCAGCAGCCAATCAACAGACAGGATTCAGTCTCGTGGTGACTGGGCGGCACCCAAAATACAACATCATCTCACATGGAAGAAATATGCCAGACTCTCAACAGATGATTTCATAGCGAGACATGGGTCCACATCACTCACCTGGAAATCGGAATCTGGAAGTCGGTCAAAATAATGTTATATGCAAGGCCCTGTAATTTGGGGGGGGGTGTAAACATGACAAATTCACAGGGTGCAGCATTTGTGGAGGGCCCACAGAGCAGTGGAGGGGGTCCAGTGGATACAGGTTAGAAGTTGTGAACATTTTGTGTAAGTTCCGCTGTAGAATAGAGGCACAGAAGCGGCGGGTCTGACGTAGAAAGCGTGATAGGTTTCACTTTCATTTCACATCAGCACTAGTTATGGACCGCACACCCACGTATACAACTACTGCCCCTACCCCATGCACATTCCCCCTGCATGTTTTGCAGAAGATGTAATCGGTTCCCTTGGGAATAACTGGAAGGGGTGGGTCTTGACCTCTGTATAAACAAACGGGATCATGAGTCCACCGTCTTGATGAGGTCAGTATCGCTGAACCACAGATGTTTATTTTTTCAGCCTGTTCATGGTCCTCAAAGTCAAGTGATCGTACACTGCAGATGTTTCACTGCCAAAACAGAAACGGAGGTGTTTGTTTTAGGTGTATAAGCAAACTGAACACAAACAGAAGAGGTTGTCACACTCACACATGCAGCTTTTATGTAATGTGCAGTTATATTGGACAATCCATGTATCATTTGTTCTTTTCATATTCAATTGAGAATTCACAATCGGAAAATGAAAAAAAAGGACTAGTTTTGTCACTACTGATGGACAAATCAAAAAAGTTGTTTTTCATTTTTTCGATCGTACGCACAAATTAAAAAATTGGAAATAAGTAAATGGACCAAATGTCGGGCTTCATGTTGACATTTTTATATCCAATTTGGTCTGACCCAGAAGTTAGTGACTTCCTCATGTGTTATGCGAAGTGTCTTCTACTTAGCTTGTTGACCACGGACACACTGTATCAGACAAAACAACAATACCTGGAAGATCCTGACCATTTTTTCAGTTGTCATGTCATCGTCCTTGAGAGAAACACATTTGCTGACTCCAAATAACACGAAATTCTCCATTATTGCAGAATGCATTAGGTAGAATACTAGCAAATCCATGCTTGTTCAGCTCAACGCGCCAAGAAGTCAGTAACTGTCAGTCAGTAACTTTTTGATATTTTCCTCCTCCATCACACCTGGTTCAATTAATGATCAGCTCATCACCAAGCTCTGCAGAAGCCTGATAATGATGTAATGGCTTCCAGGTATGCTGGAAGAGGAAAATATCTAAAACATGCAGGACACCAGGCCACAAGGACCGGATTTGAGAGCCACTGCATTAATATGATCCTGTTTTGTCCATTTTGTTAATATGTTATTCCATGTGTGGTGTTCCGTCCTGTCTAATCCTGTTAGTGTATTAACTCAGCAGGCACTTTGTCAGTGTGTGCATAAAGTGTGTCACTAACAGACAATGCTAGCCTTTGACACATCCTGACACATTATCTTAACTGGGTCAGGGAGACGTTCCCTGTCGGTCTCAGTGTGTATTGTGAGTGTGTCGTGTGTGCACATCTGCCTTCCAGCCTTATGTCTAATAAAAGAGAACATCAGGCCCAGTGCAAGTCGGTTCACAGCAGCTGTGTCGCACCAACACACACTGGACTGACAACAGCGTCGACACCACACACATATACGAAGAAAACTGATTTATAACAAAATGAGGGTTTGACCAAATATGAAAGTCGCGTTCAGGAGCCAATCAGGCAGGCACGCTGCTAACAGTGGGAGGATTTCCTGCGTCTCTCCATGCACACTTCCTGTGCTAATAATCAGAGGAAGCATCCTGCCTGTAGCTGGTTTCTACTGCATTTATCCATCCCTGGGCTAAAAGCCGTGCAGATACTAAGAGTTAATGGCACAGAAACAAACCAGTCTGGAGTGTTTTCACTGCAAAACATGCCTCACAGCCTTTACCAGCATTAATGTCAACTGCGGTAATCATCTGCTTCTCAAGGACATCTACTCTGAAATTTAAGGGAAAGACCAAACACGTGAAATGAGGAACACATTGTTATTAAATCAGAAAGGTTTTCTATTTTTTATACTGCCATCCTGGTAAATAAAACCAGCTAAATGCCATTTTTTCAATGTTTTCCTCTGTTTTTTCTAGAGGTCAATACTGGTTTTCTAAAGGCCGATATGAGAACAATAGCTTGACGCAGAAAAATGCTGATATAATCCCTGCCCTCCTGTTAATTTTCCTGTTAGGTTCAGATTTCCATTTGAGAAGCATGACTGTAACTTTTGGAAGCAACTTTTGCCAAGACTGATACTTCATAAAATGTCCTCCTCGCACTAATTTATGAGGTTTCCTTCAACATGTCTTGGTTTCACTGGTTTTTTCTCCCCCATCACTTTACTCCTATGGTTCTACACGTCTACTTTAACAGACTATATTTTGCTCTTTTACATTCACTCTTTGAAATATAATGTATTAAAGGAAACGTTTAGCATTTTCAACACACAGTGTGGCAAATACAGGCTGAAATTTCTTAAATCATTGGATATTGAGAAGTTTTTTTGTATCTTTCACGACAACAGATGTTTACTTTGTGATGAATATTGATAGAATACTTTATGATGCTACAAAAAAAAGTCTCTTAAGTAACCAGCACTGCCAACACTAATATGTATTCTAGTGCCTATGGCAGAGACTTCCATCTGGTCAAACAAATCAAGTACCATACTTATCTCTGTACACATGGATGGTATAAATTGTCATTGTTAATTCTACAGAACTTTTTAGCTCAGTAGTTTTTACTCTTGCATTTCTTTCCACATCTGCTTTGCTATTGTACAATTAGCCTATTTATCTATATATTCAATCTGCTCTCCTTTTTGTCTTTTATATCTTATTCTAGGAAATGTTACTGTACTTTTTGAATGTAAGCCCCTTTTTATCAACTTAGCTGTAACCATTCAGACCATTATGTTGGTCAATTGTCCAGGACAACAGTGGGAAATTAGGTTCTCTGCCAAATCTGGTGCATATATCTTATTCTTTGCAACTAATGCCAATATACACTGTCCTGGAACTAAATAATACAAATATGAGCGCAGATGCTTTTGGTTGCAGTTTTCACTTGTGTTTGCGTGTTTAAATCTGAAAACATTGGCTACAGAAAGTTGAAAGGCTAACATTCAACCCATCCTGGACCCTATTCTCCTACTTGGAGACTCAGACTCTCACCTGGACATTGTCTTCCGTGACTTCAATCTCAGCCGTGTAGATGTAGTCGATGAGTTTTTTCAGGGTCTGTCCGTCCACCTCTCTGATCTCCACCTGATGAGCTTTGCTTTCGCTCATATCACCTGTCGACAAAGACGCAGTTCATCATCAAACCGTGCACGCAACTGAGCTCACGGATCACACATGACATACTGTTTCGATGTTTACCTGTGAACATGGCACAGAAGTAGGGGCTGCACGACGCCAGGACGACTCTGTGAGCCGGCACTTCAACGCTGCCCGCCACCAGCTGGACGTCACACAGCAACTTTTTACTGGAATATGACAAGAAACACAAAAACAGAGAAAGGACTCAGCATATCTAAGCATGTGACGGAGACAGATGAACATTTTATTGATCCTGACGTTAATGTAAGTATCAAAAAATTTCACATTAATAAAGTTGCACTTCTTCCCACCCCTTTTCGGGCATGTAAATTAAACTATTGTGCTGTTCTTCTGTCTAAGATTGTTATGATTGTTATTTGTATTGTTATTTATGTTTTGCTTGTTCACATACATGTTAAATTTCATTGCATGTTTGGAAGATATCACTAAATCAAATCAAAGATTTAACAATACAAACATGCAACTGAATTAACCTGCATAATACTCACAATTTCAATATGAAAACTGATTAAAAATGGGAATCAAAAGGCCTAAATGTAGATAATGACGTTTTATTGAATTAACTTGAGTAAAGAGAGGTATGTTACGATAATAATAAAACACAGAGGCCATAGAAAGACTTCATTTAATATTCCTCTAGAATCCATGTGGTGGACATTGTTTCCACAAAGGCTATATTACTAAGAAATATTGAACTTCTAATTCTAGATAATAACTGAATTCATCTACAGTCTGTGATGGAATCTTTGAGACAATATGTACACGTGCATAATTGATGGGTGTGATGCCATAATTTTCCAATATCTCTCTCAAACTGGACTGACTTCTCTGCCTGAGGCTGCGCAAATTTGCGCAACCTCAGGCAGAGAAAAGTTTCCCCCTCTACTTCAACAGCCCATCATGGCAGCATTATGTTGTTTCATGAACAAGCCATTCACAAGCCCTATAATATGACAAAAAGGTTTTGTGGGGTTAGGGTTACCAGATGTATGTGGGTGTATGTGTGATATTTTGACTATATCAAGGCAATTTGCAACTCAAAGGTCCACTTAATAAGGAGATCACCAATATACAAACTTGAGGAGGGAGGCCTTGCAGTAGTAGCTGAAATCTCTAGGCAAAGAAACATCTTCACTTTCAGAGATTCATTTAAGTAATCTCAGTTTTAGTGAGATTAAAACACAGTTTGCATGTGGATGAAAGACCCAAACACAGAGAAATATGTGCATGCTTTTTGTATTTTGCAACCATGTGGTATCAATTTCCACATAGTAAACATCCTTAATCATTTCCCTCCATTGAGTAACAATGGATCAGGATTGTGTTATTATCGTTAATTAGAAGGAGCCTCTCAGTAGTTAAGTCTTCTCATATTACTCCTTATATAAAGTACCATGTTTCTAAGGGTAGGTCTTTATCTGTGCATTTTTGGAGGTTTTTTTCCATTACATCATCACAGTACTGAATCAGAAAGGCTGCAATGACGTCCTGACACCCAACTTTAGGACGGAGGATTATTGTTAATGTCAAACATTACATCTAACTACTAAACTCACAACAGCCTCGTCACTGAAAAACCAAACTAATACTGCACAGTAAAACGACTAATATCGCACTGACCCACGATGCACATTTTCGTCATTCAGCCAAGCTTACAGCAGTAATCGTCACTAACTCATGCGTACACACCTTCTCAGGTCATTCATCAGCTGGAAGGCTTTCCTCATGTGCGTCTGGTTAAAGGTGAGCATCCCTCCATTCATCGTGTCCTCCTCCGAGTCCGTGGTACAGTTTGGACGTGGTGAGGCCGGTGTGGCCTCCACACTGGAACAAATCAAACCAAATTTGATTTATATAACGCCAAATCATAACAAAAGTTATCTGGTGACACTTTTCATTTAGAGCTGGTCAAGATCAGACTCTTACTAAGTCAAATCACAGACACCAACAGAATCCTCATGACAGGTGATGGATGAATGAGAGTAGATATAGACCCTGAAGTTAGAGAGACGTCTTCTAGGTTAAGGCCTTTGAGACTATCCTGATAACACCAATTAATGACCATATTAAGAGAAAGGGGTTCTTTAACTGTGTTCAGTTGTGTCCTTAGTAAACGCCCTCTGTGTCTGTTACAGTTTCACCTCAGTGGAATGAAATGAAGGTCTGTCTCACCGTCTACCAGGTCCATCTATATTTAAACACTCGCATGACGCCACTGTCCCTGCCTCGCTTCATAATCCTAGGTTTTTCAGGGTAATCTGCTTCGGTTGTCATGGAACTGGGATGTTGCTGCACAGTCAAGACTCCACAGCAAGAACTTCATCCATGCATGCATCAAACATTGATCTAAAAGTGCATTTTGATAGAGCTCACTCAAGATGAAAATCAGTCAAACAGAAGTCAGAGTAGACACAGTGTAATGTAACACCATGACACTTTGGACTGAATTTAATGCTTGTACTAACAAATATGACAAACAATATAAAATGTTTTCTTTTAGTTTTCAGAAGGCTTGAAATTATTAAAAGGAAGTTGTTTTAATATATATCTTTTTTTCTTCTTTTCTTTTCTTTTTTTTTTTTTTACATCAACCATTATCCCAGAAAGCTGTGAACACCTGCTGTACTTCTATTCCAAAATTATTCACATCAGCATTGACATTAAGTTTATAGGACACCTTAGGAACAGAGGAAGGTATTTCAGGAATCCTACACCTTGAAACTTTACATATTTCAATACAAATATTCAATTTCACATAAAGCAGGAAAGTTATTATTACTAAAACTATAAATGGCAGACACATAACTTACAAAAGTAGGCCACTACATCTTCGGAAAAAGTATTAGTTTCCATTATGTCCACATTGAATGGAGATTAATCTGCCTTGGGTACTACTACAATAGGAACATAACTGGAAATTAATTCAAGAGTCTATATTTTTCTAGTATTCTTGACATATCTGTCATGTTAACACCTCTAGCTGGGAAAGACCAATTAATAAAAAGCTCCAAATTAATTTGAAAGATTTGCTTATGGTGATGTTACTTTGAAAGACTCAATAGATCATTAGTAACTCATTTTGCAAAAGTGTTCCAATATCAGTCATGATTCTACCTAAATCATAAACCCCTCATGCATCATTTATAAAGTTAAAGTACTAACCAGATAGCTGCCCTAAATGACAATAGAATGTGGTGTTTTCATGATGAGGATCACTGTGCATTCGAGATGTTTTAAGTCATTATTCACAGATGGAGATGAACGCAGGTGGCTCAAAGTAAACACAAAACCTGTCATCAGAACAGAGGATTAAGGATGTTTGTTTGGCTTCGTGTTTCACGTAGTCAGGCTGTGTCCGTCGAGCTTGTGTGTGCAGTTTATAGCATGAATATCCCAAAGTTTAGTCATTTACAAACTAAATTTTAAAGATACAGTTAATGATACAACACTTAGAACCAGTGGGAATGTATAGATCCATTCAGGACACAACAAAACAAGTCAGAGGTAGTAAATCACAGTGTGGATTCCTGACTTTGACAAGTAACAAAAAAAACCATCACCTTCTAGTGGGGAAATATCTGAATAATTATAACAAAATAAAATGCTTAGAGTTTGTTGTGTCAAGTCAGTTAGCTTTTAGCAATGCTAATCATTTAACTTCACCGCTAACAGCCGCATATCGTTAACTGTTATAGCAGTTATCAATTATGTATATTAAAAAAACACTGTGTAATTAAATTTATGAGAAAAACAAATCATTCCAGACTCACTTCGCTGTATAAAAGCAGCGACTTAGTGACAGTTGTCAAATGTTAACTCGGAGTTTGATTAGCAACAAACCGCAGCTGAGCAGCGGATGGTGCTAGCTAACTTATGGAGCTAGTGACCGGGGTTAGCACGGTGAGTCCGAGGAGGAAGTCCCGGTCCGCGGGGCATACCAGATAAAATGTAAACCAGCACATGTAGAAACAGCCTGAATCACAGCTTAACTAAGTAATCCCTACTGCCCAGCCAACTCACCCCAACGACGCACTGTCCATCCTCACGGAGTCAGAGCCCACAGCGGGCATGAGCGCCGCACATCCACGCAGAGATCGTGTATTGAACAGATGTGTCACTTCGGTTATTCAGTCGTCACACATGCATTCAGTTAAAAAACAATGAAATGCGGATAGGGCCACTGGAAAATAAATAAATAAATAATTAAGGTTCAAAATATATATTTTTTCTTAGAATTAGAATCCCAGAACAATTATAATGAACAACAACTATATATATATATATTAGTTTTTTTGTGTTTGTTTTTTATTTCCATCCTATGTTACCTGTGGAGGTTTGTGGGAGTACATATATAACTCTGAAATAGGAGAAGAAATTAAGTGAAATGTATTTAAATGTTTACATTGTATTGTACAAAAAGAGAAAATCAAATAGAAATTAAGTTTTAAAAAAAAAAAACGTCAGAGTTCTGAGATTGAGTCAGAATTTTGACTTCAATCTCAGAATTCTTCTTTTTTTCTCAGAATATAAATAGAAAAAATATAATTGGACCTTAATTTTCTTTTCTAGTGGCCCTAATCCTCTTCCATAGTACACAATTCACAACTGTACAAACAAATAAATACAGGAATATGACAAAAAATGTATAGTTTAGACCAAGTGTGTCAAACTTAACTGATCTGTCAAAGGGTCCAATCTGGCCCATGGGCTGAATTTGTAAAATGCAAAAATTACACTGAATATATTAGGCCAATTCAGTCTGATCAGTCAAATAGTATCATACTGTGATTTATAAATAGTGACAACTCCAAATCTGTCACTTTGTAAAGAAGTAAAATTACACAAAATATTTACATGTACAAACTATCACTTCACATATACTGAACCAATATGAATGTGAAATGTTTTAAGTGCAATTTTAACAATATTCTGTCCATTACTAAATATTTTGTGCCTTTGTGAATCTACTGTGATCTGTAAATTGTAATTCACTTAAAATTGTAGTTGTGGTTCTTGAGAAACTTCATGTGGTTCATGGATGTTCATGTTATTTTCTTTTTAAAATGGATAGTTTGTAGATGTAAACATTTTCACAATGTAATTTTAGTTTTTTACTCTAAAACAAAGCAAATAGTTTGGAGTTGTTATTATTTATAGGTTATTATGATATTATCTTCCTGGTCTGGCTCACTTGTGGCCCTTGAACTAAAATGAGTTTGACACCTTTGGTTTAGATCTTTTATATGAGATATTTGACTGAAAACTATAAGCACAGAATAAACAAGGGGAAATCAAAATTTTGTGTAAAGACACAATGCATTCAGATAATGCAGGTAGGACACTGCACTTATTTGGAGCCTTTTTTCTCATGTTTCAAGCTTTTTACTTGGCAGAAACCAGAAAGAAAATGACAAACTATCATGACAGAACAATGATTTATCTGTAATTCATGAATACATTTGTACATAAATAACTGTCCTCAAGCAGCCATTTTGAAGAGATGTAAATGTCACAAACCACAGCTTTATTTTATGCATGTTACTCAAAATGTACAGATTGTAAATGCTTAAGAAATAATTCCGCGAACATAAAATATAGGCATTTACAGAGAAAGGATTCAATGTTTTAACTACAATTATCAGAACAGTAAGAACATGCAACTCTACAAAGCATATAAGAAAAATCTTTTTTTCTTTTATTTAGAAAAGCTTGAAATGCAGATTTCTAGTCTTTATGGATCTTCAAATTACCAAGCATTACTATCATACTATGTACTAGTGGTCACACTACAGACATGATTCTTAGATGAAACTGAGCCCATGCCAAAAAAAAAAAAAAAAAAAAGACCAGAAAACAAGCATAAAAACAGTGACAGAGTGAGAGCTTATACTTTTATTCCCTCTCTGCTTTGAGAATCTTCAACCCTCAGTGCATCTGTTTTGGACAAAAATAGCAATTATTACCAGACTGCTCATTAACATTAATCCGACATCACTGAAATACATTTAATTAAAAAAAAACTAAATGAAAACACAGATGAAAACAGGATTACAGATTTGGAGTGATGTAGTGTGTATCCATTACACTAAAGTTTGCAGTTTAACAAAATACATTTAGTTACACTTGAGTGTATACATCAGTAGTTACTCAGAGATGGAAATGTAATGTTAATGTCAGAAATTCTCTGAAAAACTCAGCTTGATTAAAAGGAGGGGGAAAAATGACCTATTTTTTTCTATGGTTGAAATTTTAATGAATTTAACGTTTTAGCATTTAACAAAGTCTTAATATAATGTTCGTTGAGTGTAAATGGGATTAAAACGATCGATGTCTGAATAAAATGGCCGGTGAATTTTAATATTCAATGCAACAGAGCCTCCTGGTGGTAGTTTAAGGAACTGCCGTGGTCATAAAAACCTCATGGACTGAAACTGAAATACTGCATTTTTTAAATTTGATGCATACTGACATTAAACCTACACCTCGAGGTGAATTAAGACTAGAACAAATGTTAATTTTCAAAACATTAAAAACTTTAATAAAAGCAGAACAAAACAGTGTGAACTCAACACATGGATCTGAACAAAAGCCTGTAATGGGACGGGAAAGGTGGGAAAGTAATTGACATTTATTTGACGAGACATTTTCCAAAAAAAAAAAAAGATACTTTGTCACGAAAGTGTTTCAGATCAAGAAACTCAAGCACTCGAGTCCCATGCTGCCTGACACTGCCACCAACATCCCGTAAAACCCTGAGTTCACGATGCAAAATTAACAGACGAGTCAGACTGGTTTGCAACAGAGACAACCTCAACCGAGTCGAGAAGCAGTGACTGACACAGATTTACAAATGGTTCAAAACAAGTCTTTCCCTAACACAACAAAGTATAATTCAATGGTACACAAATCTTAGTAATAAAGTCCATAATGTGTGGAATAGGACAGATGGGGGGGAGGGGGTCCCGGTGGGGGCTGCCAGGATCCAGAAGATAGTCTCATTCATTCCGCGTGGGTGATGGGCTCTGAACTACAAGACCCCTCTTCCCACCTGGGATTGTGTAATGTGTGTAAGTCAAGTCCATGTAATCAGAATTTCCCCCCATAACATTATCAAACCCAAAATGGAGGCTCTAATAGCCCCCTCCGAACCCCCCACCCCGGCTGTAGCCGCCGCCGCCGCCTCCTCTGTTGTAAGGAGCCCCGCTCCTGTAGGAATAGTTGCCCCCCTTCATTGCACCATAGTTGGAGTGCTGCTGTCCATAGCCGTCCCCAAAGTCCCCATTGCTGTATCCACCCCCCATCTGGTTGTCGTATTCATCGTAGCCGCCGTATCCCCCGTAGCCTCCTCCGCCGCCGCCGTTGTATCCCCCACCATAGCCGCCGCCGTAGCCGCCTCCGTAATTACCGCCGTAGCCTCCTCCGTAGCCGCCACCCCCTCTTCCGCCGCCATAGCTCTGCATCCCTCTCCCCCGACCTCTTCCTCCCCGGCCGCTGGCGGACATCTCCTGCTTGGTCTGGGCTTTCTTCACCTCCACCTTGTTCCCTTCGATGGTGTGGAATTTGTTGAGCACCGCTTTGGTGGCGGAGTCGGTGTCCTCGAAGTAGACAAAGCCGAAGCCTCTCTTCCTGCCGGTCTGTTTGTCTGAGATGATCTCGGCCTTCTCAACCACGCCGAACTGGGAGAAGTACTCGGTCAGGTTATCCGCCTCGATGTGGTCTTTCACGCCGCCCACGAAGATTTTCTTCACGTTGGCCAGCACGTCCGGGTTGTTCGCATCCTCCCGAGCGATGGCCCGTTTCAATTCCACGTTATTGCCTTCGACGACATGTGGCTTAGACGCCATTGCTGTGTCGGCCTCCTCCGGCTTCGAGTAGGTTATGAAGCCGAAACAGCGGGACCGGCCTAGCTGTGGGTTCATGACCACAACGCAGTCCGTTAGCGACCCGTACTGCTCGAAATACTTTCGGAGGCCATCGTCCGTGGTCTCCACGTTCAGACCGCCAACAAAAAGCTTACAAAGTTTGGCCGTCATGATCGAATTTGTTCCGAGAGCGGAGCACACAGAAAGTCTCTCTCCTTCTTCTTCAATGAACGGCGTCAGGGCGGGCCGTTTGACTCACTCGCCTTCGTAAGACGTAGCCCTCTGTGATTGGCCAGCTTGAAAAAAAGCACCTCCTACATTGGCTCACAAAGGATCACGTCCGTGCCGCCTTCACGACATGTGGGAAATCTTTGGTTCAACCGGCGGAGAGAAAAGGAAGCGTGGGCTTCGGCCTTTGTGATCGCCCCTGTTGAATTACAGCACAAAAGCGTTTCACCAAACAATATAAGTAGAAAGCATAAACAGCAAACAGTGACAACAGAGGCATATATTAGGCTGTGATAACACAAAAAGCGATGAATCTATTCCTTATCAATGACCCGATAATTTCCTATTTTTCCGTCATTCTGGAAGGAGCCCTGGATAACTGCAGACTTTGAACGTGCTATCAGCTCCATTATCAGGTCTATACATCTTATATAGGCCGAATAGTTTTTAATAAAATGCCTAATTAACCCAATTTGGCTTTAGGCAGATGTTATATCCTGTATATTAATCGCTGCAGACAGGAAGAGGTGGTTGCACTGCGATAAAACTGAACGAACAGATCTGCTCGGTTACCGCCATAGTGATGATCGAGATATAATGGTTTTGCTTTTAAGGGGGAGTTAACTGTTTTTTTGTTTTTACTTTAAACTGCAAATTGTAACTGGAAATGGTATGTGTTTAATGTGTTTCGGTTACTTGTACTTTGGCCTTTTACAAAAAATGAAACTTATCTATGTTCGCTTCCCCTCGGGTGCGGAAAGACTTCAGTGTCCTTGCCAGCACATGTTGCAACACGGCCATGTTGTGAGTGACTACACGCATTTTCCCTCTTTTTTTGACAAAGCCAAGCACATTGCTCTGACTGATTATTTGGGCTTGACAGAGCCATAACACTTGGAAACCCACAGTATCTGTTTTGGTTAACCAACTAAAATTGTTGTGCACTCTTGTACATTCAGATCAAGTCCAGACACAGTAACCTTGGACTGAATTGCAGATGTGTCATGGATAATAGAGATGACACAATTTAAAACCAAAGCTTCACTTTAACCTCATACAATATGTAGACATTATCAGAATCAATCAACCTTTTTCAGTCTCTTTTAAGATACATATCACAACCGCACAGCAACAGAAACACGCAACCATACTACAACCACTGTAAATAAGTAACAAACAAGTCTGTTGGTATATGAAAATATATAAATTTATTGCAGGTACATAAAAAAAGGCTTGGCCAACAAAGCTGGAGTTTCCTTTTCCATGATCAGAAAAGATCAGCATTATCCTATAAAAGGTAAAAAAAACAAAAACAAATGGTAAAATGGACACTGCCATCATCAAAAGTCACTTGTACAGTTTCAACCACACAGATCACATCTCCCTCCCTAAACATCACCGTTTAAGATTTATGTTCTTCCAAATTTATGTCCAAGTTCCAATTTACCCAACAGAAGCCACTGTTTTTCAGGTCAAAGTTAGATTTAGCCATGGTAAATTTCAAGAAAAAACAATTCTGTCATCACAGTCGCCGCTTTCCATCATTTTGCCAAATTAACTGTAGAATTATATCTCTTATCAAGATTTAAATGTTCTAGTTACTAGATCTATTTTTAAATGGAACTGAAGAAATCCTCTTTTGGCAGTCAAAGATACTCACTTTAGCACCAAAAGGCTTAAAATGAACACATCTCACCAAGAAATTATTAGTAAATGGCACTGATGCAAGGACTTCTCATATTTTGTGTATTTTTATGTTTTCTTCAAGAGGCCAAATATGTGACAAAACACAAATGTAATGCACATAGAAGCATTCTATGGAGAATAAAAAACTACATTTAGTTTATACTTTTCATTAGTTGTGGTTCAGCTGAATTTAGGACCTACATTCAAATATTTTATCCTGAGATGGTGAACATTTTAAGACTGAAACATCCAGGTTCAACTTGTGGTTCTGTGGCCCAGAAAGCAGATCTGAAAAACCTCAAGTGACCAAATTAGTCCTAACAGAAGGCTTAAAATGACTGGAGTATCCAAATAGAAACTTATGGAAAATTTGCCTTTTTGCAACTATTCTTAAAACTGATTGCAAATTCTTGTACAAACAGAAAATCTTGTATTTAAATCAACTATCCTTACTCTTCAAAACAAAAACCCTAACCTACTAAAACATTCCAAATGTGCCACAGACATAAGTATATTTGTCTTTTGTCACTTTCTGGCCTCTAATAATGTACTCGCACAACACATGAGGTTAACTGGTTCTTTTCTTTTTCATTTAACATTTTTGGCGCTTTTATTCCTTCAGGACCTTGATGTGTGGATACTCGTTTACTCACTTGCGCATTAGGGCTCATGTTTGTTGTAACGTAGGGAAACATATACTCTGGAGAACGATATACGATAGTGCGCATCTACAGCAGGTGTGGAGATGCGTATTTGGTTTCCACTCTAATTACTGCAACGCTGAAGTCAACCTTAAAGAGGGAAGCTTTTATATATGGTGCATATAACTGAAAGTGTTCTATCAGCACTCTTCTGTTTCACCTTGTTTTTTTAATTAGTCTCACTTTTCTAAAGCATTGAATTGCCCTGTGTATGAATTGAACTATATAAATAAATGTGCCTTGCCTGGTTTTGACTGTTGGTTTCATTTCTACATTCACACAATATGACCAAGTGATTGGGATTGGTTGGCCTTCCTTTCCTTCAGTGAAGAGAGGGGGGGGGGTGGCAATAGAAAACCATATCTCATTCGGAAACGATAGTATGTTAACATTGGCTGTATGGATGTAGCTCTCCAGCTGAACATATGCACTGAAGGTCAGAAGGAAGAGTATATATAACTGGTAACTTTTCCTCATTGATTAGACTTAACCTTTCCACTACATCCTGTTATTTATGACATGTAAATTATATCCTGAAGTAATGAGTGGTGTATAAGGTGCAAAGCATGAGCAGAAAGTTCAAGACAGTAACATCATTAACCTTTCACAGCCCAATAGGTTTTCATTACCGTCATCCTGGAGGCCTGCATAACCTTTTACTTCTTTACCCAACAGTACATGTGTTAAGTCTTAAAAGCACAGGTAAATTCTCACATAATTCATTATTTGTACTCAATAATAGAAGACAAAGATTATAAGTAAAAATGTTTAATGCATTTTTTTTAAAGTGCCTGTAGTGCCAGCAACTTCTAGCAGTTCATCAGCATGTTTAGAAGTCATACAATAAAATGACCATTTCATAAGACTCTGAACAGCTTAAAAAAAAGCTTTGAAATTAGACAATCCATGCTGTTGTTTGGGAAAAGATGATGGCACCAAGGCCCCATGTTATAAAAATAAGTCAGTAACTCATTTCCAGAATAAACCCAAGATGCATTTGGCCACACTGTAGAATCCTTTGTGAAAACTGACTTCACCTGAGGGGGAGAAGGCACAACCACTCTCCGGTTCCCCCGTCAGCATGGAGACACACACCCCATCATTGACGGGGTGATGTCCTCGTGTCCAGGTTACCGTAGCAACCTGGAGGAAATGGAAAGAAACGTAGTGAGAAACTGAACAGATGAAGGTTTTCAGGAGGAGACACCAATTTACTTGTTCCATTACGTAGTTTAAAGGTGGAATTTGTTTAGGGTCCCCTTCTGCCCACCCCAGTTCATTAAAGAGCAAATAAAATAAACCCCCACCCCCCTTTGTTGCTATTTTAAGATTAGCTATATATGAGACGCACTTAAAGCTGATTAAATTGTTTATGTTATGAAATAAATGGCACACTTGTGCACCATCTCAAAGATAATCCATACATGGTTGACCAACACAGAGTGAAGACAGGTTGATTTACATACCTAGGTTGCTGGATGTGGATATCCTAAAGAGATATTTCAGACTCCTATCACAATCGACCCCAGGTAATCAACAGGGTCCTGATGTAGCCTACAAACAAACTGCTACGGCTATTTTGGCTGGGATAGCCTACTGGAATACGAGTAAGAACACCTAAATGTAGGAATAATCAAAGGTAAATAACAGAGCCCTCAAGTTCACATAAAGATATGTATTAAATATATAGAAAGAAAAATATAAAATTAGCAATGTTTAAACCACATTATTTTAAAAACAAAGTAAAACCCTACAAAGCCTACATGCATTGGCTGTGGGTAGACTACAACTGGTTCACCATTTCACCCACCTGAATGTAAGTGGGAAAAGATGCCATAATTTATCAACAACAAGATGAAGTCACTTATACAACCTGTGGAACAACTTAAGGAAGCCTGGTTAAATAAGTAAAATAACTAAGCTAAGTGGTATAATGTTTTATTTAAAATGAACATACATATGCATACCAAAGGATTTTAACAGTAAGTTTTGTTCTTCAGACATAAAGTATACAATATACATTGGATATTGCTACAGGTAAATGGAAAATGAACAATATTTTGACTGAAACTATTACTATGCGTGAGGAGAGTTTGGTAAAGAACACAGTATGTGGGGAAGGAAACAAGGAAACTGGATCCTGCAGTATGAAGCTCCCGCTTTCTTCATTAAATGAAAATAAAGTAATTCAGACAGTATGAAAATGAAATTCACAAAACATGCTTGACTCATCCTCATACATTGAAACCACACTAAAATTTACTGCAGAAAACAAAATCTAATCTACTTGCTTAAAATGCAAATATTAAAAATAATGAAGAACTTGCCAGCAAAACAATCCTACATCGAAATTTCAAAAACAACTGGTGACCGCAAATAAAAAATAACTATAGACGACACCTACACGCAGAAAAGCGTGAGTACATAATAAAAAGGGATCAGAGTAAGTTTTATTCTTTACGTCAATGTGTCCTAGTTGACGGCAACAACGGCCGCTGGTTTAAATCAGGTTTTTCTGGGAAGTGACCTTCCTACCTGTTTGGTTTGAGGTCTTCATTATGTTTAGGGCTCTGTGTCCATTTCTGCCATGGGTGGGTTTCACGGCAGAAGCCCCGTTACTGAATTTGAGTTTTGACGTCCAAATCCTGACTGGAGGTAACATATGGTAGGGGGTGGGGTGGTCGATTTTCCATTGTCTCTCACTTAATAGCCACCGCCGTAGCCCCCCCTCGGGTAGCCTCCACCGCCGCCTCTGGCGTAGGGTGCGGAGCTCCTGGGCCCGCTGTAGGATGGCCCTTTCATCGGGCCATAACCAGAGGAATGCTGCCCATAGCCGGTGCCGAAGTCGTTGTAGCCGTTTCCGCCGCCATACCCACTTCCCTGGTCTCCGTAGCCACCCCCATAGGGTCCTCCGTACCCTCCATAGCCGCCACAGTTGTAGCCTCCGCCATTTCCGTAGTTGTAGTTTCCGCCGTAGTCTCTGCCACTGTAGCCATTTTGACTCCCCCTCATGCCGCGGCCCGGTCGGCCTCTCGGCGCCATGGCGTTCCTGTTCGCCGCCTGCATCTCCTGCTTCGTCAGGGCTTTCTTCACCTCGACTTTGTGTCCATTAACGGTGTGGAACTTCACCACAACCGCCTTATCGGCGGCGTCGTGGTCGGTGAAGTACACAAAGCCGAAGCCTCTCTTCTTCCCGGTCTCCTTCTCCGAGATCACCTCGGCCTTCTCGATCTGCCCGTACTGGGAGAAATAATCGGACAGATGTTCCTCTTCGATGTCATCCTTCAGGCCTCCGACGAAGATTTTCTTCACCTTTGCGAGGGCCTCCGGCTTGTTGGCGTCCTCTCTGGCCACGGCCCGCTTCAGCTCGACCGTGTTTCCGTCGACGGTGTGAGGCCTGGCCGCCATTGCTGCGTCGGCCTCCTCCGGGCTAGAGTAGGTCACGAAGCCGAAACAACGGGACCGCTGCACTTGCTTGTTCACCACCACCACGCAGTCGGTCAGCTTACCGTACTGCTCGAAGTGCTTACGGAGGCCGTCGTCGTCAGTGTCGACGTTCAGGCCGCCGACGAACAGTTTGCAAAGCTGGTCACTCATCTTGGAACGAGAGACGTAGTTTAGATTAAACGACAGGAACAAAGATGAGGTCTCAAGATGGAGGAAGGGGAGGGCTGCAACCGCTTTTATACTGTAAGCTATGACGTCAGTAGAATTATAAGAGGCCCCGCCTTTTCCGGTTCAAAGCTCCGTCTTTTCATTAAATAAATGTCATTACGAATAAACAAGCACACATCTGACAGAAAATCATTATTTTTTTTTACACTAAAGCAGACACGGCCATAGTGGGTGGAGCTGGGTAATAACAGAATAATTATCATGATGTAATTCCTCAATAATTATCATCATACTATCGTACACTAAAATCAACACAAACTGTATCAGTGTTTTTACATAATCTTACTTCAACAAAGTCTGACGTTTGAAACACATACGATTTTATACCTGTTTTCATTGTTGTGCCTAGATTTCTGAAATGTTCATGTTTTGACCAAAGGAGTTTAAACCCACAAATAAATACCTATGTGTTGAATAATCACTCATATTGATCTCCCTTTAATTTCACATAGTGAAAGCCTCTCAAAATATAGAAAAAGTGACAAAATATGTAGTAATATCATAAAATCAGAGAACAATGTGTTTCTCTTTTGCTGCAGCATTTACCAGGTTTTCTTGTGGTCCCATTTAAGGCCTGAAAACCAGCTCTACTTGTGGGTACCCAGTCTGATATGTTAGAGGCAGGATATTTCTTTGTTAAAGGCACCCAAATTGTTTTCATTAAATCTATTATCTTTACTGTCTTCTAGGGTTAGATTGTAATTGCTGTTTTTAAATTCTAACCTCTCCATTTTCAGTCAGGCTTTACAAAAGAACACTAGTAACCTGATCCCAAATAATATTAAGGTTTATGTTTATGAAACTCTAAATAAGAGGCAGTTTAAAATCACTTACACCTCTTTCTGTCAAAAATAAAATCATAAATTGAAACAGTGGCTGGAATGTTTAATGGTAGACTGTTGGTAATTTCATAATAGATCTAAATTTTTTTTTGATGTTTAATGTATCAGATGCTTATGGGCTGTATGTTAAATAAAACTAGTGAAGGGGAAGTTGTTACTATAGGCCCTGAAAACTTGTACCATGTATTTTCCACTAGTCAAACACTCTCTAGATTGAATGAATGTGCAATTAAAAATTGCCAAAAAATCCTCTTCAGTGGTGAAAAGAATCATCCACTGTCATATTAAACCACATCTAAAAGCCTCGGTGACAACTGTAAATAAACCAAGTCAAGTTTTAGTTTTTTGGACACACCCAAGCAAGATCAGATATTTTCAAAACAATTCTTTTATCATTTAAACGATTTTGCGACTGCAGGCAACTGATCAACACTATATTACCATCTGCATGGAAGCTTTTCACCTGCAGACCCTCAGAGGCTGATCTTCTACAAGTTGGAGTTTCAGGTGGAAGACATGGCACTTGGTTTCATTTCCATGTCAACAGATGAGGCGTGAACCTTTTCCATCAACATCCTCACACCTACAGGAGCCTTTGTTAATGGTCATGTGGAAGAAAGAGCTGAGCGGGCGTTGAAAAGAAAGAAACACTGAAATCCAATTTCTTTGAAATCTTTATGAGACATATTGCTCATGAAACAATCCCTTGATCTAATCTACCAACACAAACACACAGGACAGGCTGTGTCCTTACAGTTACAGTTCCAAAATCAGTAATGGTCACAAATGAGGCAACTTTGGGTTTGCCAATAAACAATAGATGGAAGAAATGACTGAGCACAAGACTGAACATGTTCAACATAAAGAAGCAGACCGCTTCATAAGGGCGTTGAAGGTTGTATTTTCACAATTTCAGGGGTATTTGTGCATTTGTTTTCAGGTAAGTCAACTTTCTTTCCCTATTAATCCATATTTGTACCTTTGGTCTGATCATAATCCCAGCCCATTTATCATCAACAGTGTTTTTCTAAGTCATAAAAGATGAAGATGAAGCATGTTGTTCGATGACCAAAGGCGGGTTTTCCTTCTGAGTTCCTAAGAAAAGGCAGGATATTTAAAACCAGCAGCCTAGCTGAGATTTACCTCAGTGCATGTGGCAAAAAAGGCAGACATGGTGCATGAAGCCATGTGATACTAAAGAGGTTGGTGTATTTTTAATGCTACATAAACCCTGCAGAATTTACAACTGAATCTTTAGAGTGAAGAGCATCTCCATAGTCCTTCTTGATTCATCGTTTAAAGAAATGTTTGTGAAATTAAAATACAATTAAAATAAAGATGTAGGCATTTAGTTGCTTGACTTAAAAATCTACAGATTAAATCCAAATTTTACTAAAATTAGGTCTTTGTTTTTGCTGAAATAAAGTAGAGAACCCAGACGACCAAACCTCGCACACATCAAAGGAAGACAATGTTCATTAAAAAACAAAAATGTTCTCCCTGTTTGGATATTGCGTGAATGTCATTATGGCAGGACATATACCATAATGCATTTAACTAATTTGATAAGAAGCACTAGGTTTACAATAAACGTGGGGACAGTGGGTTATACCAGGTTTACAACAAACAAGACTTATCTTTTTGTTCACACAGCAATCTTCTTAGAAGGTAAATGATTGTTGTTGTTACCTGTCCCGACACCCCCTGAATTTACACGAGGATTATCAATCCCTACCTAATATTTACATTGAAAAGGAGCCCAAACCAGGCTCCAGTTTCACAGTCGAGAGGGGGAATGAAATGCAAAAAGTAGGCAGTTCAACAGACAGTAATCATCATCATTATCATCATCATCTCCCTGAAAATCCACCACAAACACAGCACAGCATGCATCACGGGATACGATGCAGCTACGTGATCAGTCATGTTCGGAGAAGTCTCATGTGTTAATTTGTAAATATTGTGATACGGAGTTAATAAAGTCCTGCAACGTGTTATTGAAGTTACAAAAGAACACCACTAGGGAAAGAAAATAAACATCAAAGTAACCTCAACAAGTTTTTATTTGTTGTCGTAAAATCAAACATCTACCTAGCGGCTTTTCCACCCTCAGTCCTTTTCTCTAGTCTCTACTGGTCAGAGTGAAGGCCTGTAATATAATGACAATGTTGATAGTCCATGTGCTTGAATAGATCAAACAAACTGTTTTCTAGCCACATCTAAGAGTCTGAAGGGAGAAGAGCCCAGTTTCTGTGGGATAAAAGGGGTCGAGGAGGGGAAGGGTTGTGGAATTGGCCAACTTGAGACAATCATGGTTTGGAGAGGGGTGGGGGATGGTGTGTCTCTGAGTGGGGGAGGGGAAAAGGGCACTGGATCACAGCTCCACAGGTGGCTCTCTGAGTGGGCCAAGTCACAGGTGATGGACGAAGGGCCGTATGTGGTCACTCAGACCGCTCATCTGTGTGATCACATGATGTAGACCTTCTCAGCCTGAGAGAAGTTGAAGACTTCTTTGGTTCTGGGACACACCACTTTATCGTCTTGGCGAATAGACAGAAGGGACTAGAGGGGACGAAGAGGAGAGGACGAGAAATTAAGAAGAATTCGAAAATCACATCTGAGTTTTGTTATTTCCGTTACAGGGTTTAAGATGAGCACACACTTTAACAACAAGACAAAAGACTGGACTCGAAGATCGAACCGACTGGAGCAGATTTAAGTCCACATTCAAAACAGGAGTCCACTGTTAGTGCTGACACAATAATAACATTTTATTTGACAATTAACACCCATAGTAATTATTGCGAGTATCAACCAATAACATAATAATTTTGGTCATTTTAAATGTAATAAAATCAATCATGTAATAAGTTATTGGCCTACCATTTACAAAGTCCTTTCAAAATGTAATAACTGGAGCTGATAAAGGAAAAATAAATAAAAATACGACTGCACTTCTAATAAATACAAGATTTTTTGCAGTTTCCTTATCAAAAATAGGTGCAGTGCATGGCATAGCTATCATATATATATATATATATATACTATGAAGCACTTTCTCCTTAATTATGGTTGCAATAACAAACATTCTATGATATTAATGGCAATTATTATGTTATTAGCTGTTATTGGTTGTTACATGGTAGTACTACAGGAAAACTTTTGTATGGATTTAGTTATTTTAGTAGCGTCTTCTTCATCAGGGTTCCTACAAGTTTCATTCAAAACTTTTTAAAAGCTTTTTAAAACTACTTAGAACAGAATTTAATACCCATTTTACAGCCATACTGAGCCCTAGAATTTAGGAAAATATATTAATTTACTCCAACGCCTTGATTCCCACTGTTCCGAGTCATTTCTCACCAGTGGCTGCAAAGTTAACAATAATTGTTCTTAATTTCAATATAAATTGTCAGGTTGGAACAGGTGGAACCGAGTCTACTAACATTACTTTCTTTGCAGTTCGACATTTAACAGACACATTTAAACAAAATACAGTCAATAAGTTTATGGCAACATAACTGAAGACCTGACATATTGAATTTAATACATTTTAAAGACTTTCAGAGGTATTAAATGCTGATTTGTAAATTGAAGACCCAAGACTTTTTAATGTATTCCACTAAAAATAACTTCTCTCACAACATTATATGACAATGGGGATGTTCTTGCGTCCAGTCCTCAGCAATGCCACTTTAAACAAATTTAATGCCCATGTCCAACTTTATGTCAGTTTACCGTCAACAGGCGTTAACCAGGTTCT
>JAPTYQ010000002.1:7066277-7084318 GCA_029814465.1 Ostorhinchus cyanosoma | reverse complement strand
AATGCCACTTTAAACAAATTTAATGCCCATGTCCAACTTTATGTCAGTTTACCGTCAACAGGCGTTAACCAGGTTCTGAATAGTTCCTCCTCCAATTACTTCTGCTGAAACTTGCTGACATTTGCTAATATTCCGTCCGCTCTTACGCCACAGCATGAGAACGCTCACATTCCAAGCATCTGGTGTTGTGACTTCACGCATCGGCCATAAACAAGAGTCAAGTAAAGGGTTCCACCAGTCAATCATCACACTATACTTCCAATCAAAATTATTAAATGTCTATATAATCTAAATAAATTGTGAATAACAATGCTCCCCCCCCCCCCCATCAACTGTATTAAATTTTTTAATGCCTCTGGACAGCGAATTTAATGATTTTTAATGCCATTTAAGGCTTTAATTTTCACATAATCTAATTAATGCTTTTTAATGACCTGCAGAAACCCTTCTATAACTAAATGTGGAAACAGACCTGGCTTTAAGACTTGCTTTTATACCACAACTGTTTCCATTTGTCATTTCTCTTGGGCACTTTCAGTCTCTGACATCAATGTTCATCTGGTTCAATTACGTTTCAAACTTCTGAAAATGTCAGTATCTTGTTCTAAACACTCAACACCGGTGTCTGTATGATTTAACCTGTTGACTATGAACACACTGGAACAGTTGGAGTTAAATCCAACTCACAGTCGTCACGTGGGTCCAGCTTTAGTCATAGAAGCACAGACCACAGTATTATGTCTGGGTGTCGGTCTGGAGGGTACTCACATTGTATCCGTAGACGTATCCATTCGGCAGCATCATTGGAGGGTTGTTTTCATTCATCACCTCTCCAGAGATCTTACAGACTAGTCTGGAGTTGGCACAGTGAGCCATGGGTAGAGGTTGAGCCAACTTGTTTAAGGATTTACTGCACACGGGGCAGTCTGGGTTCTTCGAGGTACCGTCCTCCTTGTAGCACTGACTGTGGCAACAAGTTAAGGAGGAGTTTTCTTTCATTTGTCATTTGAGAGCTTCTTTTTTTTTTTTTTTTTAAGCTCATACCAGAAAGTATCGATGGAATAGATAATATGTGCAATTTAACCCACATCTGATATTTGATAAATGATCATTCATATCCAGTGTATTCATGTCATTATCTACAGTACTGTGCAAAAGTCTTATGGTTGTTGGTTTAGTTACGTTCTAATGACCACACATATGCATTTGGCTCTGCATTTAGATCCAATCTGATATATGTGAAGTATGAACAGCAGGAAAAACGGAATTTTCAGGTTAAAAACAGCTTTTATAGACCCTATCTTTAACCCTTTTGTTCAGTCAATATGGGATTTATGGCATTCGTTTTTCTGATGTTTTATATCAGGTTTCATTCTGCACATGTCAGATGTTTCTAATTGTTTGTGCTGTTTCTTGTCATGGGGTCAGAGGTCACAGTAAATAGTGACTTTAACCTTTACAACCAGTTTAGTTCCGTTTTTTGTGTATCTTTTAAAGCTGTGTACATATTTTCTGTACTTCTTTGTTGTATGTGAAGAAAAGAGAACGAGAAAAAAATACGTATGATCATTTCAACCCTGGAAAGACAACAAAGATAAAGGTGGCCGAAGACTTTTGCGCAGTACTGTAATTGTATGTTTTCTATAATAGTCTATATAAGATTTGAATCATAACTGACAAATATTACTGACAAACTGAACTTAGGTCTAAAATATATGTATGATTACAAACATAAAAACCAAACCATCCTTTTAAACAGTAAAATATAATACATATAATTTATACAAGATAATATTGAACACTTTCACAGCTTAACTACAGCAGTGAAATAAGATACAGTGTAGATATAAAAAATATAAAACCACACAACACACTGGCTGAATATACCTTGTCAAAAAACATAAAGCAGCATCCAGATGATGTAAAAGACGGTCATAAAAAGTACGATATAAAGCTACATTTACATCTATCAGCTTATCCCACAGCCCTAAAAAACCCTTTCATTATGTTTACTTATGACATTTAAATTCAACTGTAAAAGACAGTAAAGAGAAGAAGTGAAGATTGCAGAAGAGGCAAAAATCCTATTTTATAAACTTCACTTTGCAGCCTCGAGGTAAAGAAATGATGAGCTAAAACAACTCCGCCTCATTATTTCATCTGTAAACTTTATACGAGTTAAGTTTTCAACCCACAGATCCAAATTAAAGCAGTGTAACTGAGAAGATAAAGGATTATTGAAAGCAGATAAGTGTCAGGATACGGTGTCTTAATGGCAGACAATCCAGCCTGTAAGGTGATAGTGAACACAGAGTTGTTTCCCAGTTGGTGCAGTCTGTAGTTGTCGTAGCGGAACTGCTGGATCAGCATCTTCCAGCGAGCTGGATCCAGGAGATCCTGATGGAACAGGGACAGAATAAAAGAGAAAAGAAGTAAAGAAAAAGAAAAAAGAAAAGAACTGAGTGTGACGTCAACATCTATTTCAGAACGGACTGAGAAATTCTATATTAAATGATACAGAATCATTCAGAGATACAGAAACAGCACTGACTTCATGTAAGTAAAACCAGCTCAAATAAATGAAAGCAACGCAAAGGAACGGCCACAAAACACAATGAACAGTAGTGACGACATGGGGACGACTTTCACTATATTACATGGAAACAGTGTGTTGTCCTAAAGAAGTTCATCCACATTTTTCTGAAATGGAAAATGGAAACACCACCATGAGGGTAGAGATGATTATCAACAAATCCAGACACGAGCCCAGTCTTCGGTCTGTGTTTTGTATTTAGAGTTCTGCTCAGGTGCATCTGCTGATTTGCACATTAACTTGCTTTCCAATGACACGTTTGTCTTCACCAAACTGTGACTAACAGCTCGATGCTTTCCAAACACAGCGGCAGGTGTAAACAGGCCTGTTTCTGTTTTTCAGATCAAGTGTAAATGACCTGTATTGTCTAATTAAGGTCACAGTTGGAGTTTGATCCTCCTTATTTAACTGTATGCCTCAGGAGGTCGAAGCCACTGTGACTCATATTTTTATGCCTGTGGAAACACACTGATGCCACACAAGTGAATTCTCACCCACTGTGACTAAACCTAAAGTAAAAGCAGGTGCATGAGGAGAGGACAGAGACAGGACATGAGGGAATGGACTGTAAAGAGGAAACAGTCGCCATCTAGTGGCAGGTTTGCAGCTGTGAGATTTTCTCAGCGCTTTTTCGATGAAGTCATTCGTCTCTAATGTTACTCTTCTCAGTATTTGGATCAAATGCTATAAAGGATTTCAGCCAGTGAGCAGGTGACCATTTCTACGATTCACCCATTGTTTTATAACTATACTGTTCCTCAAACTAACTACAGACTGTAAAATATATGATGCATTTAACAACAGATGAGCATCTACTGAGAAGAACATTAGTGGGATAAGACTGATCCTCAATATTTCTATTTCAGATATAGATATTTTTTATTTCAATCATGTTAAACATTTGCAGTTCTTACATGGCATGTTTACATTTGCTTTGTTGGTTTTTTTGCCATATTTGAAAAAGGAGCAGGCATTAGTATAAACTTATATGTTCCTAGCCCATTCCCATTACACACAACTCAAAAGAATCTGTTTAAATTAAGAACAGAACAGCACAAACCAATACAGCTACATTTCTGCCTTACCATCCTGGATTAAATTGCTTTTCCTGATCCTTATATTTATTTAAAAATTGCATTTTATATTTTCCTTTAAGCCGATTTATATTTTTTCTTTGCTTTAATTCATATGTTCGACTGTTCCATATTCTAACCCCTGTGATTGAAACACGCATCCTTTTTACAGATGCCTCTTCAAATTCAGATTTAGATTCTATCCCCCTTCTTTCTCTCTGTGAGAACAATTTTTGTATTTTATTTTATTTGGAAGTAAATTTATGTCTTGCTTTAAATAGTAGTTGTGCTGTTTTAAAATCTGGAAATGTTAGAGTTTGTAATCTTAAAAAAAGTAAATTTGTATGGTCTCTATATTCTGCATTATTTATCAGTTGAATGGCCTTTATCTTTATTGTATATATTATTTGTATATTGGTTTTATGTTTTCCCCACAGCTCAGAACAGAAAACTCACTTACGGTAAAAGTAAAGCACAGTATAATGTTTATAGTGCTTCTGATTGAGGATATGCCTTGTTTTTTCCAGGACGGCACTGCTCCGTGACAATTTCCTTTGAACATATTTAATGTGTGGTTTCCAGCAGATTTCGTGGTCTAATGCCCCATTTCCACTGCACGGCACCAGCTCAGCTCGACTCGACACAGTTTGGTACAGTACCACTGCATATCCACTGCAATTGGTATCACCTCGGCGTGAATGAGATGGGCATCGTCAGTGGAGTCGAAACTGTCGAGACATCGTTTTAGTATAATAAAACAGTAACGACAGTGGATGACGTCGAGGTGATGCTGTATTTGTTGCTCGGTTTGTGGTTTTTTTTGTCACAGAGAAGGTGAAAAGAGAAAGCCAGAAATGGATACAAGTCCTTAGATGAAACACTCTTAAAAAGCAAAGGACAGTTATGAAAGCCATACGGAAGTTAGAAGCTGAAGCCCAGTGGAAATGAGCTGCCATGGTGGTAATGCTAATGGTAAGCTACTGCCTTACATACAATAGATGTCGCATTGAACGGTACGGTCGATGGGGACCGAGCCATGAGTAAAATGATATAAGCCATCTGAAGATCTTCTCTGCTTTCGCGTTTGGCGGTGAATGGTGTTTGCATTTAGACGCTCACACCTTGTGCACGTGTGACGACACTCCTACTGACTAAGCAGTGAAATTTCAGTGCCGATTGAGCTCAGATAGAACCTTGCAGGAGGTAGTCAGAAAAAAAAGTACGGTTATCAGATGCGACCCCCAGTGAAAAAGTGCTAAAGCCACGTAGAGTCGAGTTGTGCTAGAAAGGTGCAGTGGAAAAGGGGCATATGATCACACAAAGTAGTAGGTAAAATGACACATTATTTGTATACAAACAGGTGTTGGATCATACAAAACACTATGATGTACACATGTACAGTGGAACAGAGTGTTACCTTGTATGGAGAGATGTGTGTGTCGGATGGGAAGGCCAGCATACCCATCACCTGCCGAACCTCATCCAGCTGCCCTCCTTCTGCTTGGCTGAAGTGTTTTCTTGCATGTCTGATATTCACACAGAGACACATTCACATAAGAGCAGTCGGAAATGGTTCAGAGTCAGGTGATGAGAAAGGTTAGAGGTTTAAATGGTTCGTCTGTATCGTCGGTGTTACCGAACCGGTCGGCGTGCTGCGGATGTACCTGACTGCGTCCATGCGTTTGTTTTGTCTGATGAGCTCGATGAACTCCTGGATTCTCAGACTGAACTCCAGACAACTCTGGAAAAAGAAACAAAAAGGATGCAATCCACTTTAATCAGCTGAAGTGTCAAAAAAACAAAACAAAACACTGTCTTTCAATGTTGCCCTTCACTGATCTGGGACAGAGCAGGAAAGAAACAGATCTGTTTTCTAAACTGCTGCAGAGCCGATGGATTTTAAAGCCTCGTGGAATGAATAGTTTTTCTATCATTATAAGAAACGAACCCGAAAAAATAAATTAACACATCTAACACATCCTCTACCTGCCTGGAAAGCAAAGACGCCACATTCTCCTACACAGACAGCATTTTCTCTGGAAATAACCTTTATAATGCTGGTTACCTATTTTAGCTCAATTACAACTGTGTTAATTCAATGTGAGCAGATTTGTTTTGAGTATTTCAGCTATTTTCTAAAGAATATTTTGACATTTATCTAAAATTAGGCGTGCATAAATAATATTGCTTTCACTCAACAATAAAGAAGTCCTAACAGCAATCCAAGCCCTTTACAAACCTGAGGAAAACCTTGGAATACATACAGGAAATGGTGTAAATACAACAAAAACTAAATCTTATGACTGTAGCAGGTTGTATTTACAGAAAGAACAATTATCACCTACACTCGAAAATAACTGAAAAGCCTTTCCTAAACCTGTTATTCTACATTATCAAAAATTTGTCAAACATTTGTATTTTGTCCGTCTCTACCCAGTAAAAGGTTGAATGTGAATGAAACGCATCTTGACAAGAGTCTACTGAGCACTTTCTGGTTTAGTAGGTTAATCTGAGGATTAAGATGTTAACTCGCTGCTACAGCCAGAACACGCTGAAAGAATAATTAAATCTTGACATGTCTGTTTTAGGGCATTAATGATGTTAAACTGCAGTTTCCCGTTGCAGAAACCTGGGCTTTCCAAAACCAGTAAGTATTTGTACATGTACTCTCCCTTGGTGGCTTGACATGGCTGATTAAAACAGTCACTGCATTACACATATTCTTGTTTTGTCATAAATTTTTTTCGATATTTGAAGAAAAAAAAAAAAGTATTACACACCTTCATCTTGCGCAGACGGGACTTATTGTCGTGGCACCAGGCTAAGCAGGTGGCCGTCTCCTGTCTCTCCAGAGACTCTTCAACCTCTTTAGCTGTGAGAAACATCTCAATGTTCACCAGATCCTAAAGAAACAGATAAATGTGTGGATGTGGGAAAGAACAAGATCACATACAGGGTTGTAACGATGTAATAGCAGTGGGATTAATTGTGATTTTAAGCGTCATGGTTAATTAATCATCAAGGCTACCAAAAACAGTCTCATAAAGTACAGGAGATGAAGAGCAGAACCAAAGACACTCAAATATGCACTTCTCGCATGGAACAAAAGCAAAATTAAACAAGCTACCTTCGACGTTTCTAGAGTGAAAATGACAGAGAAGGAACTGGGGGGGGGGTATTTCTGAATTGTCTTGACCATAAATAGATTTTCAATGTGGGCACACTTTAGTTTCCATGGAGTTTGCGTTCACTACCGTCATCTTCGCAGCTTGAGGCTACCATTGACAACAATCTGTCTGCGTGGCTTTGGTACAGGAAGGCTGTTCTTCTGCAGTTCAGACTGTCGTACAAGCTTCAGGAGGATGAACTTCTGAATTGACGCAGTAAACACTCCGTTTGGTCACAAGGCAAACTGCATAAAATAGTCTGATGCACCTGTAGAGCTGACCCAGTTCGGGGGGGGGGCAAACATCCTGCCCCCTCAAATGAAAGTTAGGGAAGTTTCAGGAGTAAAGGAAAAGGTAAAATGAGCTTCACAATAGCAGGAGATGGAGAGGAATTACAGTCATATGGTCTGCGCGTACCCATTATGAGGTACGTGTAGCACGGACCACACCCCCACATATAAACCCCCGCATAATATTCACAGTAATCGTGAAACCGCGATTATTTCTCTGACGATAATCGTAGCACCAAAATCTCTAATGGCATAACACGTTAACTTAAAGACCCGTCAAATGCGCTCACTACTGTTGAAACACATGTTTCATTGCTGTCATGTGGAAACCTCTCATGTCTACAACGGTTACTTTTCAAGAAACTGGAGAAACCTTGTATAGTTTTCTCAATGAATGAATGGAGTTAAGAGATGTAGTCACAAGCTGTTTTCAACACTTTTCATTGGTTAAATAGTTCTAAAACAGTGCGGCTAACGTGACGACTGACCGATACAATCGTTTCATGACAAAAAAAAACAAAAAAGGACTTATGAAGTTTCTGCCCAACAGTAATGCTATACAAGCAAAAACAGGCCAGTACAACAGTAAACTAGTTCCTTTGTGTTTTCACATAGGAGACGCTGCAGGCAGTTGAGTTTATTTACACGTGTATTTATTTCCATGACCTTTAACTCCTGAGCCCTTTGAACCACCTTGAGACAACACGGATGCTTCACAAACTGATGGTTACCTCTATACCGCTCTGTCTGGCCAGTTTAACGGCGGTGTTGTAGTATCCGCAGCGCAGCAGATGCTCCACCATCATGCGGTCCATGCGTTTCTTCTTCCACAGGTTGACGGAGGCCGGCTGGTCGCTGCTGTGCTCCTTCAAATGTTCGATGCGACGCTTGCACAGCTTGGCGCTCTCGTCCTCCGCCTGGATGGACTCGGCCGCCTTTGGAACACAGAGGAAACGAAAAACTTTAACGCTGCTTTTAATGAGTCTTTGGTTCATATGCATAAGGAATACGACTGACTACACTGTAAATATCGGCACATTTCCTGAGTAGATATTCTTCTTATGTCAGCGATTACATTCAACTTCAGAAATAAGTTACTATCACTAAAAGCAATGATTAACGTACAGGGAGGGACAAAATTCCACAATGGAAAGATTTCACATTACTTCCCACAGCAGTAAGTTACTGATAAACTGTGACCAAATATCACATACAATGAGGACGGACGACACATGACAAATTCATGGGGCCCAGTGGATAAAGGTTAGAAGTAGGGCTGCACAAATATTGGAAAAAAACGACAATGCAATTTTTTTGTAACCCTGAGATATATATTGTGATATGAAAAATGCTCAGGAGGATGTAATAGCTGTGTGGTGCTGACATAAATAATCAAACAAATTAGCTGCGTTTCCTCTCGTTGTGTCGACACAGAACATGTGTTTCAGTTTCATCCTTCTTGTAGCTGAAATAATTCCAGATAACTGACGTTGCTTCTCGTGATTTTCTCTTGGTCGTTGCTCATATTCCAATGTTGTTACCAGCGACTCACTCCGTGTGCAGGGGCGTGGTCCGCTTCAGCAAACTGATTAAGAACGATTGTGATTGGTGGATGGCTGTGCGCAGTGTGTGTCAGGTATCCAGGTTGGAATCAGATAAGAACAGGTTGCGTTAATTTTCCTCCTACATTGCAGGACCTGCGATGTGACTGCTGCGCACACGTACATTGCGATGCCGATGCTCAAACGATACACAGTGCAGCTCTAGTTAGAAGTTGTGAAAATTTCGTGTAAGCTGCACAGTTAAAGAGAGGCACAGAATCCGAGAGTTGAACGTCAAAAGTGAAGTTTTACTCATGTCAGTTGTGGTTGTTACAGCACTTACGAAACGCACTGCTATACCTCCAGTCCTGACACTACACCCCCCCACTTGCTCTGATGACACATTTCCAGATAATTAATTTCTGAAAAGCCCACAACGTCCACCTTCCATGGGGTCCAGGGTTCGTAGCAGCGCCCCAGTGCACTACACGCCAACAGCCTTTTTACACCCACTTCTGGATGATTTTCAGGCCTTTAAACTAAAGTGTTTTTCTCTCCATTTGTTTTGTACCGTTTCAGCTCAGAGTTGATACAAGAACCAGCCAGGCAGCATTCCAACAGTTGACCAAGGCCACAGCTTTACCATTAAAAGAAAACACATTCACAGTACGGTGCTTTTGTACAGAGGTGAGTGATGAGGCTTTTAAGAGTTGGCTCCCACTGAAGCGGATCTGGTTTGTAGATGAGAAACTACTGGTGGCGTCTACAGGTACCTGGGGAAACATCAGCGTGCCTTTAACGTTTCACTGCTGAAGAGAAGGTGACACTAAGGATTTCCAACAAACTGTACAGTCTTTGTGAAATATGCTCAGACCTTGATTAGCAGCATCAATGGATTAAAAAAAAAAGACCATGAAAACATCACCTCAACTATTCCTTTCCTCACGGCGGTACTTCGAAGTAATGCCGACGTTCTGTTGACTCTGATGATCTAAGTGATCACTATTTATACTACAACATCTTTCTGAAAACAGTAATGAGAGGACGTGACAACTCAAACTGGAGCACTGAACGACAGCTGTGCTCGTGGTGATGAATGATGCTCTATCAATGTGAACAGGTTTGAGGTTTGGTTTTGCATCTTAGTATCAGATAAGTGTCAAACGATCATGGAAACAAACTCGCATTCAAATTCATCTACACTGGTGTGAACACGGTCAATGTCAAATCTGAATCTAAGATGTGGAAAGCACACATCGGCATGTTTGAGGAGAAACAAAATCAGATAAATTTGTATTATTTTGTGCTTCCTTTTCTTTATGCTAGTGCCCAAAAGTTATGGCTCGTAGACTATGAGAAATTGTGTCCAAAACATGCAAACACATTGAAAGTTTGTAGACCAAGAACAGAAGTTCCTAAAAGTCCTAAAGGTTGAGATCCAAAGGTAGTTTTGAGGAGATTTTATTTATTTAAAAAAAAAAAAACATTTCATATATTTTCATTAGAACTGAATACTCATATTGTTAATTGTGACTGGCTTAGGCTACATTCAGACAGCAGGTCTTAATGCACAATTCACATTTTTTGGTGAAACTGATTTTTTGTGTGTGCTCCTTCATATTGCACATTAAATGCGACTTGTATAAGTTTTGAGTATGAACTGAAAGTGACCCTGAAGCGACCTGCATGTGCAAAACAGGCCCTGATGTAACACATGACCATGCAGGCACACACTGTGTTTACCAAAGTTAATATGGAGGGATGCAGAATTGTGACATTTGTCGCATTTCAATGATGTAAAGGTCGGATAAATGCGACCTGGCTGTTCAGACTCAAGTTGTATCGCAAAATATCAGATACGTATCGGATTTAGGACCACATATGAAAGTGGCCTGGGTCGGATTTGTGCTGTTCAAACGGTCTTAAACAGATCAGAAACAGGTCACATATGGGCAAAAATATCAGATTTGGGTCACATTTGCCTGCAGTCTGAACGTAGCCTTAGATTCTTGTTTATTTTTATTGACTGCTTAAATTCATAGAATTGGTCTCATTTATTATACATTTAGTAGGTGTATAGGCTATCAATAAGATTCCTAAAATAAAGTTGTAATGCCTCTCTTCAAAAAGGCTGGTTTGTATTCTAGATAATAATATGAGGAGGTGCAATTTGGTAATAAAAATAGCCAGGGCTGTTCTATTTGGTACAAAAGCTCTGCTAATGGCAGAACTGAACTGTGAGTTGGATGATGATGGTCTGATATGTGACAGTAAAAACGTAGCCACACCTACAGCGTGTATTGATCCTTACCTTCCTCTTCAGGGCACTGAGTTTCTCCACCACGCCGTCCAGCAGTGACACCACAGAGTCCACCACTGGGAAGCTGCTCAGCGTCTTCTCCAGCTCTGCAACCACCATGGTCACGTGACTCGTCTCCCGGTCGATGTTTTTCTGAGCCGCTCTGAAACGTTTGTTCAGAGTCTCATACGGGACCTGAGGAGACAATTCCACCGGACATTACCCACAGTGCATCAGACATTCGAGTTTAACAAAGAACAGGCGTTTGAGTGAAACCCTCTGAGGGAAGAGGATGTTTTACTTATGTAATTCACCCTTAGATGACTCTGAATTGGATTTTTTTTTTTTAGGAAGCAGAGTTGAAACAGGCAGTATAACAAACATTTCTTTCTTCTGACCATTATCTACAACACCCAGTTGTAGCTACATTGAACATCACACAGTCATTTGTTTACCAGGCTGTAGTACAAACTCAAATATGTGCAATACGAAAGTAAACCTTCAACTTCAGCACAATAGTCAATGACACCCTTTTGTCATGTGTCTAAATTTTGATTTAATTTTGGGCCTCAGTACTGACTCCCAGATCATGAAATATACTACATCCTATGTTTTCACCCAGTATAAGGATCATTATGCAAAATTCTAAAAACTGTGTTTTTTTTCCTTTGACTACAGCATTGATATAATGATTTTGCAAATCACTAGGAACTTTACGACTCCTTTGGTGATTATAATTCAATCTCTGAGACGCTGCATAAAATATCCTTAAGTCCTTTTCTTTTCAGTTAGAGCACATTTTTCTAAAACATTACTGCAGCTGGGGATGGAAAAAAATACCATGATAGAATAGAGGACATTGTTATTTGTTGGAATTTGGAGAATGCAGTGACTATTTTGAGATGCTGCATATTAGATTTGATTCCACATCAAAACAGTGTCCGGTGTCAGGTGCAGGAGCAAATATTCATAAATATGAATGTGGTGAAAATGGAAAATGCATTGCATTTATCCTTGTGAACATCACTGTCCATGTTCTCGCCTCACATTTACATCGAGATTAGAGTTTGCCACAGACACGTTCCAGAGCTCAGCGTCTGACCAACAAATATTGATTTCTGATGACACACTTGGCTGCAGGTCAACTCATGGGTAAAGAAGAGCAGGTTCACCAGCCAGAGACATCACGATGATTACATCAAGATGTAGAAGAACGGAATTAAGTGACACCCAGTCAAGGTGTGAGGTTGGACACTGAAGACCTCACTAAGTCGACTAGACACAGTTTGCTTCAAACATTCTTCCTATTTCTTTTAGTTTCTTTCCTTGTATTTGCTTATGGAATGAAAATATACTTCACTGGATTAGCCAAACACATACATTTGGGATGTTTATTTGACATTAATCTGTACTGTTCATAATGGTGGATGCAATCTTGGACACCTCTTGGTTAATATCAATGTTTAAAATAATGATTTTATTGATGCTTTTTTTGTTCATTTCTGTTATTTATTCACTGCTTTGAGCCAGAGGTAAAAAAAAATCCACCCCTTCAGGTAATCAAAATAAATGAATTGATGAATCAACCTTGCCAATAATTAACTTAGCAGGATTAAGGATTAAATTACCAGGATAACAGTCACTGAGGCAGATAACAGCTAATACCGATCTGTGGCTATTGGCTAATAATATTATAATAACAGTGCATCCTTAATTCATAGTTTTAAATGGTTTCAGCTTTTAGCCCATACAATAAAATGCTGTAAAGGGAGAAATAGAGGTAACAAATGTCCTCATCTATAATCGAATTAGCAACAGAAAAACCATGCAAGTCAAAGTTTCATATCACCTACAAAAAGCTGAAAACTCAATTATCTAAAGCAATTACAAACAAATCTGCTTGTTTCAAATGGGGGGAAAAAATCATATATTTCTCTAATGATTTCTATGACTCATTTACTGAATGTAAACGCTATTACTGTTAAGAGGTTTTCTATCACCTTCCTTTTCATCTAACAGCAGACATGTTAAGAACACATTTCAGACACTGATACTGTGAGAGACTGTCTGTCAGTATTTGTTGGGAGGTGGCTCTGTGTTAAAAGGCAGACACCAGACTAAATCAAGAGGCCTGCAACAAACAGTGTATATTAAGAATGACAAGAATAATTAGGATGATGACAGCATTACTGCTCAGGTAATTTTAGCAAACCTCATAGTACATATTGACTTGTCTTGACTACAGGCTCATTATTTAAATATGTAATTGTATTATTCATAGTAGCATTTATTTTCTCTCATGTAGTATTTTCAGCCATATGGTGATTAACATAAGCCACCCACTGACAATGGAAAGACTGAGCTCTTTAATCATGCAAGTAACATGTCAGTGAGTGAATATTAATGTAAGGGTTTCCATTTCTCCTGTGAATGCTGGTTGTAAATGCCCTCAAGGACAAAGTACCCAACACATAATATACATGCTACCAATGCAGATTAACATCTTCCTTACTGTCTGGACCAGGCTTTTTTTGAGAGAGAGAGAGAGAGAGAGGGAACAATTTTGACTAATATAACACCAAATTAAATCTACATTATTTCCCCTCAGCTGTAATTAGAAATGCTCTCTACATTCCCAACATGTAATTATAACCATCTGGCCTGTCTTAAAATGGTGCCCATCATGTACCACGATCCTCACTGCAGCATCAGACCAAAGAGACACATCCCCAAACCACAGCCAGACTTTCTGAACATACAATCACGTTAACAAAAGCCAGCAACCCGAAATGCCACGTTATGCACCATGACAACATCACACCATTAGTTACCACACAAAAGCTGTCAATCCATTGCTACTCACAGCCGTGCTTTGTATGACGACGCTGCCTTTTCTCTGTGAACACAGGAAGCAGCCCGGACTTGTTTCAGCTCGTCTTTTAACAGTGGTGTCGCAGTAACGTTATGTGGAATGGAGGAACAGTGCGTGTGTGCGGCAACGGGCTGTGATTTCTCTCGCTGGCCATTTTGAAGTGCAGAGAGGCAGCAGCAATCTGATGACACTGCGTTAACTCGAAGGACCGGGGCCTCTACCCTGTGGTTTCTGCTCATCCATCAAACATCCACATTCGTTTTGCATGCTCGATAATGCGTATCGGCTCGGTTGTTCCCGTCTTTTTCGTGCCCGAGAATGGCTAAAGCTGGTCTTATCAAAGCGACCCAGCTAGCTAACAGGCTAATCACGTCTGCATGGCATTTATTGACGTCTGGTTGATGAAACAATGAGTGACCACGTTGGTTAATATTCAGCTCCTGCTCCTATTTATTTACACGTTATCACGAACCCTTTAAACCAATTCAACTATCACATGTATGGTGATCAGATTATCGTGGCCGTTGAATTCTCTCTCATCCACAAACTGCCTTTTCGTCATCCACATCGACAAAATCTTATCTTAATCTAACTTCCGCCAACACAAATACCAAAGGTGAACTCACATTTCACCTGTATAAATAAACCATTTTAGCAAAAAATAACAACCAGCTTTAACTTCACTTGCCAGCCTGGAGGCCCTCAGCCTGCCTAACGTCGATAACAAGATCACAGACAGACTTAAACCACCAGAAAAATATCCACTAGTCACTGCTAAACGACCGACTCGACTATCTTTGTTGTGGTTTTAAAACGGCATGTACTTAATAAACCGTAGTTCCATGGCTAAAGCTAGTGGAGCTAACGTTAGCCTCCCTGTAAAGTTCGCTGATGTCGCTTTCTGATGAACAAATATTCCCCGTTTTCTAAAAGCTTCGGATGCATCACGGCTTACAACAGCACGCAGACCAACAGACTATCATTATATGTCAGTTTGTAGTTTCGTTTACCTTCAGGGTGGGATATTCTTGGACTTTAAGAGCCATGGACAGTTGAGATGCTGTCTCTTGCACCGCCATCTTGGTTTTGTGGTTTTCTTGTGGTTGTTTGTGTTTTTTTTTCTACCAGCTCAGAATGGCCTTAGTGCTCACTACCGCCATCTGGTGGGACGGTGTCAGTACTGCACCTGCAGGAGCTTTCATTTCGCATATCAGATGTTTTTCTGATCTAAAGTGATGGGGTTTTTTTAAGCAAACCAACCACCACGTGTTTAGTTGATGCAAGAATTAGAATACAATAAAAAAACAAAAAACAAAAAAACAATTAGTAAAAAATGGAATACAAGTATAGCTATTTTTGCTGTAAAATTAGATTTTAATGCACTTAATTAAATTCATTTTATGACTCAGTACAATTATGTTTTCTTGTATTTGTTAAGATTGCAATATGATCACCTACTTTGGAGAAATTAATAATATTCACTGTACATAATTTAATTAAGTTAGACCACTGTTCTTTCACTCATATCAGTTTGATCAGGAACGTATACTTAAGTACATTTCATTTTACTGAACCATTGCGCATATATGAAATGTAATCTTAAAATAACCACCCGAGGGCCAGAATATATTTTTTAAAATAACGTAATGACTATTTAATTCATTTACAAATCAAAACCAATAACTTAAATTTAGTTTTTTGCAGCTTTTTGTGTATTATGTGATTAGAAATTGATCAGTTAAACTTGCATTGTTAGAATTAGTTACTACTTTAATCATGGGGATCATATAGCAGTGTTATTGATCTAAATAATTACTAAATTCTTAAATTAGTTACAGCCAAATTGATAACAAACTATATGAGCTTCATTGTTGTTAAATTAAATTGAAAACAATCCTTTTAAACTGATGTATTTTTGTCATTTTATTGCAGTTAAAGCCTTAATGTGTGTTTTACTGTATTACAGAACCTCCTTGTGAATCCCCCCCACAGCACATGCTTCATGTCACGGCCACATTTCTGCTCCTGCGTGAACACCCGCCCCCTTGTCCTGCTAAACATATTGTCATTGGCTGCTGTCCAACTGTGGGCTGCAGTGATTGGCCAATGTAAACAGTAATGACTTACAATTGGCCCATTATGTGCTGCATGCCCCGCCCCTTTACAGTGTTGGAACAAAGTGAACAGTGGACACAGAGGAAGGTGATGTAAGGTTTGTAGTGCATTGTTGGCCTCGTATTGAGTGCTTCCTGTGTGTGAATGTGTGTCTTTTGTCATATCAGTGGCTGTGCTTTCAGTTTGTCTCCACACTAGGTTTAGGTTTTGATGAGATCACTGTGTGCCAAGCCAAGTAAAAGGGGGGGGTGACAGCATATTTCTGTACTTAAAAGGGCCCGCTTGTGTGCTACAGTAGGAACATATAGATAGATGTGTTTATTTTTGTATCTACAGCATGTGTGACAGGAGCTTTAATAGTTATTGATGAGCACATGCAAATCTCATCTTCTGAGCAGATATATTCACACTGACTGATGGTGAAACACACTCTGTCTAGTGCCCTCGTGTCTGCAGCAATGTCAGCAGAAACCTTTTAATTGGAGTTCTTTCATTTAATTGAGTTTCTTAAAGCAGGATGCAACTGTATTTGGTTGTAATTTAGATCATCACGTCATCAGTTAGAAGCATGAAGAAAAATCAAACCCGCTAATAATTATTCTCTTAAACAGTGACTCGAAATATTATTTTAATTTTAATTTTAATACACAGTTAAGGTCTTTAGTTTAATCTTTTTAGTAACTAGTAGGTTGATGATAAAATTCCTTTGTTTTACTAGACGTCTGTGTTTCACTGAATTCCTTTGTTTTCACTGTTGGGTGAGGTTTTTTTGGGGGGGTTGCACCTTGGTTAACACAACAAAAAGACAGATTTACATTTGCCCTCAAAGGATTGTAAATCACAAAAGATAAGATGGAAAAACACAGTCAGTATAAGGAAAACATCTGTTTGGCTTGGAGTCGCCAGCCCATTATTGGTGACCCAACCCACCCTACCCATGAGGGGGGTCAGCCCATAGATGGAGGATCAACTGACAAGGAGGATCAAACTGGTGTGTTTTTAGAAGATCAGGACCATTCCACTGTCCTCCATGGAGGTGGATGGTACTCAACTGACTGATGCTTTGTTTGTGATCAGATCAAGTCAATTCAATAAATGTACAAAAATGAGACTGAAAAGAAGCATCCAACAACAGAACACGTTAAACTTTAAAGCAGGGCTGTCAAACTCAGTTTAGTTCAGGGGTCACATTAAGACAAACTGGATCTGAAGTGGGCCGGACCACTGAAATAACATAATAATATATTAATAATGTCAACTCCAAAATTTCCCCTATGTTTAAGAGCAAAAAAAGTACAATTATGCAATGAAAATGTTTACATCTATCAACTATCCTTTAAAATAATGTGAATAACAGGAGCAAACTGACATTTCTTAAGAAAACGAAGTGCAGTTTTATCAATATTCTGTCTCAGTTTATCATTTACAAATGTTACAGATCACAGTGGATCCACAAATACACAAAGCATTTAATAACAGGCAGAATATTCATAAACTTACACTTCAGACATTTCAAAATGTTCATATTTGTTCAGGTTATTTGCATTTTTGTGAAATGATAGTTTAAGTGTAAATACAGTAAAATGGCAAGAATATTTTTACATTTACAAAGAGAAAATTTTTTATTTATAGGTTATTATGATGGTATTTGTCTGATCCGACCCACTTGAAATTAAACTGGTCTGTATGTGAAACCTGAACTAAAATGATGAATATCTTCAGTGTAATTTTTGCATTTCACAAATTCATCCCAGGGGCCAGACTGGACCAGAATTAGCCCCCAGGCCACATGTTTGAGGCCTCTGCTCTAAACTGAAGTTGATAAATGAGTTCATTTTAGATTCATGAATCATAGATACATACGAAGCAACAACTCTCTCATGCAACATCATTTGTTCCAAGAACTGTAAAAATGACAAGAAGTCATGAGAAGTAATGTGACTAGGACCCAAAAAAAGAATTAGTTTGAGGTGTTCTTTGGAAAAACGGATTTATAAGGTAGATGACAAACAGGAAGAAGACTCCGGGACTTCTCTTCCTGTTTGTTAACTGTAAAAATTACTTCCTTATTTCATCTTATGTTCAGGAAAA
>JAPTYQ010000002.1:7040917-7051504 GCA_029814465.1 Ostorhinchus cyanosoma | reverse complement strand
GAGGAGGACGGGGGGGGGGGTCTAATGTGTGAGTGTGGAATCATGTGTGAAAGGGCACATACAGATCACAATCATGGGTGTCAAACATGTGGACCGTGGGCCTAAACCGAACCGGCAAAGGTTCCAATCGGGCCACGGGATGATTTACAAAGTGCAGAAATTACACTGAAAATATTAAGGGTGTGGGACTGATTTGAGTTCAGGTTCCACATACAGATCAAGTGTGATCTCCAGTAAAATAATAATGACAACTCCAAATTTTCTTAATGGGAAAAAAATATGACATTAAAAAAATATTTTACATTTACAAACTATCCTTTAACAGTAAAATGTGAATAATCAGAATAAATATGAACAACCTAAAATGTCTAAAGATTTTACCAATTACTAAATGTTTTGTGCTTTTGTAGATTTGATCTGTTATGTACATGTATAAGTAAAAGGTTGAGGCACAATAGTGTTAAAATTGCACTTATTTTTTTTTATGAATCTCAAATTTTTTCAGATTTCTCACTCTTTTTTTTTTGAGGGAAAGAATAGTTTGTAAATCTAAATATTTTCCTCAGTTTCTAAGTTATTCAGTTATTCATTAGCTATTTTTTTTGCACTTAAAGAGTAAATATTTAGAATTGTCATCATTTATAGGCTGTTATTTTAATGGTCCGGCCCCTTTGAGATCAAAATGGGCTGAATTTGGACCATTAAACTAAAATAAGTCTGACACCCCCGCCTTAAATAAGATTGTCTGTAGCCTGAATATTGAATTGCAATTAATTATAAGTCGTCTCTTTGCTTCTGTTAATTTTCTGATCCTGCTACAGAACAAGTCTAATAATAGTTCACATATTTACACGAAGAAGAGACGTTTGCTGCTTTTTAGGCTTAATAAATAAAAATGGCACAGGACAGATTTGACCAAAATAATATAAATATGAATGGAAATTAAAGACACTGAAAATGGAGTGGAAGAAGCTTCGTATTCGCTTTATTCGGGTGAGATAATTATGACGATTATCCTGATCCAGTGATTCTAATATGGCCGTTATGTCGTAACTGAAACAGGCTTAAGTGTGTGAACTGTATTTAAAGTGTTGCTCATTGGACTGAGTCGGTTTTTGATCGATTTCACATAGACTTCTAAACTAATTCCAGTTTCTCTAATGTTATATAATGTCTTACTATGACGTTTCATATGATAAAATCAAGACATATTTACACTTTTACAAGTTAAAGCTATAACCTGTGATATTTTGTTGTCATTATATGTTTTATTAACAAAAACATGCTTCAAATACTATTCACATTGTAGAGAAATATGATTTTCTAGGTCTTAAACTTGTTTCATTTAGTCATATGGTTAATAATGTTCCTAAATGTGATGTGATTGAAACTTTAAATCATATATTATCAGTAAAAATGATTAAAGTCAGACAGATTTCCACTTAAAATAGCCGTGAAAACATGTGTTGCTATTGTTTTGACCGAGAGACCCCTAGTGGCAGAAATACCATCGGATCTATTACATCAAATCACAGCTTCAATGACATGCCGTAATGCTCGTTCACGCTCAATTAGTCAAAGACTGAACATATAGAAAAAGAGGTCACAAAAGGTGATTAAGGTTTTCATGCATGAGAAGTCCAACTGCTCAAACGCTTCAAATGTATTTAAGTGTACAGTACATTCCTGTTCAATCTCATGCTGCAAAATACAGTCTGTAGCTGCTACTGACAGTCTGCAGCTTAAAAAATATACTAAAAAAAAACCCCAGAAAAGACATTGAGAACCACTGCAGTCTAGACAGATGGGGAAATAACAGACCAATGAGGTGCAGGCGCACAATGTAACATCCCAAAACAACACTTAGTCAGAAGGCTATAATTCATAAAAGATCTCACATAAAACCACTAAAGAGCGACCGTTCCCTGTTGTTATTAATTTTGATGTCAGTGAAGTGAGTCAGCTGAAACGACTGGATCGGCCTGTACTGACGGAACACGAGCTCCGATACTGAAGCACACAGCACTACTGGGAGGTTTTTAACTAGAGCTGCACAATATATCGAAAAAATACCGTCATCGTGATAATGGAGTGTGCAATATTCATATCGCAAAGACGTGCAATCATTTGTTTTCTTTTTTTTTTTCCATTAATTTTCTGTTTTACACTCCATGAGGTACCAGAGTGGTTTTCTCTAACACTCTAACATACTAGTTTTTCTATCAAAAAAACCTGAAATAATGCTACTGCTGCTGGTTGAATGCAAGTTTACATGTTATTAATGTTGAAAGAGCACAACTTTGGGCAAACCCTGCACACTTATTTTACAGATTTAATTTTTATATGCAGTATTTATCATATCAAACAAAGAATGGAATAGTGTTTTGTTAAAGCTCGTACTCTGGCACTTTTGTTATTATGAAATACATAAGTGCCATTTACACATTAGTATATGGGAATAAAATGACACAATATTTGAGTGTCTGAAGGTCTACAGCTGCAGCATCACCAGGTTCTTGGACAGAATTGTGTAATTAATTGTAGTAGTTCAGTATTTTGTCTGAAATGATAAATAATTGAGTCAGCAAACAAACTATTGGTTCATTTTAACATTGCTAAGGAACATTTTTCTAAGTAGATGAAATTGGAACGACAAATATCACAATATTTTCATTATCGCAATGTTGTACACCCATATCGCAAGTTTTGCCAATATTTTTAACCCATTAAGACCCAAACAGTTTTCTTCAGTTTTTAACCATTTTGATAAAATAACCTTTGAATTTACTCTGAACTTTTATGAACATCTGCACAATCAGTGACTTAAATATCAAACAATACATGGTTCACACTGAAAAAACTCAAAATAAAGAAGGTAATATTACAATAAATGGTGATAGAACACTTACGAAAAGTTAAACAGAGAATAATTCATTTAGGAACTGACACAAAAGTAGTACCGGGTCCAGCCAATCAGGCCCAGAAGACGAAAAATTACATATTACACAAGTTAATTACACAAGTGGCTTTGATCATAAAGTTAAATAGTATATTTTTCAGTTCCAGATGCCTTTTATTAAATGTTTTGTGTATTTGTAAATCCACTGTGATCTGTAAGTTTGTATAAATGACAATCCGAGGCATGATATTGTTAAAATTGCACTTATTTTTATGATGCTCATAGATGTTCAGGTTGTTCACATTGTTTGTGTAGAAACAGTAAAAAAAAATCATACTGTACTTTGACTTTTTTGCACTAAAACAAAAACAAAAAACAAATAAAACAAAACTGTTAATCCTATTTCTATTTCTTCATCAAACAAACTCATAAGGTCTGATACTGAGTCACCTACAGAGAAAAATGTAAGTAAAAAGTAAGGGAAATAAATAAATTCACGCTCAGTTAAATGGAGATTAAATTAATCATTTTTTTCATTCCACATCATAAACCTTTGAACCCATTTATGGACCCCCCGTGGACCCCAGGGCACCCGTTTGGGACCCCTTTATCTGAGTACAATAACAACCTCGTCGCCTTTATAATCCATTAATGAGACGCATACACTCGGACATCAATCCAATTAGAACTTGAAAGTGCATATTCGCTGTTAATCCAATATAAGGCACCATACCATAATCCATTTACGGCACATACTGTATATAAATGCAGTTCCTCCTGAAGTCCAAGTGTTATTTAATGCAGGAACTCCACACCTTTTATCCACGTCGCAGGTAGAGCAGGGATAAATAACCCAAGAAGCATCACCCTACTATCGTTGCTGAAATAATTTTCTGCAGAAAGTGTGTGTTTGCAGATTTTTAGACATCCATGCGATACAGTGCAGTGTTGTGCAGTGGAAGCTCAGAGCCAAACACTGTATGGCTTTATTGAATTATTGATCCAGACCTATGCAGTAGTTATTCTGTTTGGCTCAAAACACAACTTTTATAGCCATTATTGATCACCCGTCGTCTTCCTCTGCAGAAAGGCGCAGCAGGAAGGGCTGTAAAAATGAAGAAATAAGCAAATAAGCACAAGAATCAGCAACGGAGACTAAAATCTTCACCGTCTAAGTCTTGAGCCGTTGCTGTTTTTGCTGCCGGTGTCTTTATATTGGCAACACAAAAAGCTGACAAACCTGAATTGGCTTGGTGACAGAACGCTCGTAAAATAAGATTCCCTGTGTGTAGAAATATTACATGCATGTGAGAGCGATGAAAGCAGAGGTGAGAATACCTGCACGGTGATTCCCACGCGTCTGTATTTATCATATATCACCGCGTATTAGTCATGTCAACCTGCATAGATTGGTGTGCTGAGCATGCACTTGTGTTTGTGTGTATTTGGGTGGGGCAGGGTGTGTGAGTATATGGAGGTGGTGATGGATGTTTTCTGTCCGCTCCTGTTTCTTTCCTGGGAATTAACTGCAGCCAAGGGGGAGATACAAGGATACAAGGATACAGGAATGAGCAGAAAACAAAATAGGTAAAGAGCGACTAAAACGCTGCAGATGGCATCGACATTCAACGGATGTTTGGACGTTTTTGGAATACAGCGGAGGTATAAACCCCCCTGTAGACTATTGTTGTGAATTCGCCTCAATATCCCACTGGTTTTTGTAATGAGGTGCCGCTCAACACACACCTACATATTACCCGGTAACAGATGATTCCTGACGTTCAGTGTTATGAACCCAGAAAGACTCAAACCTTTTACAGAGCAGAGTGACTTGTTAAAAATTTGAGCTGACTTTGTTTTCGAGCAGGATACAGATACAGGGATAACAGATGCAGACTTCTTTTCCTGGAGTTGAATGTTCGGTATTTTATCAGTTTCAGTAAATATCTGAATCCATAAAGACTCAAACAGCCTCAACCGTCTAATACCTGCTGATCCATTTATCCGATCATTACATGTAAATAATTGGTGTAAAATCCAGTTTGTCGTCTTCACGGTCATCAGATATGACCCGTTTGGACGTTCAGTGGCGCCGTAGTTACCGTGGAAACACCGTCATCTTCTACAGCAGTGATTCACCAGTAAAACCCATGGAGTTGGATCAATGACAGTAGATGGAAACACTGGGTTTATGTTCAGTTAATGATAGATTTTGATGGAAAAGTCATGTTTTCTCTGTTATGATATAATAATATATAATTTTTAAAATTCTTTTCAAAACTTTTTTTCTCTTATTTTACTACACACATGGTTACAGCACAAACAGCAGGATCAGGGAATCACTACTGACATAGGAAAAATAACAAGTGAATACATGAATAAATATGCTTTCTCACGCAATGTAAATGTGAAATAATACGCTTTAAAATTAACTTTGAGCTTTTATGAACATCTAAATTAAATTGAGGACATTAAATAATAGAAAATATATGATTTGCACCGAAAAAGGCAAAACACAGATGATAATATTAGAATATTTCGCTCCTCTGATCCAGTTCATTCCTTTACTTTCTTGGTAAATTCCACTGGTATTTTCAGTTGAATAACCTCTCAGCTGGTATGTCTGATTCTGCACATGAAATTTGACACCATGGCAACGTGGCCCTATTGTTTATCTGTTGCTAGGTAACCCACTTCAATGATGATTCTACTATTATGGGCATTGCAGCTTGATTGTAAGGCTATTCTATTCCAAAATTACTAACGTTGGTCCGATCAACTTGCAGTTTTCGCTCGTCTCTTCCTTGACCAAAAATACAGATGTATGACAAACTGCCCTATTTATATTTTGTATGATACCTGAGGAACACACACAGAGTTCACTTCCCTTCTATAACATAAAATAAATGGTGATAAATCGCATATGAAAAGAGAAAAATTCAATCTGGGAACTACCAGAAAAGCGGCTCTCGGTGTTTATGGGTTAATTTCATGGCATTCTTCTGATTTTTGGATCATTTTTGTTTTGTTTGGATTTTTGACTGGAGGAACTGATCAATAGGAGCATCAATTAAATAATATACATACCTGAGATTGAAAAATTATACCAATTATGCCTAATGTAACTAATGTGCATCATAGTTGTAGCTACGAAGTTCAAATGAATAATCTCCACTTATTTTAGGATTTGCATCACAGCAACAACAGATTTTTTTATTTCCTATAATTGTAAATATAGGCAGTAAGGGGATAAAACATAGCCATAGAGACAGACAGGACTGAAGGTGATAGGAAATTGCAAAGCAGATAAAGAAAGCCTGGGCAAACAAGACTGAAATAAGAGATATAGATCTGAAATCAGAAGACGGGACAGCGAGATCCATCCTGAGAAGGTGAAAGACAAGAATATAGGAGCTTTTTAACCACACCGTGCTGCTACATGCCCTCAGAGTCGGTGACATTACAAACCATCCATGCAGAGGCCGGATGTCCAGACGGTGCGTTCACTGACTGATCCCAGGTGCCGACAGATCCGCTCCGTTCGCTTCTTTCTGCTCCTTTTCCGGAAAAGCTCGTCACAGTGAAAAATACGCTACATCTAAAATGTGGATGTGTCATCAGCTAGGGTTCATGTTCAGTTCAGACAGAAAGTAACTGGGAGAAGATTTAATTCAAGAAGCCTGACCTCATTTCAGGCCTGAAAAGGCTTTAACAGTTATTTCACTATCTTTGGCTTTGTAGAGATACATGGAAACTGCACTTTGAATAGAGCGAATGGAGTACCAGCATTATATCTAATGGTACTCAAGGCTGCGGCTAATGTTCTTCTCTTTTTCAGTATTGATTTTTTATTTTTTTTATTTTAACCTGTATTTAATCAGGTAAGTCTCACTAAAGTTAGAATCATCTCATCTAAAGGAAACCTGGCTGGAAGTGTATGAATCAGATATAAAAATAAATGATATTAAAACCAGGACACAGTGTATGAAGGCTTAAATAACCTACAACAGAAGCTATTTTTATGGTTTTCTACCAACATAGAACAGCTTTGGCGCACTACAGCAGCTTTATTTTTGTACGTCTTAAAATGAAACACATAGTACATGAGCTGCATAGAGTTTACAAGCGTGAGAATAAATATCCCACAGTGCAATGCAGTAGTGCCGACAGCAACGTAACATGCATCTAATGACAGACTAGATACTGATATTGCAGAAGTAAACGATTAAATTCCACAAAGATACACTGCACTATTAACTTATTGTTATACACTTTAAAGGAGTGATATTCAGTTTTGTGTTTTTAAATGGAATTCTTCATTTTCAATCATTTCCCTGTGGTCTCCATAAACTGTAAATGCTCTGCTTGAGTCTGAATGCTTCATTCATTCAACTCCACAGGTCCATCTTCAACCCTATTTCTGACTAATGACACTAGAAAGGTGGTTTGGAGCGCTGGCCTTTTAAATGCACATGAGCCACTTCAGGCCCCGCCCCCTTCAGGTTGATGACCAAGCTTTCCCGTTCAACCAACAACTGAACATTTTAGGTAATCAGCTCCAAGTTTGGACATATTTTCAGTTTTTATTCCAACCGCTGCTGCTGATAAACAATTAGTCGAACTTGGAGAAATGTTTGTCAGAAGTCTGGACCTTAAATGTACAAATGTGGGGACGGAACTAGTTGCAGACGTAAGAAATTACAAAGAAATTCAAACAGGTTGTAGAAATCCACTTGACTTTTGCTTAAATGAATCTAAAGATAGCTTTGCAGCAGCTGGAGGGTTCAAATTCAAACTGTATGAACTATTAGGGTCCAAATACACAAATAAATGAACCAAAGACGAATAAAAGTGGGTTTAGATAAAAATGAGCCCTTCAAGTCAATCAGGATAATTTAAAGATACTTTTTTTTGGTTTATTTTTTCACACTGACAGGCCTAGTAACATTGCTCCAACAGATGAAACGCTGGTTTTGAATGAATGTTTATCCTGTTCATGTGTAATTCCAGGGTTTTCCTTGAGTTTCTCTGGAGATTAAATACTGTGGTTTAGGGAGTTTGAAAAGATTAATATGAGTAGGTGAACTATTAGGGTCCAAATACACAAAATAAATGAACCAAAGACTAATAAAAGTGGGTTTAGATAAATATGAGCCCTTTAAGTCCTTTACATTCATTCTATACTTACATCTGCATATATGTTTACAGCAGCCATGTCTCCTCCACATGTATATTAAACCCATTGTACATCGTGTAGATATTGTTAATAATTTATATCCTGCGCTTCCCGCTCTTGCTGCCAGTTGCACTTCTGGCTACATGCTAATTGGATTTTGTTGCTGCGTACTTGTACATGTGTAATGACAAGAAATTTGAATCTAAATCTGAACCTACGCATACTGTATACTTTATAATGAGACGTTCACTGGCTTTGAACACACAAATAAAAATAGCTTCCCCGTTCCCCTTTTGGGTTTTGTAAATGAGAATCGCACAGGACAGATTTGACACAAATATGAAGTGAAATACACACAGCCAATTACTGAAATATACCAAAAATATGATTGATAAAGACAGGTAGCAATATGAAGGCTCCAAGATAAACAGCTGGTGGCGTTAATTCTCCACTCAGGTGATATTAAATCAAGCTGATGCTATTAGAAGACAGCCCGTCTAATCTCAGTAGAAAACGTGTAAATGTGCAAAAAGGAATGAAATTTGACATTTCTCTGAGTTTCATCCAGCTGTTCTCATCCAGGTAAATGGAGATGATTGTTACGATTATGCAGAATGACTGCAGATAGCTCAAGTAATTCAGAGAAAATGATGATGTAATATTTGTAACGCTCTCAGGAAGTGATGGATCTGAAAATAAACATACTACTGCAGTGGTTACCAACCGTTTTTGGCTCTGACCCCATTTTAATGTCACAATTTTCTGGCAACACCAGACAGTCAAGATGGAGACCTTTTTTTTTTTTGGCTAAAATTAATTTGTTTTTGATCATGTTATAATTTGTTGGACTATGTTGCAAATAAATGTTAATTTTAGATGACATTTAGGCTATATAATGTAGTGAATATATACATGTACAAACACTTGGAAAGTTTATAAACCGACAACATCTGGTCATAACGTCCTAAAGGCTGGAACCCAGAGGGAGTTTTGATCTGATTTTATCTATTAAAAAATATATATATATATACATTTTCATTAAAACTGAATTCTCATATTGTTAATTGTGACTGGTTTAGATTCTTGTTTTTTTTATTGACTTTGACTAATTCATAAAATTAGTCTAATTTATTAAGCATTTCGTAGGTGGATATGCTTTTAATAGGATTCGTTAAATACAGTTGTGATGCATTTCTTAAAAAAGGCTGGTTTATATTAAAGATAATAATATAAGGCAGTGGTTCCCAACTGTTTTTATCTCTGACCCCATTTTAAAATAAAAAAATTTTGGCGACCCCAGACATTCAAAATGGAGACATCTTTTGGGTAAAATTAATTTATTTTTTGATCATGTAATTCTATACTATGTTGCAAATAACGGTTAATTTTAGACACATTTAGTCGATATAATGTATATTATTGTGGACGGAGGCAGAAAAGCCAGGTGTAGATTACTGCACAAAGGGAGAATTCCATTTTCCTTGGTCAGGATATGTACAGTCAGTCCAGCTTGGATTTACAAGGAGACAATTAATACTGAACAAACAAGAACTAAACTCTGAATTATGAAAGAGCTGCAGCATCTGAAACCGACCACAGTGAACATGTGACACAGAAACAGAACCACAGAGCTTCAGTTTCACACTCACAGTTTGTCTTTTATGGATTGGGATTGTCTCTGTCGGATTGTCTCAAAGTACGTTTCTTTATTTTTATCAATTACTAGAAATTTCAGGCGACTGCATTTGTTTCCAAGCGACCCCAAAGTTGAAAAACACTGTACAACTGTTCATTCACACCAAAGTAAAAGGGCAGAAATTTGTGAAAAAGGTGTCGTCGTGTGCTGCTTTGCTTCACCAGGTTCCATTTACATAAAAACAGGGCGTCATAGTTTGTTTTGGCAGACCTTCCCATGACCCCCCCCCTTATAACACTAAAGGATTTCTGAACTTTGACCTCATCTTCGTTGACTGACAGTTTGAAAACATGGCATTATTCCTGTGGGACATAAATCCAGCTGTTCTCATGAGCTGGTCAGTGACAGCTGGAGCGTCCAGGCGCCAGGCCGTTCCCATCGGCTCCAACGCTGCACTCCCAGCAGCCACTTCCACATGCTTTTTCCATCTCCAAATGTCAGTCAAATGGTGTTGGCGTCATTTTAATGTGAGTACAAATTTTTCAATGGATGCAGTTTACATATTGTGAGATGTCGTTTAGTCCTAAAAACAGGACATGGGGCTAAAAATTCAAACCAGTTGTAGATGAATGTTAGGAAGCAAGTTTGGAAGCACTTTGGGTCGATTTTAAAAATGTAAACTTACTGAAATAAAAGAGAAACAATTTTTCAGATAAAACCTATTTTTATATTATTTTTCATTATGTTTAATACCAAAATAGAAAAGAGAATGTCTTTATTGTCATTGCACAAGTACAATGAAATTGAAATGTGTTATCATCTAAAAAGTGCCATAGTTTTAAAAAGAAATATATACATATATAAAAGAACAATCAA
>JAPTYQ010000002.1:6944088-6963836 GCA_029814465.1 Ostorhinchus cyanosoma | reverse complement strand
AGACAGAGAGAGAGAGAGAGAGAGAGAGAGAGAGAGACAGACAGACAGACAGAGACAGAGTTGGGATGTGACAAAAAAGCAACACTGGGTCTTTATGGATCAATCTGTGTGCAAAAATTAAGAGTCGGTTAAAAGTTTGATAGAAGAGAAGAACAAAAATGTGCTCAAGAAACAGATCAGTTCAAATGTAAAAATGTTGAAAGTGCATTTTTGTTTTTGTGTTTGGTTCCTCTTCTTTATTAGTTGTGTGCATATGATTAAACTACTATTGCTCTTTGGATAAAACAGTCAGAACCAGCTCAAGCCCAAATAATTACACACTTGTTCTAAATTACTGATGACATTTTACTGGTCTCCATGGAATTATATAGCTTTCTGGATAGGTCAAAGGTCATTGGTCTGCACCACAACAACAGATGAGGAGCTGATAGAGGTCCAGACCCAGGACACTTCAGCTTTGTGCATCACTGAACCAGGACTGCACTGGTGTAAAAACAAAAATGACAGCTGATGTGTTAAGGCAGCATTCAGACGTCTGTCACATCATCGATATTAAGTAACGTATTCAACACTAATTTCCTACAAAAGGTCTGATTTACAACATTCCAAGACTGGTCAAACCACTGACTCTTAGTTTAACCACAGAGGGTCTCCATATCCTCCTGAGACTCAGCAATGGATTTTTGTCTTCTGTAGGGGACAAGAGTTTCACAGTTTAAAGGAGTGATATTTTGCTTTTTAAATAGAATTATGCATTTGAATACATTTCCTTCTGGTCTCCATAAACTGTAAATGCTCTGCTTGGGTCTGAATTCTTCATTCATTCAACTCCACAGGTCGATCTTCAACCCTATTTCTGAGTAATGACACCAGAAAGGTTGTTTTAAGCACTGGCCCTTTAAATCCAAATGAGCCACTTCAGGCCCCGCCCCCTCCAGGTTGTTGACCGTGCTTCTCTGTCCCGTTCAGCCACTTGTGTTTGTTAATACGACCAACAACTGAACATTTTACATAATTGGCTCGAAGTTTGGACATATTTTTTAGTTTTTACTCCAACCGCTGCTGCTGATAAACAATTATGTCAAACTCAGAGAAATGTTCGTCAGAAATCTTGACTTTATATGTGCAAATGTCATGACGACTAGTTATAGATGTAACAAATTAAGCAGGAATTGAAATGGGTTGTAGAAATCCACTCGATTTTTGCCAGAATGAATACAAAGATAACGTTGCAGCACCTGTAGGGTTCAAATTCAAACTGTATGAACTATTCGGGTCCAAATACCGAAATAAATGAACCAAAGTGGGTTTAGCAAAATATGATGCCTTTAAAAAAAAAACAAAAAAAAAACAACTATCCACTGCAAAGGACATTCCATAAAAACAAATAAATAAATAATGCATCTGAAAAACCTGTTGCATGATGCTGTTTCCAAACAAGATAATCATTTAATGTAAAAAAGCCAAAACTTTTATTTTCCAGAGTCTCAGGAGGATATTCCAGGGATCAGACCTGAAAATTCATCTTTTCCTCAACTGCTCTCGATAAAAGTGAACATAGTGAAGCTCTGTTCGGTCCGTGAGAGCTTTGAGGGTGCTGATGAGTTAAACTTTCCCTTTTCAAATGTCACCGAAAACAGACCGGACTCTTCAGGCCAAACAATAAATCCTGAAAACTGAGAGAAGTTGAGTGAGGGCAACTGGTCTGTGTGTGTGTAGGTGTTCTAGTTTGTGTTTGTAAGAAATGTGACCATGTGGAAATCATTAGATGTGGGCTGATTCAGCACGGTGCCATACTTGTGTGTTTCCACGTGAGCATATGGAGTGTTGACTGCCACCTCCAGGTTCAGTAAGCCAAGCGCCACACCCCCGTCCTCAACACATACACCCTCTATAACCAGGCTGACCGAGGACGCACAACACAGGATGCAGAGGAAAACAGCAGCTTCCCATAGGTGAGGCCGTCACACTTCACACCGTAAAACACTCAGCGGGACAACACGCTGCACTATGTCGCAATATGTGTTTTTAGCAATCGAGACCTAAACACTTTCCATTGTATACTTGTACAGTTTAACCCTTTATTGGGCAAGTGACTATATTTGGTCATTTCCGAATACATTACAAGACCGCAAAGTTACAGTGAAGACAGTACTAATGGTACCAATGTAAGGAATGACATTCAAAGGATTAATGTGGATGTGGACAAATCGCCATGTCAGTTTTTTCCAGTGTTGTGCAGCACTAGCACTTATGTTGTTCTAATGTTATAAACGTGATGATTTAATGTTCTAAAATACGGGTTTGTTTTACCTTAATTGTGTTTTTCTTGTATTTTCATGTATTTTTTTTATACATTTACTTCTGTGATTTTTTTTGTTTGGGGTGGGGGGGCACTACTTACGGGTAGGGAGCCAAATATGGTAATTTCACTGACCTTGATTTTCTACATAAAAACAACCCATTTAGAAAAATTTTAAAGTCTTGTTACTACTCCAATAACACACTAAGGTTGGGTTAATGCATGAAAATAATAATTTTTTTTCTCTCTTTTTTTTCTCTTCTAAACAGCAGAATCTATCAATATCAAAGCTCAAGACTTGAGTTTCAGCATCAGAATCTGCAAAGCCATGACTTTTTATGAGAAACTAAGCCATCATTATCCGTCTAACAATAGTCACTTTTCCATTGGACATCTGCGCAAAACTTTAGCGATATTTACTAAATGTCGAAAAAGTGAGTCTGTAACGTCTGTTTTTCCATTAAACCACAAATACTATTTGTTTATTATCACAAGATAACACAACAAGTTCCATAAACATGGTGATAAACAAAAATATCATATTAACTTTCAGACATATTTATTATTATATATTACCTCTGTATCTCATACTAAATTAAAAAAATTATTTGGTTTCCTGGTGTGTCCACACATACCACACCTTGTTTCTTTTAAAACTCTTTTTCTTCGCTTGTTGTAATGCCCATAAACATGTTTTTTAAATTATTATTATTGTTATTAATATTCATGTGACTCTAGTTGTGGAAAAAAGTCTTTTCATTGCAGTTTTGCTTGATATACCAATTGTGCTACAACTGAAAAACCACCTCTTGCCAGCGCAAAAGCTTTTAGCCAAAAAACAAGAGTTTTGGCAAAATTGTCATTTTTCCATGTGGTAAATTTTTATGTGCAAGTTATATTTGCGCAACTTGTGGGTCAATGGAAAAGCAACTGTCACTTCACACTAGAAATCATCTTTCATATATTCAATAAAATGTTATTTATCACAATAAGGTCACCTCGCAGGACTTTACAGAATTAGATGGATATGAAAACAAACACCCATCAAATAAACAATAGATGAAGGAAATGGATGAATATCCCAGGCTTCCCCCGTCCTTAGACCCTCCAAAAACCCAGTGGGAAAAGAGACACTTTGGGGAGGACCACAGTGAAGGACAGATCCACTCCCATGTATGTCATATATGAGATTATTAAGATGTGAATCATCATTTGTGAATCACATGCAGTTTTATTTGGCAGTCAGACCTGTGTGATGCAGTCTTTTATATTCTCTGTCCCATCAACAACTCATTCCAGAGACATTAAGTGCATTGGAAGCCAATCAATAAAGATTAACATCAGATATGTGTCTGATTCACCAACAGTCAGTGTCAAACAGGATGAATGTTGAGGCAGAGTGTGAGGCGTTGCAGCCAGTGTAATGTAACGCACTATACGGTAGAGCCAAGTGTGAAGTATATTAGTATAAGCAGAACCAATGAATTCAGGCTAGTTATGAGGTCCACATAAGAGGTAGGTCATGGATGAGGGGACAGAAGAGTCACGTGACTATAATTGAGTTCTCTGCCTGCAGGAACTAAATAAATGGACCGCATTCGATATGGCCCTTCTCTATGTTACTGGTACCAAATGCTCTGTATAATGTGCTTCATTCATACTCATACAGCAGTGGAACAGACGCTGGGAGCAACACTGGGTTCAGTCCAAACTTAACACCCGCCAAGCATCAAATGAAAGGAAACTCTGGGTTTGGCGGAAAAATAAATTAGGGTCATCATCTGCCACCAGCTGAAGTGAAATATATCCTAAGTGTCACCATTTGGTCCAACAGACAACATTTACACCCAATATTAGTTTTAAATTACGCGTGGCTACATGAAATTGACTTTGTGCTGAGGATGATTTTGCATACTAACAACTTCAGGTAATTTATACTCAAATTAATCCATTTAATGGTTGGTAAATTATATATATATATATATATATATATATATATGTGTGTGTGTGTTAGGTTTGTTTAGGTGGACCTGGCATTGGCAGAAAAGCCAAAACAGTCATTTTGAACCCAGATTCAATAATATAATAATAACCTTTATTTGTATAGCACCTTTCATACAAAAACTGTAGCCCAAAGGGCTTCACATTGGTTAAAAGTTAAAATACCATTTTAAAACCGGGGCGAAATAATAAATATATTAAAATTTGATTACATACAAAGTTATAAAAGTACAAGAAATGAAATGAAACTTGCACAGATTTGCATAAGACAGGGGTGAAATAAGGATTATACATAAATTATTATATATTTTTTATTATATATATTTTGTCAGTACAATGACATAGATGTCGATGGAAGAACTGAAGTGATTTTAGTTACTATCAAGAAAACATGGAAAATAGATATCAGGTCTGAAATTAAACTACTATGAGTTATTTTTGTTATCATATTTGTCCAAACAAATGTACCTTTAGTTGGACCAGGCATTAAAATGAACAAGAAATTGAAGAAAACGAGGGGCGGTCTAATATTTTTTTGTGACTATAGGACAAATTAAAGGAATAACTGAAAAAAAAAACATTTAAAAAATTTAAGTAGGTTTCAGTTCATTTAGGATAATAATGCTTCTATCTGTGCAACACGAGGTCCCTACATAGACTAATCAGTGTGAACATGACGTTAATGACATTTAATCCTATAGTTTTCACAGTCAGCTGATTATAACAGATGACCATCGCCACTAAAACATCAGATGGAAGAATACTGTTCAGCCCTCCAGTAGAGTCGACAGAATTGCAGAATTAATGCCAAGGAGCTGTAACTAAGACTATACTCATACTTTCCATTCATTTCTCACATTTCTCTATTCGTACATTAGACAACTTTTGGACAAAAACATTCAGATATAAAATGCTTTGGACATCCCCTTTAGTGCAGTGGTTCCCATCCTTTTTTGGCTCGTGACCCCGTTTTAACATCACAAAGTTCTGCCGAGCCTAGACATTCAAAATGGAGACTTATTTTAACTAAAATTGCTATACTATGTTACAAATAAACGTTAATTTTAGACGATATTTAGTCTATGTAATGTTTATTATTATGGACGGAGGCAGAAAAGCTACAGTAGGTTGAGATTATGGCACAAAGTGAGAATTCAGTTTGTCTTATCTTTTATGTATTACGATTGTCTCAACTCACCATATACAGAGGTGGAAAAAAGTTTTCGGACACTCCATGGATTTGTGATATATTGCATTAAGAATCATTCTTAAGTCACTGAAATCTGCCAAATCTTGTTCCTTTCTCCAAACCCACATGCTCTCTTCTGCACATGCTCAGTTCTGTCCAGGTCAAAACTGGATGTTTCAGCATAAAAACATCCAGGACATGATATATTGAAACTGTCAATTTAGTTTTGTTACTTTTTTCCTTATAAAGAATAAAAAAAAAAAACACAAAAATCATTTGCATCTGTTTGTCTGATGCAGCCACATCTTTTGAAATATTTTTCCGCAGAAATGTCATGATTGTAGTTGAGACTGGTTGAATATTTTAAGGGTGTCCGAAAACTTCTTTCCAAGACTGTATTTTTGTTAGTAAGGTTTTTTTTTTTTCGCCATCCCATGTGGGCTCCCATCCCCAAGGCTGAAAAACACTGCTTTAGTGAAACACGTTCCTTGTGCTTGTATTGACCCATGCTTGTGGATCTCTGCTCTTTGACATACTGTCCAACAACCTTATCTTTGAGTTCAGAAGATGATACATGCATGGAGTGGATAAACTGCGACTGAACTGCCCTTTTGGGATCAAACAAGAAATCTGAAAATGAAACACTGCCATTTTTAACATAAACCTTTTCTTCTTCTATTCACTGAACAAACAGTCTAGCTCATTGTCTGACTTTTAAGTTCCTGAAAAACACATCAAAGTAGTTGAGCAAGCTGACACCAGCGATATAACTTCCTACATGAGTTGAAAAAGCAGAACGAGGTTTGGATGCAGCGGACGAGCTGCAAATCAAAAGCCCACCAATAGAGATACAGTCGGTACAAGAGAAATATTTTTGGCCTCATTAGTCATATTTGTAAGTATAGAGAACTACAATATCACACTGTGAAATGACACTGAACCCCCAGAGCTGCTCAGGACCTCTGGCTGTGCGAATAAGACTGCTGAACACATTAGTCAGTTAATGGGCTACTTACAAAAATATAAGACAGGCAGGAGGATAGGAGTGGGAAGAAAGAAGGGGAGCCAAAGTCAAAGGGCATGAAGGGTGGAGCAAAAGGGAAGATAGTGAACCTGAGTTAAAGAGCTGGGAAAGCTGACGAGGGGAGGGGAGTAAGAGGGGGAAAAGGGAGAGGGGGGGGAGAAGGGGGAACCTCCTCAAAGACATAAAAAGGCGAAAAAGCACTTGGAGCCTCGCAGTCAGTCTTCCGACAGCCACATCCAACGCTCTCCTCTCCCCTCTCCTCACCTCCAGCCCTCCTCTTCACTCATCTGTTGCAGCCCTTCATTCATCTGGAAACCTCAGCAAAACCAGTGAGTAGTTTCTACATCACGCCTATTACACAACACTCCTGCACGATGGGACACTGTTACTGTCAAGTGTGCACAAAATACTGCAAGTGACATGACAGATGAGGATAAGACTGCATGCAAAATTACCAGCAATAAAGTAAAAACAAAAACAATAAGGCAATGTTTATCATATTTTAGCTCTGGTGCATGTTAATTATGTGCTGTACTAAATGCAACATGTTATGAAAATATTAATCTGTGTATGATCATGAATAGCAAAGATAATTAACTAAAACTATATATAAGCTGTAGTAAATTTGAGTCCTATAGTGGAATATTTATTTCCTCTCTATTGCCTCTTCATCAGTTTATATCCCCTATGATAGTATGACAGCGCATTAAAATGAGGAACAGTTGTTAGACAATCCACAAACATTCATGAGATAATGGAGGATGCAGGAGGGGTATCATGTTTTTCCTCCCTTTCTGGAGCAATAAAATATATATGTGTGTGTGTGATCCTGCAGAACAGATAAATAAATCAGACGTTCAGATTTACTCTACAAAGGCTGCAGCAAGAGCAACAGCTAACTAGGGATCTAAATTAATGTCATAACTCTGCAAATTCCACGTTGACTCAGTTTGTAAGTCTAAACACTGGAAATAAATGTGCAAAAGGTTTGAGTGAACATTTTCCCTCTGACTCACAGTTTTTTTTTAATCCCAGCTCTCCTTCTGCTGCCAAACACTTTGCCCTTTTGATAATTCTCCTCATTAGAGCTGACAGATGTAACTGCACATCAGACAAGCAATAGACTATAAAATACACAAAGACAGAGGCAGTAGAGGCGTAATAACAGAAAGAAATTAGGCAAGTTTTTGAGGGTGAAAATACAAGACCAACAGAATAATACAGACGATTATCCATGTCTTTTTTTCTACTTCTTCCTCCTTTAGATCCTTTCTCAACCACTGTTCTCTACTATGGATAACCCAAGGAGCATCCTCTTCTGCTGCGAGGTCCTTTATCGCCTGGTCGTCCTGATGCTGACACTGGGCCACGGCGTCCTTTCAATGCCCGTTCCCACTGACATCCCCATGTGCACGGCCTCAGAAACAGCCCAGTACCGCCTCACCTTTACTGGGAAGTGGACCCAGGCAGCTTTCCCCAAGCAGTACCCCGTCTACCGCCCACCTGCACAGTGGTCAAACCTTATTGGTAAGTAGAGTGTGATAAAAAGAGATAGATAGAGAGATAGAAAGAGATAGACAGACAGACAGACAGAAAGACAGACAGATACCAAACAACCACCTCATCAACCAACCGACCGACCGACCAACTAATAGACAAACACAGACCAAACGACCGACTGATCAACTGACCAACCAACCAATAGACAAACTGACAGACCGACCGACCGACCGACAGACAGACCGACAGACAGATAGACAGGTAGATAGATAGACTTTATTGATCCCAAACTGGGATATTGGGGGTCAAACCCAGACCCTTGCAGGCACAGGTAGTACAGTGCTGTGGTTGAACTGATCTAAATGATTCTCTCTGCTCCTCTGTCTGGCCTCTCTCCTTCTCCGTCTCTTCTTAGGGGTGACCCACAGCGCCGACTACCACATGTGGCAGCGTAATGACTTTGCCAGTAACGGAATAAGAGAGTTCGCTGAGAAAGGCGAGGCCTGGACGCTCATGAAGGAAGTTGAGGCGGCAGGTGAACGCATCCAGAGTGTTTATGGGATCCTCTCGGCTCCCGCTGTTGTGGGAGGCACAGGCCAGATGAACACTGAGTTCGAGGTCTTCGCCAGGCACTCCTATGTAAGTCTAGCACCTGTTTTCCAGGAGTCTAGGTCAGGTTAATGCAGATTTATAGTTTGACATAGTTAGACATTGTAAACACCATAAATTTACTATTCAGAGGGGGAAATGGAGGACAAGGTTTGGGTGTGTTTGGCTCAGTTTGTGCTTCGATGTGCATTTTTAAGAGTATTAATAGATTGGAATTGCTAGTTTGATAGAATTTGGGAGCCGGGTTAAGCGGTTCACTGTCGAGGCTTTCCCAGTTATGCAATGACATCCAGCTATAAAACAACGAATTAGTTCCATCAACTGTTACAGCTCTGCCTTTATAGTTATCATATAAATGCTCCTTTACAATAACTGACAGTACAACATGTTTTTAATTAGGCAGAGGCAATAAAATGGTTAATTTTACCATAAACAAGCAGGAATGGCTGCTTCGAGTTTTCCATATGCAGAACCCTGATGAGAGATTCCTATAAAAGGTACAGCAACCTTAATTTATGCCTCTTGAAATTATGTAAAGCTCAGCAGGAACAGGCTGCTCAACTTCCCACTCATGAGCGTCTGGGTAGGTCGTAAACCTAGGGACACATCTGACCAAACACTAGACTTGGATGGAGGGAGGAGGATTTGACTCCAGAAGGTCTGGTCTGGAGGTGAAAGACGAGGAACAGCCAGGTGGAGAAGATGTTCACCTACACAGAACATACTGTCCATGCTGTTCATGCACTTCAACCTTCATGCTTTATGTTAAACTGAAATAATCACCTAGACCAGGTTTAATAGAATCCCACTAAAAGGAGGTGAGGATGTACAGTGGAAATGGTGTTTTAAGCAATAATGAATTAAGCAGCTGAAAAACATTGTTGAAATGGAATGACAACTTCATGAAAAACTAAACAGCTGTTGAACTAAATATCTAAGTCAAAATATAAATACCTGAATTAATACATTGATCAATAAATAAATAAATATGTCTCACTGAATATCAATTAATTGATAAATATAGCTATAACACGTTGACCTGTAGGGATCCATGAGTTCTAGATGTGGTAGTTTTTATGCTGTTACGTATTTGTGCATGCTATACCGCATTTGTCCAGCAGTCACCGCCAAAGCGCTCTGGCCATAGCAACAAGATTATCAGGTTATTGCATTCCAAAATTACTATTATCTCACAAAATATTAGTCTTATCAACTTGTTGTTTTTATTAGTCTCTTCCTTGACCAAAAATACATAAGTAAGACAGACTGCAGCTGTCAACTCTTTCTGGATTTTGTGTGAATCTTTGAATACACACACAGAGGCCACTTGGTTTTTATGATATGAAATTATTATTATAACAAACTGAAAAATCGTAGCTGACTCTTGGTGGGATTTTTACTTTCTGACGTTTTATTGATCCTAAAAGTCAGTTATTCCACTGTGGAAATGGTTTTAGCTAAGGGACACACTGAGAGCCAAACTTTGCTCAAACTGCACAGCAACGATTAATCATCTGAGCAGATTAATCTATGTCAAAAGAATTTGGCTAATAAGGTCTTTATCCATGATGTAACTTCAATGGGCAACAATGACCTCTCAGACTTCTATCAACACAACCTTTAAGAAGGAAAATTCTACAAAAGCTACAACACTCTTCACTAACAAAGACGAGCCTTAAAATATCCTAAACTGGGACTTGAAATGTTCCTTTTCTTTTTTTCCACTGTCCTCTGTCCTCATCCCTCACTCTGCGCCTCCTCATTTTTTTACTTCTTCCCTTTCTTCCATCTACGCTCCATTTATTTCCACCCGCTTCCCTTCCTCCTCTCCATCTTCAGTTGTCCTTTATCGTGCGCATCGTTCCCAGTCCAGACTGGTTTGTGGGCGTCGACACTGTTGACCTGTGTGATGGCGACCACTGGAAAGAGAACGTGTCGCTGGATCTTTATCCGTATGATGCAGGAACTGACAGCGGCTTCACCTTCTCTTCACCCAACTTTGAGACCATCCCCCAGGACAAAATCACACAGGTGGGTCTGACTTAGCCAAATACAAAATCTGTCTAATTGAAGACAAAACTAAGTGTCTGTAAGTTGTGATTTGTTTGTAAAACTTGTAAATTTAAGTCACTGATCTGAAAATAATTACATATTAACATAAGTTGTCTAAATGCATCATCTCTAAAAACTTTTACTCATAATTCTTCTCTGTTTTATCTCCTTCTGTAGATCACCTCTTCCTTCCCCAGCCATCCTGCTAACTCCTTCTACTACCCTCGTCTGAAGCACCTCCCACCGATCGCCAAGCTAACGCTGACGAAGATAAAGAAGACCAATCAGATCATCAGTCTGCCACTGGAGCCCACACAATCCAACCAACTTCCAACTGGAAATGAGATCGAAGACAAGCTCATAAGTAAGTCAGAAACTGCTGGGTATTTTCAGATTTGGGCTGTCAAGTAGAGGTACGAAAAATTAACATTTGACCGTTGGACCAGTATACGTGACTAAATAAACCCAATTTACAGCTTAGTTCACTACAAAAGACAGGATAGAGCAAAAAACAAAAGGTGAATAGACCTTTAATTACGTTATTCCATCAAACAATAGTCGTTTTTCCATTGATCCTCAAATTGCGCAAATATAACTTGCGCATAAAAATCTACCTAATAGAAAAATGACAATTTCACCAAAAGTATCATTTTTAGGTGAAAAGTTTTTGCGCTGGCAAGAGGTGGTTTTTCGGGCGTAGCACAAATGGTATATTACATAAAACTGCAATGGAAATACCCATTTTTGCAACTACAGTCAAGTGAATAAAAAAAAAAATGGATGTTGATGGACGAAGAAGAAGCGTTTTAAAAGAAACACGGCGCTGTATGTGTGGACACACTAGGAAACCCAACCTTTTTTTAAAATTTAGTACGGAAAAGAAGACTAATATCTAATAATAATGAATATATCTGTAAATCAACACGATCTTTACATTCTTCGCCATGTTTATAGAATGACCTCTCTTGTCATCTTGCGATAATAAATAAACAATTCATCGCATTTGTGAGTTAATTGAAAATCCAACATTACGCACTTCTGTTTTTTTGACATTTAGTAAATATCGATAAAGTTTTGCGCATGTGTCCAGTGGAAAAGTAACTAATGACTGATCGGACCAATTTAAATGAGAAATGTTTAATGTGTAGTGAGGAAACATGTTCCCTGTACCAAATATATAAAAACAGGTATAAATAGTAAAAAAAATATATGCATATATATATATATATATACACACACATTAAAAAATATAAGATGGATAAATGTAATCGATGCAATTTATTAAATGCAAAAAGGTGGAATTCTGTGTGTGCAACTGAAAATGTAAACATGTAACTACAGTTATTAGAATTAATTAAGTACAATGGAACTGCCAGTATGTCTTTTTAATTGTCCAACACACCCAAATAAACCAATTTATTGATGAAAATGACTATATAATATATATACTGTATGTTGCAGCTACTAATCCTGCAACACAGTGGGAGTGGGTCTATTGCTGACTCGTATGAAAGCATTTGGGAACTATTACAGGCCACCTACAGACTCAATTACTTCCAACCGAAACCCAGGGAAACCATGCAAGAGCAGGACATCCATCAGAAAAGGCCAGGGTCACATCTGGAGCAGTGAAAAAGTATGAGGACGAGACACAGAGAAAAAGAACTGCATTTTAAGTGGAAATTATGTACAGCAGTATTTGGGTTGTGACCCCAAATGGGATGCAGACACGTACATTTTAAGAAAATTTGAGTGGATTGCATGAAGTGGTTCACTTAATAGTGGTTCCCAGCTTGTTAGGGTTTAAGACTTCTTGTTAAACAGAAGTGTGGTGACAGTAAAAAACAGGCTGCAAACAGGAGAGGGAAGGCAGCTTGGAAAAATGAAGGCAATTACAGTCAAACAATGCATCAGTCAGATAACCTGTACAGAAAATACCCTTAAACAAATATGTAACTCAACACAGAAACTCTGAACTTGACGAGGGGAACGTTTTTTGAGGGAAAAGGGGAACCCATAGCGTGTCAACCTGGCAGCGAACCTGAGAGGGCTGCAGTCGGATCCAGTGTTCAGGGTGACTGTAAGGGTTTGACTCAGCATCACAGACAACAAACCCGTTCCCCTGACAACCCATCAACAAACAACAGCGAGGGGCCAAGAATCTGCTGGGGTTTCCTGCTTTGGTCCTGAAGCACCATCCCAAAACCCCCACCCCCACCCCGCCCTTCTCCATCTGGTTATCTCACCCTCTTTTAATCTATCTTCCCATCTCTTATGCGTCGCGCACCCGACTCTGAAAGGTGTTTTTTCTTTTCTTTAACACTAGCAATCACCTGTCTCATGATATATGACACTGATGAGAGTAAAATAAGATAAAGGGGCTTTGTATTATTCAGTATAACGTCCTTTTTCCATATCGTGCTGTCCTTTTGACCTTAATGGATGCACAAGATGAAGGGAGATGTCAAAATCAGCCTACACTTGACTTGCATGTTCCACCTCTACATCTGTCCATCCATCCATGCAGCTTCCGTACCGCCTCCCATCCTTCTGCTTTTCTACTCATCAGAGCCTGTGATACAGATCAGCTGTTTACAACAAGGTTGGCTGAGGTAGCCCGGCAAGTACATCACATTTTGTACAGATTAAAAAAATAAAAAGGTGAACATTACATAAGTAGGCTTCTGGGGTCAGTGGTTCATAAACAGTAGGAGTAAAATTATGAAAAGGTGTAAGACTGTATTTGAGAAATATGCAAAAGTAGCATGACTGGTCCTTGAAGACTTTGCCATGTTGGCTTTTTGGAGGCAGAAATGACCTTATTTGAAAAAGGAAGCAGTAGGTGTGATGTTAAATACTACTTTAAAGACTCAGAAAAATATCAAACTTCAGCACAACTAATATAAATAATGTGTTAAGTAAAAATACACTTTATTCCACAAACAAAAGCTCTCCAAGTCCAACTTTGCAGCTGAACAAGTTTCAGAACCTGTCAATCACAGCCCTTCATGAGCCTTTGGGTGAACGGTCAGAACCATCAGAGGATCCAAATAAAATAAATGAGATCAGAAAGATTACTGGGAAAAAAAAGATGAACTTTGTACTTTTAGACTGAGATTCAGTGAAAGTCTGTGGGTCCATGATCAGCCTCTAGTGGCCATCAGCAGTATTGCACTTTCTTTTGGAGCCACAGTATTAGACCCTCCCTTGTGAAAAGTTCAGATCAGGGTCCTGAAGCTACCTGGGTCCAAATCCAACCCCTTTCTCCCCTGTTTATCTAATCAAACCAATAATTCTGAAGAAACTCAAGTCAATTTACCTGCATTTCTAGTGAGATTAATTTCTCACTTTGAAGCAGAGGTAAACTGAAGTAAACAAGAAAAAAATGAGTAGCAACTAAGAAAGAACTTCAAAACAAGAAGTTAAATGTTCCTGTTCATTAAGAGCTGCAAATGCACATGCAGCATATGTCAGTTTTCTGCATTTTCCTTCCTACCAAGAAAATTTGGAAAGTTTACAACTATACACTGCCATGATCTATTGATTTTCTTTCTAATGACACTTTAAAGCTACGGTTCATGGATTCTGTTGAGACTTTTAAAAAACATCTCAAGACACTTTTGTTCACGCAGTCCTTTTAACTCCTAACTGACTCCGGGCTGTCACAAACTGATTGCACTTTTATGTATTTTATTGTACTTTTAAATGGTATTTTAATTAGATTTTGCACTGTAAAGCACTTTGTGACTGTCTGTGGAAAGTGCTCTATAAATAAAATTTACTTACTTACAACTTATTGTATATTATTAAAACAAAATGGACAGTCTATTCTTGATATGTACAGCAATTTTGTGTTTTGTGCATAGTAAGCAATTTTGAGTTACTTGTGGGATCTGACCTTGGAATTTAGGGTAGGTAGAAGGATAGGGGTAAGGGGGCGGGAGATTAGAAAATAAACTTCATCCCGGTCCTTTTCAAATGTTTGACTTTCTTGTTATATAAACCCTTTTGTTTGGTTTTAATGATATACTTTGAAATAAATAAACCAAATATGCAAATGCAAACACGTGCTAGAGCTGATCAGAAGACTACATTATGGCTGATGTTTTGGTGCTGTTTTCTGTGTGCAGATACGCCTCTGGACTGTGAGGTGTCCGTGTGGTCTCCCTGGGGTTTGTGCAAAGGCAAGTGTGGAGATTCAGGCGTGCAGCACCGCACACGCTACATCCTAATGCACCCAGCCAACAATGGAGCAGCCTGCCCCCTGCTGGAGGAGGAGAGGAAGTGCTTCCCAGACAACTGTTTATGACTAGGCCAGGAAAGAAGGGAGAAGAAAGAGAGGAAGGAGAAGAGGAAGAAGGACAGGAGATCCAGAAAAGGGAGAAGAGGACGCAAACGGAGCAACAACAGCAAAAGGTCTGCTGTGTATTTACACGAGGCGTAAAAATGATCATCTTCTCTTTCACTCCCTCCTTTAATGACTGCGCCTTTGTCAAATGAAATGACAGATTTTATTAACAGGTTAATTCAAATGAAAGAAAGACACTCAGAAAGAAGCTGTAAAAGCAGACTGTTTACCATTAAATCTGACAGTTCTGAAAGGTGTAGTGTGGCGAAATCGCTATTAGACACCGTTTCAGATTTGACAGGTTATTTTGTCTGAGGAAAGAACATGACTGATTAAAAAAATGTGCATTTACTGCAAACACATTTCCCATTTAAAGCTGGTTTGTCCATAAGGGATTATAACTCCAGGGAGATTCCATCCAGTGGATCTGACAAATAAATCCCTATAAATGATACTTAAGATCTAAAATCCACATATCCATGAAATACTTAACAGATAAATGCTAATAATACTAGAGGGAACACAGAGGAAATTGTAATGCCTCGGTGGCTCCATTAACGAAGTCTGTACGACTAGAAAAGTGAGTCAGGCGGAATTATTCACAATAGCTCTGACCCTTTAATGCCCAACTACATTTGCCTCCTGATTGAAACAGTACAGTCTTCTCATCAACATAAAATGAACAATTTTCCAAAAGAAACATTTTTGATTTTTCTTTCTAATCCCTTGGTTTGTACGGTGATCCCTCACATTTGTCTTGAGACTTTTTCTTGAGAGTTTTGAGGTGCACAACCACTGCTCTAAACTACACCACCTTCTACACTTTTCCAGAGGCATTGTGGTTGTTTCCTAAAGGTACAAAATATATTTATTGACAGGATTTTAACCTGTTGTGTACAGTATATCAGACCTGAGAGGAGTATTTTATATTCTCCTGTGATATTTAGATTTGATGTTTTTGTTATGAAATACATGTTTGTAAAAAAAAAAAAAAAAGACAAAATGTAAAAAGAAAAGTGTATGTTTTCTGTATGGACAATAAAGTGTAAATACAACAGTAAAGGCCGTCTGTTACTGTTTGGGTCTTAGTTATGTGTTATTAGAGTACAGTGTTTTTCAACCTTGGGGTCAGGAAAGATGTGAGGTGGTCCAGAATAGATCTCATTACATTTTGGTGAATGTAGGTCAAAGGTCAAGGTCACCAAAAAAGTGTTTTCACAATAAGAGGAAGGGCAAATCAGGGAAAATGTTTGTGAGGGGCGGGGTTTGTTGTGCCCGACACCACTTGTCTGTCAAATGTTCACTGTGGTCGGTTTCAGATGCTGCAGCTCTTTCATAATTCATAGTTTGAGTTCTTGTTTGTTCATTATTAATCGTCAGCCGTTTAAATCCAAGCTGGACTGTCCGTACATATCCTCACTAAGGAAAATCTAATTCTCACTTTGTGCAGTGATCTACACCTGGCTTTTCTGTCCCCGTCCAGAATAATATACATTATTTAGCCTAAATGCCATCTAAAATTAATGTTTATTTGCAACATAGTATAGCAAACTATTACATGATCATCAACAAATTAATTTGAGCAACAACAAAAAAAAAGTCTCTGGTTGCCAAAACGTTTTGATGTTAAAATGGGGCCAAAATAGGTTGGGAACCACTGTTATAGCATCTGGACGACACCTTGTTCAGTTATAGATGACAATAAAACTACATGAAAGTGCTTCCACATGTGTTTTCAGAGGTGGAAGCTGTTAAATAAATATAGAGGAAACACGAATGCATGAATCTCATAAGCACAAGATACACTTTCACATAATAAAGTATATTCTGTGATATGGAAGTCACCATAACAGACTCCTTCAGTGCCTCCGCTCAGTACAATGTATGACCATTTAATCTGAAACACACATTTGGGCTTACTTACATCGGCGCTCCCATGGTGATATTACTAACACTGAGGCTGAAGGATCAAATTGAGTGCAGAGAGAACTGCTTTCACCTGACTGACCTGTGTTCAAGCCCCCGTATTGGCTCAGATCTGCCCTGATGAAGTGTTGCTCATAAAATGGATAAAGGCGCTCACCAACTATTTAAAACAGTTCACCAAATGTTGATTTAGATCACAAAGCCTTGAAATCATGCAGAGTTCATTTCATGTTAGTACGTCACTGCTGTACAGTGTAGCACGTCCCATTGTGAGGCAAAAGTCAGATTTAATAGGTAGAGCAGATACTATAAACTGACAATGACCTCTTTTCTGGGTAAGTCCAAAGAAAGCACGCTTTAAAACAATCAATGACTACGTAAGTGAATGTTATTATATGTAAAATAGACAAAGTCACGTGCGCTGTCATTTGTATTTCTTTCCCAAGTAACAGAAACAATCGTGGCGATAACACGCTGAATAGCAATAACAATCAAACATCTGGAGTGTGATTGGCTACTTTCCGTCTTGAATAAGGAGGGAGAGGAAAATTACAGAGATACAGAATCAGGAGAAAGAGCAGAGGAGCAGATGCAGTTCTTGGCTTGAACAGCTGTTTCATCAGTGAAGTCTGAGAGATGTTATGGTGAAGTATAAACCCGGGTTGATATATGATGAACAATATATCAGTGTGTTTATTACAGAAGTGGCTTAAAACACAGCTGACTATTTTAAGGACGGTACAGCGAGACATACTGACTTTGTATTGAAACTTGTGTGGGACCAGGAGATGTGATACTGCGCTTCCGTTGAGGGATGACAGCTTCTGCAGATGCTAAATATGAGAGGGCTGATTATCCTGTGTGTGGAGGGTGAGGGGGTTTACTTTATAAGGTGATCTCATCTAAAGGAAGTATACAGCATCAATCCTATGTCACAATTTGGATGACATTTTCCACAGGAAGTTGGAGATGGAGTTATATTGTAGTCACCAAGTAGAGGATGTAGAATATAAAAATTATAAAAACCAAAACTGTCAAATGATTCCAAATCTTACAAGTGTATTTTTCTCATTTCTAGTCCAAATATCTCATCACCCTTAAAATAAGACATTATCGCCTAATGAGGAACTTTTCAGTGAGATATAAGAACTGATTTTTAGACAATAGATCAGGAAAATCTTACCATGATAATTTTCACCTGTTCCATTGGCAGATTTTTTTCAACTTGAATTAAGCAAAAAAAATTCTTGAATTGAGCAAAAATAAAAAATAAATCTGCCAATGGAACAAGTGAAAATGATCTTGGTAAGATTTCTTGAAATAAGATTTTCTTGATCTATTGTCTAAAAATCAGTTCTTATATCTCACTGAAAAGTTCCTCTTTAGGTGATTCTGTCTGATTTTAAGTGTGATGAGATAGTTTGACTAGAAATGAGAAAAATACACTTGGGAAGATTTAGATTTTTTCCATTGTAAGTATGATATAAGCAAAAACTACAGCTGAAGGTAACGCTTTTTGGCATGTTTGTAAGAGCAGACAGCCCATTTATCACTAGTGTTAGCAGCTTTCCTATTGGCTCCCAGGTTAACCAGTCACCAAACCAGACAAATGACTCGTCACACAAAGCAGCATCTGTCAGTTTCACACGTTCAAACTTTGTCCTGTTCAGCTGCTCACTTTAAATGTTTGCTTATAGGACAAAAGCGTTTGGATTGTACAACTTGATTTAATATATGTAGATCTACAAATAAGTCTGTCTGAAGAACAGTGTTGTTTACTGTGAGTTAATAAGTCGTGGCTAACTGAGAATGGGTTTGCGAGCCACTGCCTTCCTCCTTCAGACTTACCTGATCCTGGCAGCAGCCATGTATTTTGATCTTGGAGAGCAGGAGGAAAAATGCATCATAGAGGAGATTCCTGAGGACACGCTCGTGACTGGTGAGTCCTGTAGCAGAAACATTAGACCTGAGCCTCGTTCATAACATCACTAATACACACAGAGCCTGAGGTTCAAATAGGAAGACTGCTGTCACACATTAATGCTACATGGGTTTTTCTTTTTTTTTTGCGAGCTCATCCTTTATAGTCCATTATGCTCATAGTACACAGTGTCTGTTTCCACTCCTGTGTTGCTTACCTTCAGGTTATTTCTTGCTGGAGCCCTGGGATGTAAAGGCCGTCTCCCACTCCCCTCACCTCGGTGTCACTGTGACAATCAGAGACCCGAACCACGAGGTACTGGATTCAGCTTTGTCACCAAAACTGCATCAAACATACAAATGTGGAATGAAACAGTTAGCAATGTAACATGTATTAAAGATTTACCAAAGTGTTTAGTGAGTCAATATTCTGAAATATCTCAACACATGCACTGCACCATGAAGGCTTTTTCCTTTAAAGTCCTGGAAAAAATTATTAGACCATCAACAGTCATCAAAAACAACGGTTATGCAATGAAGTACTAACTCCTGTGTTTATCATGTGACTAAAACAGACAAGAAAAAAATCTCTGTTTTCGTCAGTACAGTCGGAGAAAAAATTAATATACCGCCCTTGTTTTCTTCAGTTTCTTGTTCATTTTAATGCCTGGTTCAACTAAAGGTACATTTGTTTGGACAAATAATAATACCAACAAAAATAGATCATAATAGTTTTATTTCAGAGCTGATATCTATCCATTTAACATGTTTTCTTGATAATAACCAAAATCACTTCAGTTCATCAATATCTATGTCATTGTTCTGACAAAAACAGTGCTTTTATTCATTCCATGTTTTCTTTTCTGTCTGTTTTAGT
>JAPTYQ010000002.1:6759797-6770369 GCA_029814465.1 Ostorhinchus cyanosoma | reverse complement strand
TCTTTGTCCTCCTACTCGTCCTCATCTTCTTATTTGCCTTTGTCCTACTCCTAGTCCTCCTGGTAGCTACTAGTCTTCCTACTCCTCCTGGTCCTTGTCCTACTAGTCCTCATCCTCCTGCTCTTACTAGTCCTACCCATCCAATTCCTGGTCCTACTATTTCTCCTAGTCCTTGTCCTCCTACTCATCCTAGTCCTACTAGTACTCCTATTCCTCCTAGTTTTCCTAGTCCTCATCCTCCTACTCTTACTAGTCCTCCAACTCGTAGTCCTTGTCCTACTAGTCCTCGTTTTCTTACTCCCAGTCCTCCTACTCCTCCTCTTCCTCCTCATCCAACTCCTCCTGGTCCTACTCCTCCTTGTCCTCCCACTCCTTCTAATCCTTGTCCTCCTCATCCCAGTTCTACTAGTCCTCCTAGTCCTACTCCTTCTAGTCTTTGTACTTTTTTGTCCTCTTTCTCCTCCTCCTCTTCCTCCTCCTTGTGTCACCTACTCGTCTTTCTTCTTTTTTTCCTCTTCCTTCTACTTGTGGTCCTACTTTTTATTTAAAGACAGCTATCTTTATATTCATTCTGGCAAAAGTCGACTAGATTTCTACAATGTGTTTCAATTCCTTCTTAATTGTTGCATCTGTAACTAGTTTCATCACAACATTTGCACAAATAAGGTCAAGACTTTTGACGAATACAACAAGTACAACAATTGTTTATCAGCAGCAGCGGTTGGAGTAAAAACTAAAAATATGTCCAAACTTTGATCCAATTTATCTAATATGTTCAGTTGTCAGTTGAACGGGACAGAGCAGCACAGTCAACAACCTGGAGGGGGCGGGGTCATGTGCATTTAAAGGGCCAGTGCTCCAAACCATCTTTCTGGTGTCATTCCTCAGAAATAGGGTCTTAGATGGACCTGTGGAGTTGAATAAATGAAGAATTCAGCCCCAAGAAGAGCATTTACAGTTTATGGAGACCACAGGGAAATGATTGAAAATGAAGAATTCCGTTAAAAAAAAATTAAAAATCACTCCTTTAATGCAACAACCCTGCATGTTATTCATTATTCTTCATCCTTTCATTCCTCTTCCTTCTAATGTCTGTAAGTACAACTAGTAAAGCAGCCCTTACATGTAATTTAAGGTCACACTTAAGGCTTTTCTTTATGTTAAGCATCATATATCCATGTCGTAACCAGATGTTTTCATACCATCCTCCACAAGCTTAGCAGTATAAGTGTCACTTTCTGTTTTTAATAAAAACAGACCTACACATTTTTAGGATTTTTCGACTTCTTCCAGCAGAAAACCTGGAAGCCTTTAACGTCACCCACCTCCTTAATTCCCCTGACAAATGTCACCAGTACAAGTCCGCTTGTTCTCCAATAAATTTCTATATCTTGTTCTTTTTTTTTTCTCCCGCTCTACCACAAAGTACAACGACCATACAGGGTTCCCTTATGTTTTTCCACCTGTAAATCACTAAAACTAGGACTAACTTATCAGCCGGGTCTAACAGGCTGTATTTATTGTCTGCGAGCGCCGTTACAGGTCCACTGGAATTCCACCGAGTTACAAGACGAATGACTTGGTGCCCATTACCCTCCACACATGCAGGTTCACATGAAAGTATATGAATATAGGTGAAGTCACACACATGACCCCATGCAGAGAACCATTAATTTTTATACTGTTTACCATCCCTGCAAAGTCCTAATCAGTTGATTTACAGGCTCTGTACGGCCTCCATGTATTTCTGCAAACTCCTTTTATATTAGATTCAGGTTTCTATTATGTTTTGCTTTGCTTTTATGGGCCAATTTAGAGCCGTCAAGCTGCCCTCCGTTAAAGGCTTACATCGTACTTCGGGCCCACGCTAAAGCTCGTTTTAATGAAATTCTTTCAGTTTTGATGACAGAAAAAAGTAACGTATCCAACAGCAGTGGACGCACCGCTGCTGTTTTAACACCTCTGCATTAACTTCATAGAAATAGATGGAAAGTTGAAAGCACACCAATTTATAAAATAAATATACAGGAAAAATGTGGTTGCTGCCACTTAGAGTAAAAACTGTAACGATTTTCTATTTATGCGTCTGATACATCTATGGATTTTTACTGCAAAGTGTTTTTTTTTTTTTTTTTGGTGCAAACAGCCTGTTAAGTTATTATTGAGTTATTACTGTTTCTGACTGTTACCAGCTTACATCAAACCCACATTTAGTTTCATGATTAGGTTTCATTTTCAGGACTGTGTGGATGCATTTCAGTTTTATTTTATCAGAATATGAAAACTGAGCCCAGTTTGTGACTATTCCAACATATACTCAGGACTAAAGAGCAAGAATCTAAAACACCAGTGTGTTTTCAGGGTCTTTATAGAGTTCACCTCCTATTTATTTCACACTCTGCAGGTGTGGACACTAAACCGGTGTGAATAAAAACATTTTACACAAGCACTTGTTTTAACTCCAGTTGTTGACGGCCTGAAATCGATGACATAACACTTCTATTTACACAACAAATCTACTCCTGCAAAATGTTGTTCCCAAACTCATCATTAATTCCTGGTGCAAACTGGTGTGGACGTCATGTAAAGTTCTCTACATTTTGTTAAACTCACACTGTCGCATATTTGTCGGAGTTGTATGTTTGGCAAAATTATGTTATCTGCATAAGATATCACAAAACATACAAACACACAAGTGGAGATGGAAGCCAAAGGTCACGATGGGGGGGGGGACTAAGAGGCTGGACCGAGGCCAAGCAAACACTAAGTGGGACTGTTGAGTTCTGGACCACTTAGCACCAAGTGAACTGAAGCTTCAGCGCCTTTTAAAGACTACCTGCTTAATCACAGCCAGGTGAGGGCACCACCGCAGGTCAACCTGATGATCTTCAACAACCTGTGACCAAGATCCTAAACCACAGGGAAAAAAACTAATGATTATGGGGTAAACTGTGCCTCTAACAGTATGTACTCTGCAAAAAAGGGGTGTCTAAAAACAAGATACAAACACCAAATCTGAGGGAAAAGGTTCTGAAAACCAATTAAATATCTGTTCATGCAGCAAAATTATTCCACTGGACAAGATTTCCTTATTTAAAATAGTTAAATCTAGAAATAAGTATGTCTACAGATGCATGAACATTTAAAACAAGAAAATAACTTAAAACAAGATGAATATCTAACCTCATAAATCCTTTTTTTTCTTGGTAAGAACCAAATAAGTTGCAGTATAGACTTTTTTTTTTTTTTTTTACCTGCACTGGAAAAAAATCTAAATCTTACCAAGTGTCTTTGTTTCATTTTAAGTCCAAATATCTCATCACACTTAAAATTAGACCGAATCACCTAAAGAGGAACTTTTCAGTGAGATATAAGAACTGATTTATAGACAATAGATCTGGATTTTAAGAAATCTTAACAAGATTATTTTCATTTGTTCCTTTGGCAGATTTTTTTTTTGCTCAATTCAAGCAAAAATATCTTGCATAATTTTTTTTTTTTTTTTTTGTGGGCCTTTTTTTCCAGTGTGCAGGTTTTGCTGTTGATTGTCCTGATGTGTGACGTCATTAGCGGTTGAAATACTACATCCATGGTGCTTTCTTTTCACATCTCAGAGACAGAAATTTAATCTTTTAGTCATGATGAGAAAAATCATGGAAATATCCTCCAAAGAATTTTTAAAAAGCTGAATAAACACAATGAAAAAACACTGAAAAATACCTGGTTTTTGACTTTGAGCTCATAGAAAGTATCTTCAAAACTAAGGACATGTATAGTGGACGTGGACGACCCCCTCCCCAGCCCACACACATGAACCAGTGGCCTCTGTGCTAGAATATTTGGTTTCTGGACCGACTTGTGAACCTACCTCCTTTCTGAATGAAGTCAACGCTCAAAGGTTTCCAGTGGCCACACATTGCTTCTGAAAGGTGTAACCCTGTAGCCTGATGTGTTGGCTGCATCCTTACTTTCTCACCCTCATGAAAACCTTTTTTATTAAGCTCAACAACTTACTTCCTTGGTTTTATTAAAACCCTCCTTCATAATGAACTCTGAGGGTGTTTTGAGGGTGCACACATCCAAAAATGATGAAATGTCTTTGATAGAGAGTTTGATCATGATGGAAACTATGAGTCAGTACCTTTTCCTGTAATACCTAATTTGGTTAAGTTGTTTTTAGCTTTCTGTGGTATTATGCCATTTAGTGTAATAGATCCTCACTTTAGAAGGTGTGTAAAACACTGACCTGAAATCCTGTTTAGATGTGAATAAGAAGCCCAAATATGGAGAAAAAAATATTCAACTACAAAAAAATATCTGTACTGTGAATTCTGCGGTGCACTTTTTCATGCACATATTCCACCAAAACCAGCAAAGACTAAGAATAAAGATGAATTTAACCCATGAAGGACCAGTGCTCCTTTAGTGTCAGTTCCCAAATTAATTGTTCTCTCCATTCAACTTTTTTTTAAAGTAATTTATCAACATTTATTATAATATAATCCTCCGTATTTCATGTTTCTTCAATTAAAATCAGGTATTTTCCCATACTTAATTGACTGATCAGGTAGATAGTTAATTGTCATGATATCAGAAACAGAGAAAAACTAAGAAAACATGACTTTTTCAGTAAAATCTATCATTAATTGAACATAAACCCACTGTCACTGACTCCATGGGTTTTACTGGTGAATCAATGTTGTAGAAGATGAGGATGTTTCCATGGTAACTACAAAGCCTCTGAACGTCCAAATGGGTCATATCTGATGATCATGAAGAGATGATAAACTATATTTTTACACCAATTATTTACTCATATTGATAGGATTATTGGATCAACAGGTATTAAACATTTTATATCAGTAGATGATTGTTTGCTTGGTTCCCTGTGTTATTTTTACGGCAGCTTCAAAATATTTTTAACTTTTCTTCAGTGATTTATCCTCATTTATGATTACATTATCGTCTGTATTTTGCTTTTTTTTTCCATTGATCATCATGTATTTTCCCTATATTTCATTTATAGATCATATAGATGTTCATTGAGGCTTATGTAAAAAAAAAAAACAGAAAACTGATGAAAACCTCTCATTAATTGAATATAAAAACAAGTGTGTCCATCCACTGTCATTGATCCAACTCCATTGGGTTTTACTGGTGAATCAATGTTGCAGAAGACGACGGTGTTGCCATGGTAACATTTTACATCAATTATTTGCGCGTATTGACAGAATTAGTGGATAAACGGGTATTAAACGTGTTATAACGGTTAAATGATTTTGATTGTTTTCATCTTCATGGGCTAAAAACAAAAAACTAATGAAACACCCCAGAGACCTTTCACCCTATTTCCAGACTGATAGTAGATGGAGCCAGGCCTTTTTTCTGCTCTTGGATAAATGCTAATGAAGTGTGGTAATATGTCTGACTGGAAGAATAGCTTTGATCAGATGAGTGGATGTCCAAGTATTGATCTTCGTATCGTAGTGGGAGCATGTTTGTTTACTTCTTATCTGCCTGAAAGCCTCTTTTGTTCTGGAAAACAACAGGAAACCAGGAGTGATACGATGCTCCTGACCTCATTCCACCCGTCTTTGCAATCTTTACAAACAATCACATCCACAAACAAACACACGCACCATACATCTGCCTTTTTATGGCCAAACTGAAACACAGCCGACACGCCTCTGCTCTTTTTTTTTCCTCTCTTTTTTTTTTTCCCTGTTCTGTGTAAACATGTGCATTTCTTCTCAGATTTAATCCTTATTTCCTCAGAGATCAGCTTCCTTAACGCCACACCTCGAACAATAAAGCCGCTGTCTGTGCCTGTGATAGGCCATCTCTACAGCGATAGCTGCCAAGCAACAAGCAGTGAAAACATCCTCAGTCTGATGCCAAAGTGTAGTGACCCACAGAACTGTCATCTGCATTGAAACCACCTCAGCACATATTCACACATGTTCCAAAAATAGGAAATCGGATTTGAAGTCTTACCCTTAAAAATGGTTCTATGTTGTTTTGATTGAGTCACGAACCAGGACACATTTATGCACGTACGTTAAATAAAGTCTAAAACTCATCTGTGTTATAGTATCATCATGCTTTCATCTTCAAAACTCAGACGTTTGTTTTAAAATAATAAAATAACACTGTGTTGCGTCAGCTGATACACAATTTACTTAATACACTTGTGCTCATAAGTTTACATACCCCTGACTGAATGCACATGGGACGGTCCTGAATGTTCCAACATGACCCAAAAACATAAAGGACAAGTCCACCTGTCATTGGAACAGCAGAAAAAAGTGAAACTGAAGGAGTGTCAATCTGAGTTTTCTGACCTCAGTATCATGGATCCACTTTGGGGGCGGAGTCAAACATGCAGTTCATGAAGAAAACCCCAAATCTGAAAGAACTGAAGGTGTTTGACCAAGAAGAAGGAACAGCTTTAGCATCTGAGAAAATAAAGAGTCTGATCCACAACTAGCACAAAAGACTAACATCTGTCATTAGTCACTTTTCCATTGACCCTCAAATATAACTTACGCATAAAAATTCACTTAATGGAAAAATGGTAATTTCGACGAAACTCTTTTTTTTTATTAAAAGTTTTTGCTCTGGCAAGAGGTTTTTTTTTTTCGGGCGTTACGAAATTGATATATCACACAAAACTGCAATGGAAAGACCTTTTTTTGCAACTAGAGTCAGGTGAATTAAAAAAAGGGATGTTGACGGACGTAACAACAAGCGAAGAAGAAGAGTTTTAAAAGAAGCATGTGACGGTATGTGTGGACACAACAGGAAAACACAGCGTTTTTAATTTAGTATGAGATAGAGGGGGAATATATAATAATAATGAATATAGCTGTAAAACAACATATTTACCTTCGTCAGCATGTTCATAGAATGACTTCTCGTGTCATCTCGCGATAATAAATAAACAAATCCTCGCATTTGTGATTTAATGGAAAAACAGACATTACGCACTTCTGTTTTTTCAACATTTAGTAAATTTTGCACATATATCCAATGGAGAAAAAAAGGAAAAAATCTTGAATTAAGCAAAAGGTTTTTTTAAAAATTTTTGATATAATAATAGTAATAATCAACTTTAATCTGAGCTTTTATAAACAGCTACATGATCAGTAAATTAAATACAGGAAAATATACGATCTTCCTTGAAAAAAAAGCAAAATAAAGAAGATAATATGACAATAAATGGTGATAAATCACAGATCACCAGAAAAAAAATTCATTTGGGACCTGCCGCAAAAGTAGCAGTGGGTCTTTATGGGTTAATTTACATTATTTCATCAAATGTGTCGACACTTTGCGTTTTGTCTATTTTTGTAAATGGCAGTAGTTTGACCTCCAGTAGAAGCTCTGCAGACATCAGGCATCTCCATCTGACATATGAATGGAGACAAAGAACCCATGGCCCACTGAGGACACACACACACACACACACACACACACACACACACACACACACACACACACTCTTTGATTCTGAATCCTCCGTCTCTGTCGACCCTGGGGAATGTGATGGTTAGATTAGTGTTACTGAGCCTCTGTTGCTATTTTCTTAACATGTTCACTGCAACGGAAATCAATGTTGTTGGTGTTTCTGTGGGTTTTTTTTTTCCTCCGTGTACTTTTACCACTATTAATGAAACAGGTAGAGGCTCTGCATATAAAAACACCTCATTTATGCCTCTTCCTCTGGGTTTTTATTTCTTATTCAAGCCTAAAAAACCAAACTTTGATCATTTCTTCCAATACAAACTAAAGCTCCATTGTCAAAACAGGATCTTAAATACAACCGCTAATGGTCGTTGTTCTCGGCGTAGATGCTTTTCCATCCTATCAGGTATAGACTTGTACAGTAAACAATCAGTATCACATGTTCTTATTGTGTTGGAGCTGCAGGATATGAAAAACACTGTGGGTGAACATGAACCAACCTGTCGGAAGGTAAAACCCAACCGACGGCAACGAGCAGCTTTAATAAACCACCAGTGTTTGTTAATGTCACACTGGAGCAGAAACTTCCACTGATAAAGGCTCTTTTATTCATGATGGGATCTCCATTACTTCCTTATTTGGATTTTCTTTGAGAATATATATCATTTTATGTCAATATCATATACAAATTAGAAGTATGCTGAACTTATATCGTTAGCATATACAGTTCACATGAATATTGGCATGAGTTGAAGTATGAATGTCTGATTAAATAAATAAATTACTGACAAATAATGTGATAGGGATTTGTTTTTTTGTTTTTTTTATCTATTTGGGACAATGCAGTGAAACATAATGGACGTATAGAACATGTGATCATCAGAAGACTTTGCTAATTTCCTGGTTGAGCTTCTGAAAACAGAAATACAAGGCAATGCTAAATACTAAAACATGGTCTTTGCACTTTTGGATGAATTATGTGATTTTAAGTCATCAACTCAGGTGTTTTGTTTTATTTCATTTACTACTCATGTAGATGTTCATTACAGCTTAGATTAAATTTGAGGTTTATTATTTATATCAGAAAGAGACGTCAGAGAGTGACACCATTGTTTTCTAATCAGTTTTCCCCGTCAATATTATGGAAGAAGATTAGGCCACTGAAAAAAAAAAAGTTGAATATATGTATTTTATTATTAGAAGTAGTAGAAGAAGATCAGAATTCTGAGATTAAAGTGGGAATTCTGATGTTTTTTTCTCAGAATAATAATTTTAAAAATATATTTAATGGACTTTTTTTTTTTTTTTTCCCCAGTGGCCCTAATTGTCTTCTGTATCATATGGATACACTCTGGGAAACATTCACATTAGACGCATTATTTAAAATCTCCATTTATGCAGCTTGAAACACAGTTTACATGTGGACAGGAAATAAAAGAAATGACAAAACAGACGCATTAATGTGGACTGATCATAAATGTAATTATATAAAACCTCATATTCCATCTTTTCAACCTGATACAGAGTCTGCTGTTGCTCTGTATTAATGCTGTATATAATGAATTCTGTACATTATATATATTTATATATACACCTGTGCCAAATGCATATACTGTAGGTTATTTATCGTTGTGGTTATTAATCTGCCATATTGAAGTGCTGCTGTAATCTTTTCTCATATCTTTACTCATTACATCATTTATTTTAAATTGGAAAGTCTCTCAGTTTTTTGTTTTTTTTTTTTAATAATTATATTTTCATTATATTTTATGTTTCATAGTAAATTAATTCACTTTTCTACTTGTTTACTCCTGCTGCTCCATTAAACTTCAGGGTCGTTGTAGCGGCGCTGACAGCCCAGCAATTAAACTAGTTCATTATGACTTTTATGGAGACGAACTTCATGAGCCATTTGTTAATATTACCTCAACTCTGACAAAGCATGAAGTTGGCCTGCGAAATTTCTCCAACTGATTGGACTAAATGTTACCCTGGGCGATACATTTTTGGATTAGCCCAGCCTCAGAGGGAAAACTATGACACACACTTGGATTTATGTTATTTGTGTTTCTCTAATTGGGAGTAAATCTGGTCAAAATCTTTTAACGTGCATCCACCCTGCCTCTTGAACTCTGAGTGCTTACATGTGGGTGTAATCTGTTATTGTTTCTTTGATGAATATAATCAGAGCAAAGCAATGAAACCTGAGAATGAAGAGAGCGAGAGCAGAACAGAAAAGAAAAGAAAAGAGGAAGGAGAACTCTGAGGAAACTTCCAGAAAGGTGGAGACGAGAAGAAAGAGTTGGAGACCGATTTGGGTTTTTTGTCAAAATAATAGTCGTGCACTTGTGACAGATTCAAGTTTATTCATTAATTCTTTTTTTCTCTGCCAATAAAAGGGAAATATTTTTAACTGTATTTAACCCATGAAGACCCAGTGCTACTTTTATGGAAGTTCCCAATAGATTTTTTTTTTTGTATTTTATTTTATTATTGAGGTTTATATTTCTGTTCAGGACCAAAACAATACAAAATAGAAGCTTATTTTCCCACATTTAAAAAAAACAAAACAAAAAAAACAAGTGAACAGGTATGAACATACAGCAGGTTTCAGAGACAAAAATAAATAAATAAATAAATGAAAACACAGGAAGTTCACCCGGCTCTATTTTTAACTTTTCTTAATTAATGTATCTTCCTTTTTTGTCCTAATATTATGTGCAGTATTTTGCTTTTTTTTAAAAAAACTATTTATAGAGCTTTCTAACATTTATAGAACTTTTCATTTAACAAATAATAAGTTCATAATAGAGATTGACACCGGACATGATAAACAAACAGAACCTACGGACACAACAAAAAAAAGCAGTATTTTGTATTCTTAAGTGAAAATCAGGTATTTTTCTATCTTTATTTTACTGATCATGTAAATGTTGTTTAAAGCTCAGATTAAAGTTGAGGGTCATTACATTAAAAAAAAGAGAAAAAGTGACTTTTTCTAGTAAAATATATCAATAACTGAACATAAAAACAAGTGTTTCCATCCACTGTCATTGATCCAAGTCCATTGGTTTTACTGGTGAATCAATGTTGTAGAAGATGACGGTG
>JAPTYQ010000002.1:6668217-6680502 GCA_029814465.1 Ostorhinchus cyanosoma | reverse complement strand
ATCAGATCTAGATGAATGACTGGTCTGGGTGTGGTATTGTCTCAGGGATCAGATATCGTGGTACTCAGTTTAGTCTTAAACCCTTTCACTTTACACACTGAAATCTGTCCAAAATCACTGAATCTTTTCTTTCTGTTTTGCATCGTAGAGGCTCAAATTTCCAAATTTCTTCACATCTTTCTTTGAGGGATGTAGTTGTTAGATATTTCTATAATTTTCTCATATATTCATTGTCAAAGTGGTGGTCTGTGGCCCGTCTTAGACCTTTATGGGATGCTGTTCACATCACCTGTTGAAAGCATGTTGTTTTATTCTTTTAACTCATTATTCGATCCGACTTACTCCTGTTCCAGTGTTTTCTTGAATGTGTTGGAGCCTGAAAATGTGGAGTAGATGTACAGTTATGAATTAGCCAATACAGTAAGAGGCCAGTGTGACTTCTGTGACAGTTTCCAAATGAATTTTTCTCTCTATTTAACCTTTTCGACGTGATTTACCACCATTCATCATAATATCATCCTCTGAATTTATCTTTTTTCTGGTGAAAATCCTCTATTTTCCAATGTTTAATTGACTGATAATGTAGATGTTCATAAAAGCTCAGAGTCAAGGCAAAGGTTATTGTCTCAAAACAGACAAAACTGAAGAAAAGGTGACATTTTCAGTAAAATCTATCATTAACTGAACATAAACCAAGTGTGTCCATCTGCTGTCATTGATCCAACTCCATGGGTTTTACTGGTGAATCAATGTTGTAGAAAATGACAGTGTTTCCACGTTCACTACGGAGCCTCTGAACGTCCGAATGGGTCATATCTGATGACCATGAAAAGATGAAGAACTGTATTTTACTGCAATTATTTACATGTATTGATAGAATTAATGGATGAAGAGGTCAGAACAGTAGATGCTTTTGGTTGATGGTGGATGTTTGGGTCTTTATGGGTTAAATATGTTGTGCTCATGTTATCTACAATGATAATACGTTTCAGTTTTCAATATGTTTTATTTTCCCCATCCTGTCCCAACTTTTTTTGTTCTGTTTTGAATCAAATATTGAACCGGTCATAGATTTCCTCCTGGTAGGTCTCTGACCGACAAGAAAACTGATGTCTTAATTAGGCCTGAATGGGGATAGAAGTCCCCGAATGAGACAATGAATTACCCACTTAAGGTCCCAGCCACTAAAATATTTATGAACCTCCCTCTGTTCATTACTGATTTAGAAGCTGTAGAGAAGAGAGCTCTGCAAATTTCTGACATTTGGAGTAAAAATCCCTAAATGAATTGAATTAATTTCAAGGACCTTGATTTGATGAAATGAGAATCGCCTTCATTCTTGCAGCTGCGCGTTGATGTGTTCTGGACAGTTTTCCTTTGCACCAATAGAGGGCAGCAGCGGAACTGGATCATGCATTGGGCACCAGTCATTGAATGGATCTGCACTCAGGGCACTGGCTCTAACTCTGCTTTTAGTGAGGAAACGTTCAGAGTAGGGACTAAGAATAGATGCAGGAGTGGCAGGACTTGTTACCACAATGACTTGTACTTATTTATAATCTGTTTGACATGTCAAATACTGTGAAGTCCATATGCTCATGTGTCACTCATAGTTTAACATCTCTGCTTGATCATCACAAACGCATTACCACAAAGTTTGACTTTATGTAAATCAGCACAAAACATAAGAAAATTAAAGGTTAATTTAAGTTCGATGCGGTTCTGACAAATCCACATTGATTTCCATGCGCATCTGCTTCTCCGCGGGCAATTACGCATGAAACTATTTGGAAAAGTGTCTAAAATAAGACACGGATCAAACCCAGGATCACAGGATGGGTCGTTAGGATGATGTATGACTTATGAGAAAAGAGTAAAGTTGCTGGTAAATTGTGTAAAATATAGAAAGACAGAGTTTGGAGTTGTATTCTCTGTGGGAAAGTGGCTCCGTTTCTACAGCGCGTTTCTTCAGGGGAGATAAGGGACGAGTGAAAGTTTGAGGAGCTCTGACTCTCTTCTCTGGTGACATCAACAGAGAGAGATAGGCAGAGAAAGGGAGAGAGAGAGAGAGAGAGAGTGAGAGAGTGGATTTTTGGGGAGACCTGACTCCACTTCTGTTCGCCTCTCACTCTCACAACTTCCAGGCGTACCAGTCTGCGTTGCGCCTCCGCTCTCTCAACTTTCTTCTGATTACAACTCCTCCGCAACTCTCACTTTTTATTCCCTGGCAGCAGAGGGATGTTCCTTGGAAGGAGGTTACACCCCAGCTGAACGTTTTCACCTTGGAAAAAAAAAACTTTAGGAGTCAGTCTGATAACTTCTTCTCGGAGAAGTTTGTGAATGGGGGGCATTTGGGGAGAATTTTACGCATCCCGCTGACTGACGCACGGTCGCATCTTTTCACTAAAACTTTGTCGCATCCAAAAATCCACATTTTCTCATATTTCTTTTTTTTTCTTCAATGGCAAAGGAGCGCTTTAAGGAGATTCCGACTGATCGAGTGACTTCAGAGAAACTTTGGTGAAACTTCTACAGCGAACTTCATTTCATTCACATCAGTTCTTTTTCTTTTTTCTTCTTCTTTTTTTCTTAAACATTTCTCAGACGGACAGTTTTTGACCTTTTCGGGATCCTTACTTCTTAAGTCTTGTTCCCCCTGCGGGTTTTCAGTCAGCCTTTCTTCGGGTTTGGAGTACTTTCAGTGGATATCATGCTTCCGACCGGACGGGGTAACGCGCTCTGCTGGCTTTGGGCTCCGGTTTTGGCGTTGCTGCTGTGCGCTGCAGCGGTGGATGGATGCCCACACAAGTGCAGCTGCTCCGGGTCGCATGTGGACTGCCAGGGTCTGGGATTGAAGACGGTGCCTAAAGGAATACCGAGGAATGCTGAGCGCCTGTAAGTTTTTTTTTTCATTCAAATTTGAGTTTCTTGGCTGCATTTTAATCATCACTCATTTAGAACTTCACCATATGGAGGTGATGCTTCTTATTTCTTATCAACACTCAAACTCCTCTGATTGATGTTAGAGTGAATTTTGGACAGTATGTAAAACTTACTGTCACGTTCAGCACTTTGTCTTGGCTGAATATATAGAAATAAAGTGGTTAGGACACATTATTGGACACTTCCACTACTTTCTAAACTTTAAAACTTCACAAGATCTTAATGAAATCCTTGTGTTTTACTTTTTCCTGTATGAATCCATAAACAAAGTCCAGACTTCAGAAGAGTTTTTGCTCTCATCTGCAGTTTAGGGTCATTATAGGGTGATATATATATATTTTTTACAGAGCATGATTTATTGTATGTCAAAAAACCCTAAAGATGAATGTGAACCTTCACGTTTTTTACTACAATATAAAGACTTGAATATCAAAACTGTGCAGATCATTCCTGTAGGGCACATATAAAGACAGATAAAGTTAATTTAGAGGCAGCTGCTGCTCAAACTTTCACTGAATTCCCTCTAGTGAGGATGGTTTTACTTTTTTAGCAGTTGTAGCTTCTCAAAATAGAGTTACTATTGCACGAAACTGAAGAGATGTAAGCAACAGTGTAAATGTTGCATAAGAAACTGATCCAAAGTGAATATATCCAATAAATCCAAGCCCTCTAGCAGGCAGTCCTGAGGCAGGTTTGACAGAGGGCATTTAAGTTTTTAAGCAAAGGGGAAATGAAAGTTGAGATGAAGCATGCGCTCCTTAAATTTTTTATATCCTTCACCACTTGCTGAGCAGTAAGTCTCTACTTTTACAGTTTATAAAGTCATCCAAAGTGGCAGCAGATCCTTAGGAATTGTAGAAAAAGGAAGTTTCTGAGGTATTGCAAGCTGGTGACAGTTAGTTTTCAATGATATTCAGTCCTGAGGCGGTGGCAGACCCCTGATGGACACTTCTGCCACCTTTAGCCTGATCTCGACAGGCATACACCCCCGCAGCCACACACTTGCAATCACAAACGCACACCTATGCTGTTAAGGTATGGAAGTGATTATGCATGATAATGGAGCAGCCAAAAGAGCCGCAGGGGATCAACAACAGACCTAACCCTGAGACAACAAACACAATCAGTAGGCTGCAGAGGGAAGTGGGGGGTATGCATCTGTGTGTGTGTGTGTGGTGTTGTGGGGGGGTGGTGGTGATTGGATCTGGACACATGATTTGCATGTGTGCTCGGATTTGTACTTTTTCACCCCAGTGTTTACATGATTTGTGTTTTTGTGTCTGCGTGTTTGCATTAGCCGCTGTGATTGCATCTTGTGTGAGTGTGAACAACACACCCCATACCTTTTTAATCCCACGAGGCCGCGCTGACCTCCCAGGACCTGTCGGCTTTTACGCACCAATCCCCTGAAGACATTTACACCCAAGGAAAATAAATAATTAGAGCGGGCTGTGATGGGGAGGTGGGATAAGGGGGTCCCCTGCCTTTGGCCAGGGGTCCCCAGGGTGGAATATTTGGGGTAGCAGCGCCCCTCCCACTGCCTTCACTCTAGAAAGTATGTGTTTATGTTTCCCTGATTTATCCAGGTCAGTGTTTCAGCTGTGACTTTGGCCAAGACTTGCTCTTTCCCTCCCTCTCTGCTCGCCTTCATCTTTTTCTCTCTCTGCAGATATATTTTTAGGGAGTTTGAGATGGGAAACATTAAAATGGATGAGATTCCAGTTCTTGAAGTTACAGCTTTTTCTAAGAAAGACAGATGAGCATTATTGCCCTCAGCTGGAATTGTAGTTTGAGATCTAGAGGAAAAATATCCATGTGAATGAGACTTTTTAAACCATGCTGCAAAATGTCTAAATTAAAAAAAAAACAAAAAAAAACAACCTAAATCGGGTTTGATTGATTTGTTCAGTTTGTTTGATATCTGTATTATCCCACAGGCAGGTTCTATTTGTAGCAGTGCAGCATAAGAATGTACATAACATGAGAAGTTGAAGCAAAGTCAAAAAGTCAAAAGCATTTTATCCTTCATTACTATCTTTGATTTACTACACTTCTACATGATGTCTTCACATCACATAGCATTTTCTTATTTTGCACAAATAATCAAATTGCCTATGAAGAGAATAGATGGTTCTTGTGCCAACATTAGTCATTCTAATCAAAAAGCAAAGTGAAAAGATCATAAGACACATGGAACTAGCATAACTATTCACTGAAAACAGTTTTTATCACCATCTCGACTCAATAAAAAATAAATAAATCAAAAGAACTTTCGCTGGAGTTTGAAGAACTTCCCAAAAACAAATGTGCAGTAGATGTACATGCCACCAGTTACAGGAAACTGAGGAAAACGCAAAGTAAAAACCATCATGATGTAATAACGCTGAAGAATTACACAATGGTACATTTATCCTTCAAAAAAAAAAAACCCGATTCTGCCGAGATGGAACGAAATCAATAAATATGGAAAATGGTTGGCAACGTAGAGCATGGAAATCTGCACGGCTCTTTAAACTTGCGAAGAGTCGTCCCAGGTTCTGTTTACTGCGAATCCACTCAGGAACCGCGTCCACCTGTCATAACTACTGAATGAATCGTCCTGGTTTTTTCACCCGCTATTGTAAACAGACCATTTGGAAAGGTTAATGAGAGAAAAAACAATGGCGGCCTCGGCTGCGCATACGGACTCTCACATGCAGTGTTGAAGATTACCTCAGGCCAGTCGGTTCTGTAATGTCCTCCTTGGGAAGCCACTTGAGACCTCATTTGCATCTAATTTGAGTGGAGGATTTTGGGGGGAGGCTTAACAGGCTTAACGAGGCTGGATAAAATGAATTAGAAAACGGGGAAGGCTTTTTTTTCTCCCGGGTCCAATTCACACCTGCCCTCGGGGGAATGTACAGACACAAACATGGATACCGACACACACTCACACTCTGGGGTGTTGATTTTCTAGAGCTGCAAATTCCAAACTGTTGCCCCAACTGCTGTGAAATGTTGGGAAATTCAGCGCTGCAAACTCTGAAGGAGTCCTTTAATTGGTTGAACTGTAATCAGGACATTTTTTTTTCTTTTTGGTCTCATTATATGCCTATACATGTGTTTCTGCTTTCGGAATTGAATTTATGTTACTCCAGCAAAGTTTATATACTGTGCATGATCACATCATTACGTATCTTTTCAATATGTAAGCCTGCTGTTGTGAGTCCAGGCTGGAAGTGGTGAGCTGCCTGAGCCAACTTTACACAAACTAATCCACGCTTTAACTGCCTGCTTTTCTGTTCCTTCGCTGCTTTGAAGACGTTTTGGCAGGTTTTTTATGAGCAACACCTTTTTTGTTTTCTCTACCTTGTTGGCGCTTTCCTTCCTCTCTTGATTTCTCCGTCTTTCGCTCTTTATGTCCTGTATCTTTTCTGTTTTTTTTTCCCTCACCCTTCCTTGCCTTCTTCCCTACTTTCTCCACCATCCTCCCTCCCCCTGACCTCCACCTCCTCCTTCTCCTCTAACTCTCACGCCTACAGTTTGCCAGCAGCATCTCTCCAGTAGAGTTTTCACAGCTCCCATTTCCCCTAAGCTTGCCAACCTACCACGGTGCACACCACAGTAGGATCCTGCCGCTCTGTGTGGAAGTGTGTGTGTGTTTTCATGTGTTTCTGCGTGCACAATGGACGCACACTTCCAGCCACTGCTTCTGGCTCTTATCAAAGCTTGGTGTTGATTGGTCAGTGGACGCTGTAACCACCACACCCTCAGCTATGAAACGGCATTCCACGGTGGGACAGGAATCCATGTGTGCACGCGTCTGTGTGTGATGGTTAAATACTTTTTGGTACCAAACAGTGTCTGTAGCAGACCGGCTAATTTGGGCTGACACAGTTTTTGTCCCCTAATTTTAGAAAAAACCATTACATCAAGAGCAAGATGAAGTACTGCGGTGTTCACTTCACTTTTGGCCCAGCTTCTCACAGTTTTATCCTGGGCCATCGCCTGAAGTCAGTGCAAGTAACACTGTGTTGTAAACAAGAGCTAGCCACAGCCAAGCAATCTGATAAGTCAAAGATGCATTCAGATCTGTTTCATAACTCACATAAATCCCTACTAACCACGCTGTTTTGGTATTTTGCCAATCATTGTGGAAATCAGGGAGTTAATTAGTGCAGTGTTTTGTTTGCGTGCTATTTCTGCATATGCACAGTACTTTGAGGAGAGCTTCAGTCAGCACACACGCTTTGGTAACTGTTGAATAAAAGCCATCATTCACTGAAGAGTGTGCTTTACTGTTATCGTGGGTATGATGGTGATGTAATACATCTGAAGAACAGCCGAGTGTTATTGCTAAAGCAGACAAGTCTAAACTAAGAAGTTAAACCACAATGAGCTTGCTGTTCTCAAAGAGCCTCTTAATATCACGCCTATCATCTGTGGCCATCTCGTGGTAGCATTTTGTGCCCTTCCAACTATGTTTAATTCAGTTATGTGATGCCAAATGGCACGAGTGAGGGTAACCAATATTTAGGCTCCAATTCTAGGTCAGTGGGTGATATTCTCTTGCACAAGTTTCTCCAGCGTGCGGGCAGTTGACCTTTCTATATAATGACTTTCAGGCTGCCAAAGCGGCAGCCAGCTGGCACCGACAGTGGGCACTGCCCTTCTGGGAAACCGAGCAGGCTGGATGCTACATTAAAACATACGCTCATGCAAACACATACTTTCTGCACATTGACTCACAAAACAATACAGAATGCTAAAACAGGCAAAGATGTGCACGTGTGTGTTGATGTTGAACATCAAAAAAGGCCCAAATGAAGACATTCAGTTAAACACCATGAACTAAATGCATCCACTTACATGCATTTGTGCTGTATTTTGTAGGGAGGCCCTGTCCCCAGCCGTCACAGCTATATGCCAAACCCAAACCCAATATACTGTAATTCTAAACTTAACCCTAAAACCCTAAAAATTCCTTAGGAAAATTACGGTTTATTTCATCTTGGGTCTTCTGTTTGTAGTTTGATCAAAATTTTGATCAGTTATTATAAAATTGCGCTAACCAAAGTGGAGTAATCATAGAGAATTGGGAACATGGATAAAACGCTACAGCGAAATCTGATGAAGCAAGAAACATGAGCAGTTAGACGATCGTCAGACAAGTTCCAAACATGGCAGTAGTTTTTCAGATAATCTGACCTGCTTTGACTGACAAACCAGTGAGAATCAGACATTGCACGAGGAAAGTTCAACCTGTCTCCAAGTAACGTTGCAAAATCACAACAAACTTTGGTCTGTGCACTTCTACAGCATGCAACTGATGCTAAAATTAGGCATATGTCATCCCATTTGCATAGGTGCACTGTTAACTACAGTCATGGCCTGAAGTTCTGGCAGTGGCACAGATTTTGTTGTTTCAGGCTTTGCTGCTTCAATTTTTTCCACGTTTCTGAGGTGCATTGAAAACCACTTATAAGCATTTTACAAGTTTCAAAGACGTTTATTGGCAAATAAATCACCTGTTTGCAAAGAGCCGGTTTGTGACACTGTCGGAACGTTTGGCAATGATGATCTAAGGAAAATTTGCAGTGAAAATCTGTAACATTCAGAACTGTGATGACGATATGGCGACTAAACTAATACCAATTTATTTGACAGCTTAATTTGATTGGCAAAGTGTTTACTAAAATCCTGCATTTCAGGATGTATTTTGCATTCTGTGTTTCATATTGCAATGAAAATGAAAATATATTTGATCGGTAAAACCCATGAGAAGTCAGAAGGAGTCAAAATGTCCACGTTAGAAAAACATTCGTTCACTTCTGGTTAAAATTCGTCCCCGCAAAAGTAATGCAGAGAAGAAAACAAATACAGGCACACACATCGAACTGTCATCATTAAGCGGTACAGGCACACACACACACACACACACACACACACACACACACACACACACACCGTCATACTTTTCACTGGATTAAACATGCAATCGGTTGTAGATGGAAACTTTGACATAAAACGGCAGAGAGTTACTGTGTCACCGAGAAAGTACCTCGAGTCACGAATGACCTTCCGTGACTTTGCGCTAAAACAGAAGTTCTCAGATCTGAGGACTCGGGAGTGTGTGTCATAATACAACGCCAGTCTGGATTTGTGAGTGTGTGCGTGCATGTGTGTGCGTCGTACGCTCGCAGTCGTTTGATCTTAACAAGCTATGCCACTGTTTTGTTAGGCCACTGTCACCAAAGCAACACATTATATCCCTTCTGCGGAGATTTTACTTCTACGTGTGTGTTTTTTCGTGCGTGCATGCCTCCACTTTGCATATGTGTGTGAGTACATACACGTATGCAATTGTGTGATGCAACTGAGTGCGAGTTGAGCCATAATTTTACCGTTTTGCTCCAGTGTTTCGCTAAGTTTAACGTGACAGACTGTTTATATTTTAAGCAGTTTGGAGAAATTCCTCTCAAACTTTGTACTATTCACTCTCACAGTCACACATTCATCCTCTCACTAACTCTTTTTTTTCCTTCCTGACTCGTCCCAAGGAAGCAGTGGCCCTTGTTCTTGTCAAGTGGCCTCTCAAGCCGCCAAATTATCTCCTCATCCCCTACCCCACCCATTCACTTTCAGTCCAGCGGTGGTTAATGTAGACAAAAGGAACACAGCCCTCTAAACTCCAGCGAAGAAAAGAGCTAACCAAATACAGCGCTGCTTTACAGCCCTCTCTGCTTGTGACTCTGACAGAGGGGGATGCTCGGAGGCGACTCCCTAATGTGGTCAAGCCTGCATGGTTAACAGCAACACCAAACTATGAACTTCTCGAGGTTGAGTGGCATTAACGCTGAATAGAGAGCATCAGGGAGGGAGACATAAATTGTTCCAGACACAGCACAAAGCGATAGATAATTGAAGACAGTGAGAAGATGCAGCACCCCCCCACCCCCTTAAGATACAAGGGATGTGATGCAGTGATGAAGACAGATGTAAAGCATGGAAAGACAAAGGGAAACATATAGATGAAGGGTGAAATAGGGCGGCAGTGGACCGGAATGTGCAATAAATACAAACATTAGAAGTAAATTGGGCCAGATGTACAGTGGGTCTCAGACAGTGGAGCTCTTTTGTGCATCGGTTTGACAGGATTCCCCTTTATGGCCTTAATCTGGGTGTCCTTCCGTCTGCTGTCGGTAAAATATTTTAATGACCAAAGCCTAGTTTATCGTCAGTTTCGCTGCTCCTTTTCGCCTACAGTTGTGCTCATAAGTTTACATACCCTGACTGAATGCACATGCGATGGTGTTGAATGTTCCTACATGACAATGACCCAAAACATAAGGCCAAGTCGACCTGCCATTGGCTACAGCAGAAAAAATTTGAAGGTGAAGGAGTGTCCATCTCAGTCTGCCTTAATATCGTTGATCCACTTTGGGGAGGAGTCAAACATGCAGTTCATGAAGAAAACCCCGAATCTTAAAGGAACTGAAAGTGTTATACAAAGAAGAATGGCCAGCTTTAGCATCTGAGAAAATAAAATCCACAACTAGCACAAAAGACTTCCATCTGTCATTGATGTTAAAGGGGCGGGGCCAATACAGAGGATGAAGAACTAGGGTATGTAAACTTATGATCAGCGTCATGTGGATAGTTTCTGTTGTCAGTATGATTTAAAAAGAGCAAACACATTTGTTTGCCAATAGATGGCTTCACCAAACCACTAGCCATGAGTGTAAGAAAAGTTTTTGTATTATCATTCATATCCTGTGAAAAATGGCCAAAGAATCACAAATTCTGCTAGGGTATGTAAACTTATGAGCACAACTGTACTTATCGTTTTCCGCCTCCTGAAAGAAATTGTCGCTTTGTTTAGCTCCTCGCATTGTTGACATTCTAGACTAAAACCTTCCAGCGCGGCCAGCCACTGGCTTTCAATAAACAGCATTTTTTAGCCGGCCGTCATGTTAAATGTCAAGTGTCAAAGTGTTTTTGAGAAGCATGCGGAGCCTACACGAGAAACCATCTCCAACTGTGGGATTTCTACAGTGACAGGGAATTCGTTCCAATGAGGCAAACTCTTGTCTTCCCAATAGATTTCCCCTGGTGGTTTTCGCAAGTGTTTGTTATTGTTGCGTAAATTGTACTGGGAATCATTGTGTTGCTGCGTTCTGAGAACATGTGTCTTGCTTTTTGTGCAGGTGGTAGAAGTTTAGGCTTTAGTATTCATTTTTCCATCCAAGGGAGAGTTTTATGACTTATGTATGTGCAGCCTTTTGTGATTGGAGATGAATCATGTTTGTTTTTTCAGTAATTTGAAATATAATCAGAAAAAATGCAAGCAAGAAGCTGAATCTATAGCTTCATAATGTCAAAGCTTGAGTGTGTAAATCCATAAAATACTGATTTAACCCTCTGTGGTGGATAATAAAGGGAAAGGATGGAGTTTTAGTCCGTGGTGTGCATATATACGCTTCCTCCCATACGTTCACAGTGCGTTACATGTGTGATTGTATATGATGTGAATGCCTCAGATCTCCCAGTGATGATTGCTGTGTATCCCAGGGAGCAGTTCTGTAATAAGAGAGAGTTCACTGCCTATTAGTATCACTATGACAGAGATTCAAAACAGCAGTAAACGGTCACACAGGAGACCGAATGTTCCACAAAACCCCCAAATTTTCCAAAACTTGTACACTCATTGTAGACAATACACGGATTGCCAAGATGGACTGGGACAGAATGTGACTTTGTCTTGAATGTTTTCCATGATTACGTGTTTTGGTTTGAAACTCTTGTACTGTATGTATGACATGATGTCTTTACACGGTGACTGAGAACATGGACTTTGACGGTTCCACTAGGCTCAGCACATGTACTTGACTGGGATTTTCATGAGGATAAGTCTTGTTCAAACTTTATCTCTATAGCTTTGGCCTGTTTGAGCTGAATTTTTTTTTTACATATGGTGTTCTGGCCTTAGCCCTTTATCAAGCAAGAGACTATTTTTGGTAATTTCAGCAAATATTGAATATGGGCCTAATCCAATGCCTCAGTGGGGTCCAGAAGCATGTTGGTCTTTATAAGACTAAACAGTGATGTAAAGAGATTTTATTGAAGTTTTGAAGCTGTAAATAGTGAAAATGAGTCATTTTTTGTCTGTTTATGACCTTATAACAGTTGTTTTACTGCATTTGTTTAGTTTTTAGCAAGTGCTGCTCAGATGTTTTATGGCAAGAGAAGGTAGATGACGATGTCCAATAACATACAAAGGTTGAAATTTTGAATTTCAGAGTATTTCAATGCGTGCCCTATAAAGGGTTAAATACAACTTAATATGATTTGATTCATTCTTTA
>JAPTYQ010000002.1:6654412-6664730 GCA_029814465.1 Ostorhinchus cyanosoma | reverse complement strand
AACATTCATTAATTCAACTTCACAGATCCATCTTCAACCCTATTTCTGAGTAATGACACCAGAAAGGTGGTTTGGAGTGCTGGCCCTTTAAATGCACATTAACTACTTCAGGCCCCGCCCCCTCCAGGTTGTTGGCTTTGCTGCTCTGTCCCGTTCAACCAACAACTGAACATTTTAGGCCATCGGCTGAAACTTTGGACATATTTTCAGTTTTTACTCCAACCGTTGCTGCTGATGAACAATTATGTTGTTCTCATAGAAATATTTGTTGGATATCTAGACCGTATATGTGCAAATGTTGTGATGTAACTTCTTATAACATAACAAATTAAGCAGGAATTGAAACTGGTTGTAGAAATCCACTCAATTTTTGCCAGAATGAATATAAAAATAGCTTTGCAGCAGCTGGAGGGATCAAATTCAAACTTTATGAACTATTAAGGTTCAAATACACAAATAAATGAACCACAGACTAATAAAAATGGGTTTAGCAAAATATGACCCCTTTAAAATCCCACAGACAATATAGATAAATATTTCTGCAGAATTAATCAAATGTGTAATTAGAGTGGATAATTTGATCCTAATGGAGATGGGTGGAGGGGTTCAGGTATGAACTTTAGCAGCTTCAACGTCAGTAGCACAAACTTTAGTCTTGGACAAATGGATATTGAACGTTAATGCATTGAAACTGGTTCAACACAAAAACTGTGAGACCTGTTGGACTTTTATTTGTGTGAATGGAAAGGCTGAAAACTGACCAAATACACCTTGAAAAATGTCTTTAAAAGCCAGGCATTTGGCTTTGTCAAACATCCAGATACCCTGAATATAATGACCAGCAGATTAAATCCTATGTCAAGTAGCAAAGGCAGAAGTATCTTCCTGTATATATCAGACTGAGACCACATGTATGTATAAGATAGAGAAGTTACATAACTGTACATTTTTCCTGCAGCTTAAACTTGCAAAGTTTTGTAAAGAAATTGAGTCTGTATTCGGATGTGGGTAATTTGTCAATATCTATTTATGGTGATTTTTCTTTACATTCAACTTTGTTTGCATATACACTGTTTTCCCCCAGGAGTGTTAGTTTTCATTATAATGCAAATTTTAGTTTTTGCCTTACCGCTTCAGTTCTGATTCTGAGGTATGTTTGAGAATAATGATTAACTTTTTACAAGTTTCAAACACTTTTATGCAAAGACTGTTCAAATAAACTAAACTAAACTAAACAGAAACCAACTCCGTCCATCCATCATTTTTTTTCTTTCTCTGGCATCACTAGCAAACAATTTACTGTATTTTTACCAACTATAATTAATTATTGTGTGCAGGGCCTTTTCTTATTCAGTAACTTGTTCACCATAATGAGGTGCTTGAGTAAACATGAATTCTTCTTTTTAAATTTGTCAGGACAGGAGTTGCCATTTGCTAGTTTGTCGGCCATATGTGTGGGTTTATCATACATTAAATTTATCACTGTTTTATCAAGAAACCTTTTTAACTCACAAAGACACTGGTGACCCACAGCATCTACTAATATAAACTGTTTAATACCTGTTGATCCACTAATCCTATCAGTACATGTAAATAATTGGTGTAGGATACAGTTTATCATCATTTCATGGCCATCAGATATGATCCATTTGGGTGTTCAGAGGTTCCGTAGTTACCGTGGAAACACCGTCATCTTCTACAACATTGATTCACCAGTAAAACCCACGTAGTTGGATCAATGACAGTGAATGGACACACTTTTTTTTACATTCAGGTATTGATATATTTGATAGAAAGGTTACTTTTTCTTCCATTTTCTCTGTTTCTGATATAATAACATTGAATGTATTCTTAATTTTCATGAGTAGCTAAACAAAATATCCATGGATGGATGGATGGTTAAATAGAGGGATACATTCATTTGGGAACTGACATAAAACTAACAATGAGTCTTTATGGGTTAATATTTTTCCTGTAAACTACCCATAATGCTGCTAAAAACTACCCATCTCCATTGCTGCCAACTGTCAAAGTCAGTACAAATAAGCTAATATTAATAGCAAGGTCCAGATACATTTTTAAGGGGTTTATGCCTCTTGTATTTGCCTTATATTTCTTCAATATTACTTCCCACTCCTTTTTGAGCAAACATATTGAATTTATTTTGTTATTACTAGTGTAGCCTAAATGACATTTGCTATTTTGTCTTGAGCTTTGTTTATTAATGTATTTTCTCTGATATTAGTTCCTTGTGCACATAAAAATGTTTAGTTTTTTTCCCCCTGCTCAACACAAATAAATGAAGGAATGAATGAAGGAATATTTCATGGTTTATCGGAGTCATTGCTCTGTCATTGAACTGTCATTTACTCAAGATTCCTGTCTAATAGCCGTCTGTCTCTAAGTAGTAAATGTTTGCTGTGAGTGAATTCCCCCCCCCCCATGCAGACCACATGTATGTGTTTGTAAAGTTGGTTTCCACCAAAGCCCCCAGACTGTAAGGTTGACTGGTTTCAGTGGTTTTGGCTGAGATAAGGTGGGATCTGCCTCTGCGTGTGTCCATGTGTTTGCTCTGTTTCTTATATTAATTCCCTGGAACACCTGCTGTTTGCATTCTTGTCTTATCCTCAGGTCGCAAACACACTCGCATGCACACTTTACCTCTGTCTGTGATGGAAACAGTCAGCGTCAGGGCTTTGTACTTAGGCCACTTGTTAGTTGTCTGACCGCCAGCTGGTCAGTTAAATTTAAGGCTGAGTTAAGCTTTACAGCCGGGTGGAGTAAAACACCAGGGCTTTAACAGGCCAGGTGCAAAAATGACTGACTCAGTGGTGTTATGTCATTTAGATAATACTGAAAGCCCATGTCTGGACATTTTGGTAAAACTACAGAGTATCTATAACAGGGGTGTCAAACTCATTTTAGTTCAGGGGTCACATTCAGCTAAATTTGATCTGAAGTGGGCCGGACCAGTGAAATAATAACATAATAATATACAGTCCTGGGAAAAAGTTTTCAAGACACACTTAAATGTTTTACACAATCTCAAATATAATCATTAAATATCTGTGGAAAACTATTTTTTGTGTTTCAAAAGATATGGTTGCATCAGACAAAGAGATGCAAATTATTTTTTATGTTTTTGTTTATTGTTTATAAGAAAAAAAAACCTAAACTAAATTATTGACAATTTCAACATGTCATGTCCTGGATGTTTTTCTGCTGAAACTGTTTGGAGAAGGGAACAATATTTGGCAGATTTCAGTGACTTAAGAATGATTCTTAATGCAATATATCACAAATCCATGGGGTGTCCGAAAACTTTTTTCCTGGACAGTAAATAATGTCAACTCCAAACTTTCCCCTATGTTTTAGAGCGAAAAAAGTTAAATAATGCGATGAAAAGGTTTACATCTACCAACTGTCCTTTAAAACAATGTGAATAACATGAATAAACTGAAATTTTTAAAGAAAACTAAGTGCAATTTTAACAATATTGTGTCTCAGTTTATCATTTACACATGTAAATTACAACTTACAGATCTCAGTGGATCAACAAATACACAAAACATTTAATAACAGACAGAATATTGCTAAAACTTGTACTTAAGACATTTCAAAATGTTCATATTTGTTCAGGTTATTCGCGTTTTTGTGAAATGATAGTTTTTTTGTGTAAATACAGTAAAATGACATGAAAATGTTGACATTTGCAAGGAGAAAAATTTGGAGTTGTGTTAATCCAGGTTCCATGACTTCTGTTCTGTTCTATTCTTACTATTTCTCTGTTTATATCCTCACTCGCTGTTTCCAGTCTGCTGTTAATGCGCCCTCAGCCCATCACCTCAGCCTCCTCTTTAAGTGCTCAGCTGTATTTATTGTTGATTTAATTAAGATTTAATGTCCCTGTATGTTTATTAAGGGTGGATTAGTTATCCCAGCAGAATATCAATCACTGCTCAGATTCATGCACAGCGATGCTTTAAAGGCAGACGAAAGGCTGACTCACTGCTTTTTCAGTTTTAATCAACACCGAGTCATAAGAAAGTCAGTTATTTTGATGCAGGATTACCGTTTTGTTTGCCGTAAATACTGGCTGACGCATCTTTTTAGTCACTGTCATGGCTTTTTGATCTTTTTATCCATTAATTTCACACCACAAACTGTTATTATTCCCTGGCAGCGGCCTCGACTTTCTCAGTTTTCTGATGTTTGATAGGGGCGATGCCACGCTCGTCCTCCACCTGGCCCTGTATCCTCACTGTTTGTTTGACTCCGGAGCTGTTTCCCTGGTGAGAGCATAAGTTTCCACTGAGAACAAGAGAAAGATGGAGATAAGGATGGAGAGATTAGAGACGAAGGCAGAAAAAAAGAGGCGGCTAGGAAAATGTAGCCAAGTATAAAGGGCGAGAGATTGCGATAAAAGACAAGAGATCAGGGGAAGAGAGAGAAAAACGGAGGGAGGCGAAGAAAAAGTGTTTAGTCAACTGTAAAACAGTGACAGATAAGACATGAGAGATTGAAAGAGGGGGAGAGACTGCGAAAGAGTGGAGATTAGAGGGAAATAGAGGAAGAGAAAGAGGCTGGGAACAACATGTGAAGTTAGCTGTAAAGAAACGACAGACTGATATTAAGGGGCTGAGACTGCATGAGGAAAAAGACAGATTTAAGAGAGATAAATTGATGGACGGAGAAAAGAGATTGTAGCCAATTGTGAAAAGATAGCTTTAGAGAGGAGAGAGAGAGAGCAGGAGGGTAAGACGGCGGGAGGAGGGGATGTCGAGAGTGTTTGTGTTGATTCGATGCTGCCTCGGCGTCACTTACAGGTCTGCGGATACTTGAAATTCTAAATCAGCAAAGAAGGGGAAAAAAAAAGTTCTTTCATCATGGAAGCGGCTCTTTCCTCAAGTTGAACATGATAAATCAATGCTGTATTGAGTTTTTCACCACGTCCAAGAAGGCTTATCAAGCTGCTCCTCTTTCCAAGAAACTCGCAATTACACACATACTTAAAGCCCGTGACAAGAACCAGCAGCATCCAGTCTGGATGATGGCGAAGTGGCTCGCTGTCAAAAACGTATCTGGTCTCTTGAACGCACTGACAAGATGGACGAGTCTCAAAATTTCTTCTCTGGTTTTTATATTTGTGTGGTATCGGTCCAAATTCTTTTATCCCTTGATGATGAGGTTTCATATATAATTACAAATGCACCATCGCTATAGCTCAGAAACGCAGTCATATTCACATTCAATCAAAAAACAAGCATTGTTTTTATTGTATTTCACATTCTGTCAGCATGTTGATTACTTGGATGAGGGTGTAGACAGTCACGAAAAGGAGACAGACATGCAACAAAGCTCACAGTTGGACTGGAATCAGAGCTGACGGACTGACAGTTTGACTTTTTAAAGACATTTATATATGATAAATTCTTGTCTTTGTGTCTGCCTCTTTTAGCTCTGTTTTGGCTTCCACCGCCTTCAGATTCTGTCAGCATGTTGATTACTTGGACGACAGCATAGACAGTCAAAAAAAGGAGACAGACATACAACAAAGCTCACAGTTGGACTTGAATCAGTGCTGACAGACTGCACGATTTAACTTTTCTAAAGGAATTATAGATGTTAAATTCTCTTCTTGGTGTCTGCTGCTTTTACCTCTGTTTTGGCCTCCACCACCTTCAGAAGTGGTGGTCATGTTGATGCAACAAAGCTCACAGTTGAATTCAAATCAGAGCTGACAGACTGACAGTTTGACTTTTTTTAAAGACATTTATATATGTTAGATTCTTGTCTTTGTGTCTGCTGCTTTTACCTGTTTTGTCCTCCACCACCTTTAGAATCAATAGTCATATCGATACCACAAAGTTGGACTTGAATCAGAGCTGACGGACTGTACTGTACAAGTTTTACTTTTTTATAAGAAATTAATAGATTTTGCTTTTAGCTCTGTTTTGGTCTCCACTACCTTCAGAATCTGCGTTCATGCTGATGCAACAAAGCTCACAGTTGGACTCAAATCAGAGCTGATGGACTGATAGTTTGACTTTAAAAAAAATAAATTCATAGATGTTAAATTCTCTTCTTCGTGTCATGAATTGTGTAAATATTAGCGTGTATGCATTTATAAGCTTTCCGCATGTATGTTCACACTGCATCAAATACCTACAATTAGCGGTTAGGGTTAGGGGTTACTGGTATGTGACACAGAGATCTGGGTGTAAATTGACACGGGATTAAACAGTGTTGAATAACATACAAAAGAATGAAAATGTGTACATAAAGCACGCCAAATGCCATAAGAACTGGCATGACATACAATGAGATTTCATGAGATCAATGTGACCACCTTCAGAATCTGCATTCATGTTGATGCGACAAAGCTCACAGTTGGATTTGAATCAGATCTTACAGACTGCACTGTCCAACTTTACTTTTTAAAAGAATTTAATAGATTTTGCTTTTAGCTCTGTTTTGGCCTCCACCATCTTCTGAAGTTTGGGTTAAAGTCTCTCCCACTCAAAAATAAGACTTTTCACATCACTTTTTGACCTTTTGCTGTGCAGAATTACATACTCTGCTCCAGCTCCAGGGGACATATAAAACCCACATAGAACTGGTTAGCATAGCAACCCATGATTACTATCTTGATCAATTATTTTCACGATTATTCGATTGATTATTTGATCTATAAAATGTCTCAAATTTATAGTTGGACACACGACCAAAAGATATTCAGTTACTGTCACAGAGGAGGAAAGAAACCAGAAGATATCTAAAACCTCGAAAATTATGTCATTGATCAGAAACACAAGTTTGTTTTGTCGCCTTAGATCTACTTCACACCATGTATTTTCTGGCATTTTCTCCTCCTGCTGCTGAGAAAAGACTTGATAAGTTAAAGGAGAAGTTTGTACGCAATTTCACAGATATTTGAGATGGATTATAGCAGAAATGGAAGGGATATTAGAGCATAGAAAGATACCTAGTTACATAAAGATTAAGTTAGGGCTGCAACATGTTTATTTTTTACTGTCGATAAAACTGTTTATTAATAGTTTAGTTGAAAGAAAATAACAGAAAGTGATGAAAAAGTGTATCCTTAAGCCCAAGATGATGCCCTCAAATTCCAAAGATATTCAGTTTACAGCAGGGGTGTCAAACTCATTTCAGTTCAGGGGCCACATGCAATCTAGTATAATCAATAAAATAATAGGAATAATCAGGTAAGAACTTATAATTAATGTCAACTCCTAAGTTTTCTCTGTTTTTGTGTGAAAAAAGTCAAATTCCATATTGAAAATGTTTACATCTATGAACTGGACTTGAACATAATGTGAAGAAATATGAACCACTTTAAAATTCTTATGAAAAAAAAGTGCAATTTTAACAATATGATGCTTTAGTTCATTGACACTTGTGGATTACAACTTACAGATCACAGTGGATCTACAAATACACAAAACATTTAATAACAGACAGAATATTGTTAAAATTCCACATACTACTCTTAGGACATGTCATGTTCTCATTTGTTAAGGTTCACATTTTTTTGTAAAAGGCTAATCTGTAAATGTAAATATTTTTGTGTAATTTTGAAGAGGAAGAGGAAAAATTTGCAGTTTTCATTATTTACGGGTAATTATGATAGTACTTTACTGGTCTGATCCACTTTAGATTGAATTGAACTAAAATGATTTTGACATCCTTGATTGTTAATATGTTTAGTGTAATTTTTGCATTTCACAAATTTATCCCACAGGCCAGATTGGACCCTTTGGTGAGCGGGATGTTTTAGACCTGTTGTTTACAGGAATATATTAGTAAAGAAAAAAAAAGACATTTAAGACGCTGGAATCACAGTAATTTGACACAAACTGATAACAGAGGTCAACCTTGATTTGATGCATTGAGAATAAATACTTGATTTAACCTACATCACATAATTTCTTGAACACATCCGGACTGCTAGTCATTCAGAAGTCTATATTTAGCCATTAGCGATGTGGTATGCCAGCTTATTAAGTTGATAACTTTTAAGTGGTATAACTTAGATGGATTTCAAAACTGATAGAACACTTTGGTTCAGTCCAGAGCTGGAATCTTCTTTGGATCCACATTGGAGAAGTCACTGGTGATGGTGTATTCCCTTCTAAGCTCAGATTTAGAATGAAATTTGGGCGTCAGTTTCCGTTTAACCATAGTGAAACAAATTATGTTCAGCCAGTCGAAGACATAATAAAAGCCGATGAACAGATGGGCTGCAGAACGTCGCTCCAAACTCATTTCCTCCCTTTCACTTTGATTTTTTTTCATGGAATTTGGGATGTAAGTGATGAACATGATGATTGATTTTATGAAGATGTTTCTGAAATGGAAACTAGGTACCCATGAGCTTCAACCCAAACATGAGGGTGAATCCTGTTGGTTTTGACATTTGGAAATGGTTACAATCACAAGAACAAGAGCAATATTTCTTAACAATTCTGAGACAAGATGATGGGTGTGACACAAGATCCTATATGTGCGCATTCAGGAACATAGGAATTATTATGCAGAGCTTTTGTATGTTTGCTTTTTGTTGTTTTTGCTGAAATTTCAATAAAAGCTTAAGGGAAAAAAATCTAACTAGTAGTTTAACTCAAATTATCTTCAGATGGTGGATTTATGACTAATATAAGATTGGAAAATTTGCCTTTTTTTGAACCCGCTCACATAACTCTGGAGAGATTCTGATTTCAGATTCAGAATCCGTTTGGTTTAATCCAGATCAGATGTTTTTCCTACAGTAGCCGACGAATAGTTCCCAGCGATCCTGCATTTCACCACACTAAAACAACCTTCTTAAACTCTCCTCTTCACTCCTTGTATAACAGCGATCCACGAACTGAAACCTCACTCCACTTTGACCTCATCCACCGAACATATTTTCTGTTATTTATGACCTCGGCAGCATTCCACCCCTATCTCCTCGGTGAAACGGGTGGGAATTGATTTTATTTAGGCTCGCGTTATATCAGTGTTGACGCTTGAACTATTTGCTGCCCTGGAACCTTTTCAAGGACCCCCGGTGGACCCTGAACCCCACCTTTGGAACCCTGGGAAGCCTCGCTCTGTCCCTCGCCAGCCTCCCACCCCCCCTGTCTCAGGCCGGGGTATGGCTCTTATTAGCGGTCCTTGCCATGGCAGCTCGGGGAAGCCTTTTGAAACCTAATATGGTCTTAAATCAGATTTATAAATGTTTAGGTATATTATGAAAAACACACACACAGGCCGCCTTGGCAAATCCAGACTCTGTTTATGTGTATGTGTGTGTCTGCTGTCGAAACCGACCAAGTGAAAGCTTATGGACCACGGGAAAGAGAGTTGTGTGTTAAATAAGAGAGAAAATTGTGTGTGTTGTTTGTCTGTTCCCCCTCTTGTGTGTGTGTTTTTTTTCCTTGCCCTAATTCCTCCGCTGCGACGGCGTTTCAATAAACAGCGCGCTCGTATAAAGGGAACCAGTCTATACACACACTCTCAGGCAGTCAGTTCATGTTGCATTATGTATACATTGTGCACCCGTAGTTAAAACAGATTGAATGACAGCCAGGAAACATGATAAGCTTTTAAACTCTGATGATGGAAAGAGAAAATAATTTCATCCTACGTTTTTTTTTTTTCCTGGAAAATTTGCCTCTGAATGACTCCTACATCAGCAGCAGCAGCCGTGTCTGAATGTGTGTACGATTCTCTAAGGTCGTAATGTTTGTATGTTTTGGTCTGTGTTTGTTTGTGTTTGTGTGTTTATATGTGTTTGGATGTATGTGTGTGGGCCATTCTCACGCTCTGTCCTACTGACACATTCACTAATTCAGCCAAGTGAGAAAACACACAAACACATGAGCAGACACACTAATACATCAGAGGTCGGTCGGTAGTGGGGGCTTTAACGCTCATATGATGACAAGGAAAAAGGAGGTAGTTCATCATTTGGCTGCTATCTCAGAAAAATGTACTGTTTGACTTTAGAAACTAGACAACAGTTGAATTAATCATCCAAGTCAGAGTAATAGTTGATAACCGATTACACTGGAAAAAAATCCAAATCTTATCAAGTGTATTTTTCTCATTTCTAGTCCAAATACCTCATCATACTTAAAATAAGACAGAATCACCTAAAGAGTAACTTTTCCGTGAGATATAAGAAGTGATTTTTAGACAATAGATCTGGGGGATTGTATTTCAAGAAATCTTACCAAGATAATTTTCGAATTAAGCAAAAAAAAAATCTTGAATTAAGCAAAAAAAAAAAAAAAAAAAAATTTCCAATGAAAAA
>JAPTYQ010000002.1:6599064-6609880 GCA_029814465.1 Ostorhinchus cyanosoma | reverse complement strand
AGATAATCCACCAGGGGGAGGAACGTGAAGATAAAACAGTGTTATTTTGAGCGACTGAGTTTTATCTTAAGGAAGAAAACTTGATGATACCATAAAATATATATAGAAACAATGAGATTTCTACTTTATTCAGTGAATGATACAGTATGTGGATACATGGTATTGATTTGTTGGTGGTTTTGGTTGAACTAAGGGTGTTTTGGCACCAGACTGACCCCTGCTGTTCAGAGTTTTTAATATTAATCCTACACAAGTGTTGTCAGATGTCCTGTGCAGCATTGTAAACTCTTATTTAATCACAAATATAGCACAGTCAGCAATAGAATTTACAGTATTTTAGAAAGAAAACAAGAAAGAAAATAAAGGCAAAATGAAAAGAAAACGGTAAAAAGTACGATTCATTGTGTTCAGAGGCCGAGGCAGTGTGAGTGTTAGCTGCACACATTGTTCTCTGTAAATTTTGGTAAGTTTTACAAGTGCAGCATCACGCTCGTGGTATAACCCCGTGGCCTTGTGTGTGCGTCTGCATGCCTATGATAGGTTGACAATAGGCTGGAGTGGCCTTTATAGAGCTGGAGCCACCGCAGAGTCTCACCAGTGGTGAAACAGCGGAGTTCCTGCACATGTAGGCACCATTTATCTATTGATTACGTTTATTTTTGCAGCAGGCGCTCCAGCGTTACACAATATGTTAATTCTGTGGAGGCGTGTAATAAATAACAGTACGATATTTTCAGTAGAGCTGAGATCTAAAGTCTAAATGTTGCATTTGCAGAGTTTTAAAAAGCTTAAATCCTACTGAAACCTGTACTCTCTAAGGCTGTTGCTATAAACAAATCTGTCAGGTTGTTTTTTAGCTGTAATTATGGCATCTCCCTACGGTTAATTAGTGTAATTTTGGAAATGCAACACCGCTGTGGTCAGATGCATCACTCATCCCAGCTTTGCCAAAACCAGTTCACCGGTATCTAAGATACTGTAAATGTTGGAAAGCGAATAAAACAATGATCAAATATGTGACAGAAATAAAATACCATCTGGGAGAGCGCTTTTTTGATTCCACAGAGGGTTTCGTTTTTGACCCGAACTCGATTATACTGTTTATATCACGACCACATACCAGATTGTTCATTATAGAAATAGAAACCTCGTGTTGGCACTGACTTTGTCAAGCTTGAAATAAATAGTAATTGACTCCTTCATTAAGTGGTAGAAGCTGTCTACGTTTGCCCAAAATGACTATGTGCATATGTGTATGTCCAAATTTAGAAAGGTGAGGAGGCTATGGTGTTGGAGTCTTGATATGTGAAAATAGCGAACGCATGAATAAATTGAATATTCCGGGTTTATTCTGGTTACAATGGGCTCTATAGGTATTTGGCCTGGAAAACAAAGGGCCGCAGGGTCCGTGTGAGGGAGAAAGAATAACAAATTGTGCCAGCGGGAGATGATGATGATGGCAAAGGGATGTTTGATGTGTGGAAAAGTTTGTCTCCACCGCTGAACATCAATAAACAGCCGGCTGCAGTTACCAACACTGACAAAAGAGAAATAAACTGTGGAGATAGACACATACAGAGGGAGGGAGGAGGACGTAAGATGAGAACAACAGAGGAAAAAGACGAGAATAAATGGAACAGGAGAAGGACAGATCAGTAAATAGACGGTCAGAAACGAGACGAAAAAAACCCTTAGCGTGAAAAGATTCTCCTAAATTCAAGACATGAGGGAAAATCGACGAGCTTTCTCTGCACAATTAGGGGTTAATGATTAATGAAACAGAGTCGAGCCACATCTAATGGTTGTTTCTGAATGGCCCGAGCTGAAGATCTGATGAAAGTCTTGCCGTGAGAGTATGTTTCTTTGGCTGCATGTTTTTTTTTTCCTCAACGCTTTCCAAAAGCATCATCAAACGGCCTACAAAGGACGGGTTCACATCTGAAAAATGATGGAACCTGTTGTATGATAATGGAAAGAAAGAGCTTTGAGACGGTCAGATGAACCTCTCTGGACTGGATATAGTGAATTAGAATTAATGTTCGGTGTCATTTTAACCCATACAGTTCCAGTGTTACTTTTGTGTCGGTTCCCAAATGAAATTTTCTCTATATCTAACCTTTTTAAGTGACTTATCACCCTTTATTACAATATTATCATCTATATTTTACATTTTATTAGGATACATCAAGTATTTTCCTGATCATGTAGATGGTCACAAAAAGTCAGATTAAACATGAGTGTTATTCTGCGAGATATATCATTATAAGTGTATCCTTCCACTGTTATTGATCCAACTCCATGGGTTTTACACCAACATGAAGTGAATTTAATTGACACGTACTTCAGGCACCGGTAGCTCAACTAAAACTCCCACAGTCTGGGTAAATAAAGCAAAAGCTACATCTGTAGGTACAGGGAAATGTAGACTTGTGTTTATTTGAGCTTTATATTGCCAGTATTGTCATATTTGTTGAAAATGATGCAAAAATGCAGGGTTTTTAGTCAGCTACAACATCGAACAGCTGTCATAAACAGACTGAGCCTTTGGAAAGAAAAGAAAACTAGAGGAAAACTTTGAGACATGAGAAAATCCTGACTCAGATCGTGGGTTGTGATTGTCTCGAAGGCTACGTTCAGACAGCAGGTCTTAAAGGTAGGATAGGAGATGTTTTCCTGGAGCGTTTTTTACTATATTCGTTAAAATCCCCTTCACACCCCGATTGCAATCAATTAATTAAATGCTGGAACACAAAAATTAAAAATTGTAGTCACCTGTGGAACGGACAAGACTGAAAAAAACACCATCCAGTCATTTTAACCGGCCCATCGAAATGATTGAATGGTGACATGTCAATCAGACTCAACTGCCATTTGTCCCTCCCCCCTCTACGAGTACAATCCAGTACTCTGGAGGCGTGGCTTCGGAGGGAAGTCTGAAGAAAGGGGTTTGGACTTTTGAATTGTGTATTTTCAAAATGTAGCTTGCTTGAACCATTTTTCCACGATCTTTAATGCAGAATTTCAATTTTTTTTGGTGAAATCTGATTTTGTGCTCGTTCATATTACATGTTAAAATCGAGTTCTATCAGTGTTGAGTGTGAACTGAATGTGACCCTGATGTGACCTGCATGCGCAAAAGAGCTCCTGATGTAATCCGTGACCACACAGGCATGTACTTTGTTTATAGAAGTATGTTTTTCCTGCCACTTATGATGATTGTCGCATTTCAATGATGTAAAGGTCGGATAAACGTGATCAGATCAGATTTAGGGCCAAATATGAAAGTGGCCTGGGTCGGACATGAAAAAATTGGATTTGCGCTGTTCAAACTGTCTTAAATGGATCGGATATAGGTCACACATAAGCCAAAGAAAGCAGATTTGGGCCCCATTCACCTGCAGCCTGAACGTCGCCTTTGATAGTTTTCTGATCTGTTGACCACATTATCCAGACCTGGTTTTCTCATTTATGCATCATTTGTTTTGAATTACCTTCCATGAGCATGTCTTTCATTTTGCTCTAATCTAACTCATTGTGTTTTGCTTGTTTCAAATCTGTGGTTTATTTATTGTCATATGCTCAAGTACAGAGTGTACCATAAGCAATGAAACAAAATATGCCCTGGCGTTCTCTCAGCCCAGTGTCAATAGATACCAGATTAACAACAAGTACAAGATAAGAATAACAAAACTAAAACCAGACTCGAATCAGATGCAACAGAATAATGTTTGGTTACATGAGGTAGTTTATATTGAAGTACTTCTGTTTAATTCTGTGTGTAAAATCTCAAAGGAGATTACTGTGTTCTAGTCAGTTTGATTATACACCGGGTTCTTTATTATGATGATGATTATTATAAGCTTTATTTAACCAGGAAAAAAGATCATTGAGATAAAAAAATGTATTTTTTAAGGGTGTCCTGGCCAAGACAGCAGCAGCAAAACGAAAGTATACATAAAACACGATAAAAGTTAGTTCTAAAATCATACATAAAACACTAAAATAAGAACATACACATAAAAAAAATCACCATTATTTTAAAAGGTACAAAAAGTGTAACAATATTCCTTAAAAGCACCTCAAAGCAGAACCCAATTCATTCAATTAGAAAAAAAAACATTACATCCACATTTATCCTTTCCCCATTGATTTAACATGACTCTCAAGGTGTTTAAATGTATTTATAGGGTGCTTGCGCAGGTCTTAAAAGCTTTAAAAAGTATGGAATTTTGAAACTATTTTCCAGACCTGCAAAAGAATAGAGTAGAATACAATAGAATCTTTGTCACATGACATTGACAAAGGCAAGGAGCTGCGACAGGCCCCGACTGTGCAAAAAACAGGTATGTATAGAATAAAGTAAAAAAAATATATATATATATACAATCCAATATACAAGAAAACAATAACAGTGTGGAATTTTGTGTGAAAGTCTTAATAAACAACGGAAAAAAGTTTCTCTCATAGTTTAATTTTAGTATTTGTTCAAAGGCACATAGTCTATAAGATGAATACATGAGGAATAAATCGAAAAACTTGATATAATTTCACTAATCGATCAGTACTGGACCAAAAAGTACCAAATCATAATAAAAGTTATCTCATGACACTTTACATATAGAACCAGAAACCAACAGCATCCTCCAGGAGAAAATGTTTGTCAGTAAAACATAATTATTGTGAATTATGCATTCATTTATTCATACATTTATTATAATTACATTTTCTACTACACACAACAGGTACAATCTCAACCAAAAAAGTAGGTGCACAAGTATAAAAGTACATAAAGTTAAGGTCTGGAGGAAAAACATAGCAGTTTTGAAAAAGTTTAGATTTTTATTTGGATAAAAAGCAAACACCTTGAGTTTCATGGATCCTCAAACCTCCTGATCATCAACTTTTTAATCTAAAAGAAGCTCAACTGACTAATCTGGATATTTTTGTGATATAAAAAGAGACACGACACAAGGAAGAAAAAAACCTGAGAAACAGAACCAGAGAGGAGGACAGAGAGGCTGACCGAAAAATAGAAAGAGAAAGAGAGCGTGTAATAGTTAGAAACACACAGACCAGAACAAATAATCCAGTTTCTGAGGGTGAGGTGGCGAACGTCTGGGAGGGACGCACGCCGTGAAGGGACGCAGACGACCAAAGACAGATCAAGGACCGAAGAGGGCGAGAGCAAATAAATGCCAGCACCATTTAGCATCGACCAGAGACCAGGCTAAATAAACGGCCACAGGCGTCAAGTGGTGCCGAGCGCTACTGAAGTCCACGCCACCCACTGCATGGCGGCCACTTTCATGTGGTCACTGGAGCGATGATGTCAGCGGCCGCTCCTTGGATGCATTACTCCTGCCCTGTGCAGCCGTCGCAGCTCCTCCACTTCTCCAGGAGGATTAACAGGCTGATTCACACCAGATTTATCCATCCGCACGGGGATTTAGCGCCACTTACGGTGCTGCGGTGTTATCTTTTGGGTTAAATAAACCATTAGCGCGTTAGTTTGGTGTCATTACCCTAAACTTTCACAGATTAGCGGTGCAGTGTGTTATGGATTTAGAGGATCGTACCTGACTGTGGAGGATTCTGTCGACTCAGGTTCAGCAGATTTGACTTCTCATTTCTGTTTTTATATTATTTGTATTTTTTATATCTTTCGGGGTAAAAAAATCCCCCCTCCTTAATATGTAAAGTCACTGTTCAGGCTTGAGAGTTACTAGTCTTTTAATGTTACCGTGTACATGTGCAACTGCAATGTAAATATGTCATTAATATTTAATTAGACATTTATATAAATACCAGATTTTTTTTTCTCTATTTATATTTCATTTTTCACTCATTTGTTGTTTTTCTACCTGTCTTTTATCAGCATTTGTTTGTTGTTTGTTACTTCTGGCAAATGTGAAATTTCTCCACGGTGGGATTAATCGTACCTTACCTTACACTAGTAACTCATAAATAATGACAACTCTACATTTTTATCTTTGCTTTAGTACAAAAAAAGTAAAATTTGAGCATGAAAAGATGGTATATAGTTTATTTTTATTGATTTTATTTTAAATATTTGACTATTATTTTATTCAGAGCATTGTTGTAGTTTTACATATTTGTTTTTAGTATTTTAATAGTTTTATTATTTTTATGATGTGCAGCACTTTGGAAATGTTCTTGTTGTTTAAATGTGATAATTAAAGTGGACTGGATTGGATATCTTTACTGATCAGCTGATATCAGTATTTGCATAGAAGAAGCAAAATCACCAAACACTCATGTTGTTCAATCTGACATTCTTGTGGATCTTTAATCTTCTTATACCTCCATCTTCAATTTTTCCCCCTTCAGTTCTTTCTTTTAGACACTTCCACCACTTGTTTCTACAAATTCACTAATTCCCTACATGCTTTCAGGACAAACGTTGGTGGTTGTTTGGTGGGAGATGAAGTGCGACTACCTCCTACAACAACTGCTGGTGATCAAACTGTCAGTCATGTCCCACTTTTACAACACAGTAAAAAACCAAAAAGAAGCTGTCTGTCTGAGCAGGCAGAGCGTCTGTTCTTTACAAGGTGTCGGACACTTCTCTGAGGAACTGTTGGCTGACAAAAGCACGGACATGTCGAAATACACGCACACAAATATGCACATAAACACGTTCATGCCACCTCGGTGACAAGGTGATCCCTGACACATGTGTGTGTTGGCGTTTGTTCGTTCACTACAATGCTTTTACAAGCTACAAAAAGATCAGACACGTGTCATGTTGTCTGAAATCTCTCCAGGAAGACAGATTCCATACTTGAGCCATGTAAAAGTGCACCGATGCCAAACATATTAACCCTTAAAGACCCGGGGCTGCTTTTGTGGCTGTTCCCAAATGAAGATTTTTTTTCCTGTACTGAACCTTTAAGTGATTTATCTCCATTTATTCTGATATTATCCAAATTTTTTCAGTGAAAATTAGTTTCCTGATCATGTAAATGTTCATTAAAACTCAGATTAGAACACAGGGTTATTACATCAGAAACAGAAAAAACTGAAGAAACAGTGACCTTTTCTGTAAAATAAACCATAAATATCATTAAGAGAAGACAAACCAAGTGTGTCCATCCACTGTCATTGATCTATGGGATTTACAAAGTTTCATCCTCAGTTGCACGTCTTTAATTTTTAGTGTTTAATGTGTTTTATTATTGAAGTTTAACCCATGACCATGAAAAGATGACAAACTATTTTCCACCAATTATTTACATGTATGGATAGAATTAGTGGATCAACAGGTATTAAACAGTTTACATGATTGGACAGATTTGGTCACTAGTGGATGTTTGGGTCTTTATGGGTTAAATAATCAAATTAAATATAAATGCCCGTTGTTTAAAGTCACACAGTGAAAGTTGGAACCTCTTTGTGTTTCAGTTTGAGTCATGACACTACTCATACCCTCATGATCTGCTATCAACAATGAGGGGTTTGGAACATTTGTTGCAGTATTAGGTTCCCTCCCTGCGTCTCGTTTCTCATTCTTGCTCTTTCTCTGGCATATTTGGCATTTCTTCCATATTTGCTGCAAGTGAATCAAGTCTGAGTCACACTGACATGTGGCTTTCATTAGACTGTCTTTGTAGTGTTATTAAGATGAACAAATGCACTCACATGCACACGTTTGCACAAATACACAAACACAGATAGGGTAACATGTGGACGCACCGCCTCAGGAATCCGCTGCACATGTGGTCATATTGTTTTATTAAAGGTGTCCAGGCGCTGGTGCAGGGGATAAACTTAATGTGTGTCCATATGTGTGTGTTATAAGCTTGTGTAAAGAGTCACACATCGAGTTAAGCTCAGTTCGCTGGTGTCGAAACCTCATGTTTGGCACCCGTTTAGGGTCAGTTTAACATTTGAGATTTAAGCACTAAAAATATTTATATGATGAGATTTAGATGTTCTGTGTGTATCATTCCAGTAAACCTTGTTGAAAAGCCATTATTGAAGTACAGTCAGCATCCTGTTGCTCAGTTTTCCCGGAAAATCCAACTTGATTCTTGATCCAGAAACCAGTCATATCTCTTATCAGTAGTGTAGAAAACTAAAGGATGCACTTATGGTATATTTATGGTATGTTTAGAAATGAATACATGTATATTTCTCAAGTCCTTTAACACATAAAGACCCAGTGCTTCTTTTGTGGCAGTTCCCAAATTATTTTTTTCTCTCTCTAGTTAACCTTTAAGTGATTTATCAGGAGTTATTATAATGTTACTGTCTGTATTTTGCATTGTTCACTGTAAATCATGTATTTTCCTATATTTAATTTTGTGTATTTCTTTTAAAAGTTCACGAAAACTCAGTGTTATTTTATCAGAGTAACACAGAAAACAAAAAAGGGTGATTTTTTTTCTGCAAAGTTATCAATAACTGAATATATAAATGTCTCCATCCACTGTCATTAGTCACTTTTCCATTGGACATACGTGCAAAACTTTACCGATGTTTACTAAATCTTGAAAAAACAGAAGTGCGTAATGTTGGTTTTTCCATTAAATCACAATACATCTCTAAATTTTTTCCAGTGTAAACTCTGGTCTGGCATGTGTTTCATGGCTCCACATCCTTCATGACTGGTTTTTGATAGAAATTATTAAGATGATAACTTGGATTTTTGTTGCTTAACAAATTAAACTGCAGAAACAACCTGTCACCAGAGACCATTTTCCCTCTTAAGTCGTCACATTCTGCTGCTTTGTCTCGACCCCTCGGTATCTGTTTTACTTCTTACTTTGACTTTTGACCTGCATAGTCCCAGACAAAGGTCAGTTTAAGACTTTAGATATGGAAGGTTGATGAAATGGACCTGGTGAGGCGTTAAGAAGCACAAACATTAGTTGGAGATGGTTAAGGCAGTACGCTAAAGTGTGGAGGTTTGATGTTTTTATTTGTATTTTCCTCTTTCTTCCTTTCCCCTGACCTATTTTCCTATCCATAACCGAGTAGTTCTTATGCCTAAAAGTGACCAAATTTGACTCTGGTTCCTTTTTTCCATTTGAAACCCAAAAAATAAACATTTCGTCTCCTCAGAACCCAAATTTACAAGCTTTTATCGTCAGCTGCATGTCTACATTTTTAGTGTTTATTGAAGTTTAACCCATAAAAACCCAGTGCTACGTTTGTGTCAGTTCCCAAATGAAATTTTCTCTATATGTAACTTTTCCCAAGAGATTTATCACCAATTATTATCATATTATACTCTGTATTTTGCATGTTTTCAGTGTAAATCAGGAATTTTTTCTATATTTAATTCACGGATCATGTCGATGTTCTTTAAAGCTCTATTCTATGCACCAAACCACTGAAGGATATTCTTACTCATGTGAACCCTGTTTACTTACATGGCAATAAACACGATTCTGATCTGATTCTGATTCTATGCAAACATATATTCATAAACATAATATAAAATAAGAGGCAAATATTAAAAATACCTTCAAATATCATATAATCTCATGTCTTATATCTCACTAAAATAGCTCCATAATATCCTGTTCATGCAGATATGGGACTCCCTGATCACATGGACCAGGTATTTCTCACCATATCCTTCCTGCTTTGTCGCTAACCTTCACATGACCTCGACCAATCAGACGATCCGATCACCCAAAGACCTAAAAGCAGAGCAGTGTGGAGCACAGGCCGTCATTGTTTAAGTGATAGATGCCAACAATCAAGTGATCAGAGCAGGGCAGGGAACCGAGAGGCGTCACTGACGTCACCGCCTCGCAAATACAAAGGATTGTGGGAGGAGGAGAGGAGGGAGGAATTTAACATTGTTGGTTTCGGGAAGACCGCAGAGATGGCAGAGATTTGTGTTTGTGTATCATTTGTACGTTTCATTTTTTTTTTTGTGTGGTTTGTGTTGTCTGTGTGTGTGTTTGTCTGCTCCCGCTTGTGCTCCTGCAGTGTTTTATGTGTGCGCGATGACATGCAGTAATGTCATGGATGGCCAACATAGCTGCGCTCTGAGGCTGCTCTGATTTTAATTAGCGCCGTCTCGTTAATGCGCGCACACACACAGACACACAAACACACACCGCTTCCAGGAACACTGTGGACCTACCACACACTTATTCTGTATAGATTATGCTGTAAATGACGGGAATACGACACACTTTGGGGCCCCGGTGCCCGCTTTATGTCTTTGAAAACTTCGCCAAGTCTGGAGTGGCAGACGTGTGTGTGTGTGTGTGTTAGAGTTTGTGTGTCACTCTCATCATCTAAAACATACTGTATCAGCGTGCATAATTACAGGCCTCCGGTTGGCTAGAAAACATCCTCTGGAGTCAATTGGAGTGTCTAAGTACCCAATTTAGGGAAAACCATTACCGTCATCATTGGCGATTTTGTCATCATCATGATCATTAACATTGTTTTCCTTTTGTCTTTGCCTTAACATCGTCGGTGCCTAATGTTTTCTCTTTTTACTTTTTAACTGACAAGCTTTCACTCACATTGAAGGGTTATTCTTGACCTTGGAAGCAGCTGGAAAGAAACTCCATCTGCTCAAAAAGACAAAAAGTACCAGCACAGCTACCAAGTTTTCTGTAAGAAATTGCAAACATATCACAGATGACGCCTGCGTTGGCACCAAAAGCAAAAATTAAGGTAGAGATCTCAAACATGTGGCCATATCCGGGCCTGCCGAAGGGTCCAGTCTGGATAAAATACAAAAATGACACTGAAAATATTAATAATTTTCATTCAGGTTCTACATACAGACCAATTTAATCTGGGTCGGATCAGTAAAATACTTTAA
>JAPTYQ010000002.1:6175917-6190845 GCA_029814465.1 Ostorhinchus cyanosoma | reverse complement strand
ATTATGGGGTTTATAGAAACTACTGCTGCAGAATAGAATAGAATAGAATAGAATAGAATAGAATAGAATAGAATAGATCTTACCTTAATAATAGATGTAATTATAGATAATAGGTTGCAGATCTTGGTTGTTTACCAAGCTGGATTGTTTTTCTTTGTCTCACCAAACACAGGAAATAACAACTTTAAACAAGCAGTTGGTAAAACTAGCACATAAACATTATTATGTGCTAGTTTTACCAACTGCATATGTTTATGCCATAAGAGCAGTTTTTATTAGTGTATGTGGTTGAAAGTCTCTAAGTGTAGATATAAAACATTAGGATTGTTGTTCAGAATCTACTCCCATTATCCACTTTTGTTTTGCTGCAGCATCTATCATATAAACCTCTAAATATTTGATAATCAGCTAAGTTTCATTGCATTATTAGCACTTTAATGGCTGAATAATGAGCTCATAGATTTAATGGATAAGTGCTTTTACTGCAGTCCTGACATACTTGTCTTTCACTTTTTTCCATTTCCTGCAGTATTTTACTTCCACTCCCTTGCATCTCGGGGATAAGGATGATTTTTTTGTGTTTAGGAGCTAAGCCTTCACCTTACAGTTTTTTTTTTTTTTTTTTTTTTTACTTTTCCTGTCCAGTGAAAACAAATGTGTTGACTCTGATAAACATTGGATGAAGAAACATTCAGATGCTTTCCTTCAGGCGGTGGAAATACTCGACTGGAACCAAAAGTGGTTCTTTCAGTACCTTCAGTAAAAGTTTGTAACTGTAGAAGGCAAAGTAGTCATTGTTTTACTGTTATATACGATGTGAATACATTTTGCTGCCGTAGATGCAGAGTTTTCCTGATGTGGTCGGTTGAGTTGCTGCTACTTTTGACCTGTTTTGTACTGTATGATTCTTCTCATTATGGACAAACCTGAATGAACTCTTTTGTTTGTATAAAATCTGGAAATGCTGATTAATGCCTTGACATTTACCCAGAGAGCTCGAGGACTTACTTCACAATGTGTGTTTGGTCCAAGCAGGAGTCAAAACCTTTCATTTATATCCATATCATTAAATATCAAAGCAGGAATTCTTGATACATGTGTTTTTTAACGTGAAAAATGAAACACTTCTACAGTCTGAAATAGAACAGGACATTGTATAAGCTCTCCAGATGTTTAAAGTAACATCTGTTATCTGAAAAGCAACTAAAGCTGTCGGACAAATGTAGTGGAGTAGAAGGATGAAAGTGTTGAAAGTCCAAATCCTCATGTGAAGTATCTGAATTACAGTTCTGCAGTTATCTGGGTTCAGTGAAAAATCTTCCTTCTTCTTAATCCAAATAAACTGTTGGTTTACATGGAAAACTCACTGCTGTAGATTAAACTAACATTTATAATAACATTGATTATTTTCACTTGTCACACTCATAAATAACTAGATTATACTTGGATACGTTTATTGTAGGAAGGATTTAATGTACTTTTTATTAGTGGGGTATTTTCAGGGTTTGATTTAGTATTTTATCTAAAGAAATGTTAGGTTTAATTTTATAGTCTTATGAAAACATTTATATTTTTATCTTAAAGTGTGAGTTTGATTGGATTCAATGGCTACATATGACTTTAAACAGATGAATTTTAAATGTGATCAGTGTTCTTTTTTTATAAAAATACCAGGTTTTTCCTCATTTATGCTCCTCGTTCGTACTCAAACTGCTGAGTTAAAGTGACTCCTTTTATGGTCAAACCGAAGCTTAATATGCCTCTAATTTTTGGATTTTAAACATTTCTCAACCCCATTTTGTCAGACAGTTGAATGAGTGGTCTGTGTTAAAGTGTGTTTGTTGGTCTGTTTCTGATCTGGATCTGTTATTGTGTTTCAGGCCGAATGTTTGTGCCATGCAGCAGATTAAAGGCACTGATAAGAAATACTTCACCAACTGCAAACAGTGGTACCATCGCAAGATCTGCGGAAAACCCACGTAAGTCTGATCAACAGCAGATTATCTGTGATATGTGTTTATGAAGAATGCCATTTTAGAGGCCAGGGTGTACCAAGAGTTTCACAATAATGATTCATTTTTACTTAATCTTCCTTTTTGTTTTTTTTGGGTTTTTTTTCTTGTTTCAGTTTTATTTTCCTGTTATGATACAACCACAGACAGAATGATTAACCTTCTATAAGTTGTTTTATTTGATGAAGAATAGTGACAATGTTCTCATTTTTCCTGCTCATTTATATCATTCATACTAGTTTTTACACTGATTTAATCATTTCTGACAAAGTGCAGACCTCCATCAACAATCATCCAGTCCTGGTTTGTTTTTGTCATGGGTCAAGTTTTGGCTTTTTAAATTTAATTAAAAAAATTTTTTATAATTTATTTTGTTATTGACATTCATTGTCAGACATTTGCATTCAGTACATCATATATACTCATAGCATACATATATCGTCTGCTCTAAATACCAGAATAATATTTTAGTTTTCTATATAACCAAATAAAAGAAGAAAAAAGAGAAAAAAAACTGTGAACAAGTAGGCAGTGATGATCGTTTCCGTACAGCATAATCACTGATCTGTGAAAACTAAATCAGACCTATAGGGAGTGTATGGAAGCAGCAACAGGAGGCAGGGTCACACCATAGGACCGTACAAAGTGAAAGTGAAACAAGGTGCTTTACTAATTCCTCCAAGTCTCCTGCTGTAGTGCACTTAATTTTCATTTTCCCTACCTATGGAAAATTTTATTTGAGGGGCCAGAACATTCGTTTAAGGGGGCATTGCCATTCTTGCCCCCCCCCCCAATCTGGGCCTGAGTGACACCCTTTTGTTTGCTCTGCTGCCAGATTCACAAGCGTCACTGAGTAGCGTATCAAACACGTGACATTCCTGCAAATGAATTGCATTCTGTGGACAAATGTTTTATATTGGAGGTTTTTCTCCCTTTTGAACAAATGGAAGCTTGGACAATGTCTCAAGTTTCCCTGGTGTCACCTTTTCACGTGAAATTTAACCAGACTTTGGAGCGTTTCTGCGTTGACGGTATGTCACTTACATTCTAAACCAAAACAATGCAGCGTATGTGTGACGTCATCACGTATGTGCAACGAAGGCAGAATCGATAAGCAGGCAGGGAAACGATTCTAAGAAACTGAGCTACTCAAAAAGAACTGGTTCTTGATTCCCATCCCAAGTAAAGACATTTTATTCTTGAACTATTAACAAACCAAACTAAACTGATGAATATGATGTGGCATGGCTCATTGTAGTTTCATTTAGTTTCTGTGCTGCTGGAAACTGTCATTTTAATTTCAGTGAATGAGCCGATGTTCTCGCTGCTCGTTTTAGTTTCCATTTACTCTAATAACCCTGCTCTGGACATGCCTCCTGTTGGGCTCTGTGCCTCTCAGGTCACATTTCTCTTTTCTCTCTGTGTTTTTGGAGTTTTGGGTTTGACTTTTGTCCTGCGGGACGGACACAGTTTGTGCTGTTGGACAGAGGAATGTCCCTCTCTGGAGGTGTCCTAACCTCTTATGTAACTCCTGTAGAAGAAAAGCCTGCAGCCTGGCAGAACCATCAGTGTCAGTTTACTGACCGCAGGGTTCACATAAAGGACACTTTCTGTTTCTTTAGTTTTATTTCACATACATGCAGCTCAGACTCGGCTTTAACATGACTTTGGCTGATGGAGAAAGAAACAACCATCTGTGTGGTCCACAAGTGTTTATCTGAACACTGTGATGTTCAACGCAGCTTTATTTATGTAATCATCATAAGAATAGCAATAACAACAATAATAAAACCTTTTATTTAAGCTGTTAAGCCAGTCAGTCATTTCAGTCAAATTCAAAACAATGGATTAGCTGATAGCAGAAGTTCCATTCATATAAAGCCAAGTTATGATCAGAAAACAGCAAAGGTAAGACAAAATTCAACAGTGTTTCACAGTGCGGCCTTTATTTTTGCTCTTCTTTGTCTCATTTAATGAGTTTTATCGGTAGAAACTTAATATTTGTACTGTTGGATCTGCTTAGTGCTTAGTGCTGCAAAGTTTGTTGCATTAGTCTTTGGTTTATGAAATTATTCATGACATATTCTGGTCTCAGCCTGTTGGCTTGTTGCCCCGCCCCCTGAAGGGGAGGTAAGGGGTATTCTTTTTGGTTTGGTTTGTTTGTTTGTTTGCTAACACTTTAGCAGCAAAACTATTGGTTCAATTCATACCACATAACATATTGCCAGTGATCCAGAATAGATGTGATTACATTTTGGGAAATGTAGGTCAAAGTTCACATTTTTTATGATTTTTAAAAATCTTCCCATTTATTTATAATGGGTGAAATACATGTGAACGGTGGCATCTTTGAGAACCGGTCCATCTTTAACCCTATTTCTGAGGAATGACACCAGAAAGGTGGTTTGGAGCGCTGGCCCTTTAAATGCACAGGAGACACTTCAGGCCCCGCCCCCTCCAGGTTGTTGGCTGTGCTGCTCTGTCCCGTTCAACCGACAACGGTACATTTTAGGTAAAGGGTTCGAAATTTGGACATACTTTCAGTTTTTACTCCAACCGCTGCTGCTGATAAACAATTGTGTCATAATTGGAGAAATGTTTGTTGAAGTCTGGACCTTATATGTGCAAATGTTGTGACTTACCTAGTTATAAACGTAACAAATTAAGCAGGAATTGAAACAGGTTGTAGAAATCCACTTGATTTTTGCCAGAATTAATATAAAAATAGCTTTGCAGCAGCTGGAGGGTTTAAAGTCGAACTGTATGAACTATTAGGGTCCAAATACACAAATAAAAGAACCACAGACAAATAAAAGTGGGTTTAGATAAATATGAACCCTTTAAGAGTAAAATAAAATGTGAAGAAAGACCTTTACATTTAAATAAACTTTACTCTAAGGAGGGTTTTATATTTTAGTTCCCTTAAAGGCAAAATCACTTTTTTATTCTTTAAAATTAAACTGCTTCTGTTGTGACAGTGTTATATCAAGGTTTAGGGATAAAATAAGTATGTGGTTAATGTTTGAGGAACTCTGTTGTCAAGGTTACTGTGATTAACACATGGTTAAGTACCAACATTAAGTGTTAGTTTAGTGCTGTCCTCTTCTAAATATGAAGCATGTCCTTGGTTTCCTGAGTGTGAGTCGTAGTAACAGCTGTATGTGTTGTCCTGGGAGAACGTTCTCCGGCTGCAGGAGGCTTCGCTCTGACGCTGAAGCTCTTCGACTTCAGGCTGTGACAGAAACAAAGAGACTGGAAAGGCACACACTGTATTAATGAGGCTCTGGCAGCCGAGGACCAGCTGTGTCGCAGATCTCACACTGCATGAGCCCGACAGCAGTAAAGCCCAGAGTGTGTGTCCGTGTGTGTGCGTCGGCCTTGTAAATGTGATAATCACCTGAAATTTTCCAAAGTGCATAAGTTTAAAAGAGGAAACTGTTCTGCAACTCCGTGGTCAGCCAGTAAAACAGAAATCTGTTTGTTTCTCAGTCAAATTAAAAATAATCATCAGCAAACAGTCCACATTAAAGGTTTAATAAGAGTTCAGAAGCTCTCGGAGTCAGTAAGAAATGAACTTCCACTAACATCTGCAGCTTTGACTGATTCCTATTTCACTGAGCGTTTACCAGAGTAATTGTTTACGACTGTACAAGTGAAGTAATTTGAAGAAGCATGGAAGTTTTTATTTATACTGAGTGGTCCAGAAATAAGTCTGAAAACCCAGACATAAGTTTTCATAGATACACACGCTGTTTTCAACGATATATATACTATTGAAATAAGTGTTTTAGTGTGAAAAAGAAAAGCTGATGAGACCAGAACAGAAAAGTGACTATTTTAGTTTCGTTTTTTTTTTTTAAAGTTAAAACACTCGTCTTGATTGGAAACTCCACAATGCAACAGTTTTTTTCAGATACATTTCAGATTTTTTAAATTATTTGTGTCTTTGTATTTATTTTTCAGTGGAATGTCCGTTGCATTGGGCAGCCTTTTTTAAGTTAAACTGTATGGAGAGAAATGTGTTTTTTTTATCATTCTGCCCTCTGCTCAGGCTCATTTAGTGTAATTCATTACTTATGAGATAAATTTCAATTTCAAAGTGCAATAGATCATCAACTGACCTCCCAGTAACATAACATAACAGAGAAGTGAGTTTAATGTGGAAGCTGGAGCCGGCACCAGGACAAACCCACCAATAGAAACTCTTCTCTCATCCATCAGTGTAAGCCCCGCCCATTAAGTGCAGTTAGATTCGCAAACAAAACTTTCGAAGTTGCAAACAAGTTTTTAACTCACAAGCGAAAAGGAGTGATTTATAAGCAAAATGAGCTTTTTTTTTTTATTGCAACTTACTGTTTTTTCCTCTCAAATCTTTTTTTGGTTGCAAATCTGTTCTTTTTAATTGAGGACAACAGGACAAAAACACTCTGCTGGGTCTCAGGAGGAAAATACAGACGTGGAAACAATGAGCGTCATAGTTTGTTCAGTGGTTGATGCAGTCTGTGGATCCATAAAGTGGATTTGTTGGTGGTTTTGGTACCTGTGAATATGTTCTGTTACTCTATGAATCAGCGATTTTGTTAGAAGTTAAAAGTTTTTGCCGTGTTGATTATAAACTATTGTTAGCTATTTCTGATTTTCTAAAAGAGATTTTAGTTTGTGAAGATGATGTTGCAGATGAAATTTAGACGAGGACACAGAGTACAGTCTGGTCTGGCAGTTGTGAGATGCAGGAAAAAAAAGGATGTGATGCTGAAATTCACCCTAAAAACTCATGTATGATCACTTTTTCTTGTCTTATGCATTTCTTTGTCATCATATGAGTCAGATGAGCTGCTGGTGGTTTCCATGGAAACTGCAGTGTCAGCATTTTGCCGGAAATTCTTACCAGCAGCGTTTCACTCATCCTGCTGTTTTCTACTGTTTTCTGTCATCTCATCTGTCATGTCTTTTTTTTCTGTTGGATCAAAGTAGAGTCAGTAAGATTTGGAATATGTGAAATGATCGTGTCCACAAAGGATTCCTGAGTTTGGAGGTGAAAGTCAGGTTTGGTAGAGCTGTGCAGAAGAGGATGTATGAACTAAAAAAAGAAAATAAAAGTGTTGAGACTGAGGATTATCTGCCCTCTGATTGGACGATTCGATTCTGCTTCAGATTGTTTTATTTAGGTCCAGGTGTAAAAACACTAGGGTTATGTGATGATTTTAAAAATATGATCACAACTGATTGATCAATACTGACATTTATAATGATACATAATTTGATAATGCTGCCAGCTGCAAAATTATCTTAATAATGTCTTAAAGTTGAAAAAATCAGGGTTTATTTGCTGAAGTTTAACAAAGCGAAGCCTGTATATTTCTCTCATGGATCATGGTTATGGATTTAAACACAGGAAAATAAGAAAAACTATATCAACTTTTCCAGTTTTAAATAACATTTATGGCCATTCGGGTATATATTTCAGAATTTATGAGGTGCACTTGAATGCAACACTTCATCTATCAATGCCCATATGTTTTGTCATTTTAGGTTCATAGTGTAGTATGTGGTATGACCAAAACAGATGCAAACAAATGACATAAATCACAGATTTGAGTTTTTATAGAACTCTAGAAATGTGTCAGAAGCAGTTTTGGAAATTGGGTTCATGAATGCCTCTTTGTTTCTGCCGGTTCCCATTTTTTAACTTAAAAAAAAAAGGAAATTCAGGATTTAAAAAATTGAAATATGGCGGTGATACAGACCGAATCAGCCGGGCAGACGTCATCTTTGGCCAAATGTGCAGACGTTCAGACTAATGCGTCTCCCTGCTGACTGTCTGCACTGTACGTCTGCTCTAAAATGTGTTTCTGTGTTTGTGAATGTGTTTCTGTGAGGAGCTTCTGTGATCTGACAGGATGTTGAACGCAGCTCTAAATCCTCCTCCAATGTTTCTCACAAAGATTCTTTCAGTTCAGATTCAGGAAACTGCAAAAAAAAAAAGAAAGAGGAAGAGAGAGTTTGTGAACACACACACACACTCGGCTCTTATCGCTGACAGTTCAGCTCTGTGTAATTAGATTTACATGCTTAAAGTTGGACAAACTTTAACTGTGTGTGAACAGTCGTCTCTTTGTGTCGGTGGGTTTCTGAGGAGGAGGAGGCTCAGAAGAGGTCAGAGGTCAGCAGAAGGAAGACTCATAACTCTCCTCATAACCGACCAGTCAACACTCCTCCTCTCAGCCCTTCAGCAGACACTCACCTTTTATAAGAGTTTTCATCCAACCCAGGCTTTTATTGTGTAAGACTGCAAAGTTTAAAGCTGGCAAAAATAATTTAAAAGTTAAAAATGTCTTAACTTGAAAGAACAATTTCAGTCACTAAAAGCCTGTTTACATACATACGTACACTGTCACTCGTATCATCATCCGATTTATGGAGTCGTCAGAATATTCAAGCGATCATTTAAACAACATCTGATATGTTTTATCAAGTAATCTGATTATGAGAAATCCGAATAACACACCTGGCTATTGAATGTATACAGTTTAGTCTGATTTATTCTGTTCTTTTACATCTGCACATGTGTAAAAACAATTAAAATCATAGAAAATTGAAGTTTTATCGTCAAAAGTGAGTGGAAAACAATCTGTCTACACATATATTATATACTCTGAAGGAAGTCTGATAATGGACAGGAGCGTCTAACCTGAGTTTTCGATTATCGCATTTCTTAAGTGCATATAAACCCGTCAGATCTATAATCGGATCTGATTACTCCCAGTTATCGGATTTTTATGGTCACGTAAACAGGCTCAGTGAACATCAGTCCACATGCTTTCTCTTACTTCTTTGACGCATTTCATATCCACAGTCTCATGTTTTGCACAGCAGTCATTTACAATTTACAAGTAGGTTAATGAAAGTGATTTCTTCACCACATCATTCACTATCAGAGTGCAACCAGACTTCTTTAATAAAACTGCATTTGCATTTTGGCTGCTCATACTGATACCAATATTACTTAAAAATAGTTACTGTTTTGAAGTCTTTCAGTCCTTCATCACATTTGATTTATTTATGAAAAAACCTTCAACACATAATCAATTAAATTTGATTCATATACCATCAAGTCATAATGAAAATGATCTCATGACACAACATTTAGAGCTGGTGTAGACCAGACTCTTAATAAGTCAACAGATAAACACTGCCCTGAAAAGACTGTTGTATTTGACTGAATTAATAAATGAATTAATTAATTTAATTATTGTGTCTTGTATAAGAATATGCCCCGTCCTTACATGGGTTTATAAGACACCAAAAATAGAAACCAAATACCAGACAACAGGCACAACAGACATAAACAAGACAATGTACCGACCAATTTAAACAAACACATCTGCCACTGTTTCCAGGCTTTACAAACAAATAAAGCTAATTTATATACATTTGAACTAAACAATCTTTTCGTCTTGTCATCGTCAGGGCTCCAGAACATGTCAGGGTTTGGGATAAACTTCTCAATAAACAAAGAGGCTCTCAGTTCATCAAGTATATGCTGATACTGAGACGGGCCAGTATCAGTGAGTATCGACTCATACAGATATCTGGCCTGGATATTAGTACATCCCTAAAACGAACCATTACCTCGTCCATAATAACAGCTGCAATCGGACTCAGGTTGAATATTCCATAAAAATCCTTATGCTGTTTTCTAAGTGTTATAACTAACACAAAATACTGTTAGTTTGCAAACAAGAAACGAGCAGCTTCCTGCATGAAATCCAGGAGCCCCTTCTAATGCTAATGCTAACGCTAATGCAAGGTGCTAATGCCAATGCTAATGCTAATGCTAGGTGCTGTATGTATTAGGATGGGTAAAACAAATAGATCGAATTTCCCCACGGGGATAGTAAAGCAAATTAACCTTTGACCTTTCAACTTTCCCAGGCTGAAGTAAATCTTAATAGAAGGGTCTGGCACCACTTCACCCACTTCCACGGTGCATGGAGGAGGAGAAAAACTAGCACGGGTCAAGAAGTCCAGCCACCGTCCCAGACCAAAATAACAGCTGATAAACAGTGGTTCTATGTTAGATTTTATCAAGACTGTCTTTAGTTTGAGTTCATGTTAACCCTTAAAGACCTAGAACTAGAAGAATGTGGAAAAAATATTGGAATATCAACTACCAAGGACATATTGTGTGCTATATTTGGGTCATTTAACAGGAAAACACATACCAGGTAAGGATAAATATTTGATTAAAATCCTTTTGGTAGCGTCTAAAAAAGCCATCATATGAAAATGGTGTAAAGGTGAACCCCGTACCCTAAATAATTAGAGCGACTCTGTGGAAGAAATTCACGACATGGAGAGACTTGCATGTGTCATAAGACTACAACAAGAAACATGTGAAGATCGATGGGAAAAATAGACGATATACAGCAAGACAACGACATTACTTATGTTGTAAAATTTCCAAAATGAAACAATAAAATAAAAGTTAAAAAAAGGACCTAGAACTATTTTTGTAGCATCTAAATCAATATTTCCCTTTTCTTAACTTTTCTTTAGTGACTTATTACAGTTTATTATAGTATAATCTATTATTGCACTTTTAAATGAAAATCATGTACTTTTTTCTACTTTTAATTGACTGATCATGTCGATGTTCATTAAAGCTCAGAATAAATCTACAGTTTATTTCATCAAAACAGTGGAAACTGAAGAAAAAGCAACCTTTTTAGCATCAACCAAACATAAAAACAAGTGTGTCCATCCACTGTCATTGATCCAACTCCGTGGGTTTTACTGGTGAATCAATGTTGTAGAAGATGACAGTGTTTCCATGGTAACTGCAGAGCCTCTGAACATCCAAATGGGTCATATCTGATGACTAACTGTATTTTACACCAGTTATTTTGGTGTATTAACAGAATAAGTGGATCAACAGTTTTTAAACGGTTTATATCTGTGAATGATTTGGACGTTTGAGTCTTTATGGTTTAATCTGATGTTTTCTGTTCTTTTACATCTGCACATGTGTACAAAACAATTAAAATCGTAGAACACAGAAGTTTCGTAGCCAAAATATATGTCAATGAACAGATGACAAACTGTATTTTACCAGAATTATTTACTTGCATTGATAGGATGAATGGATCAGCAGGTTTTAAACAGTTTAGAGCAGTAGATGCTTTTGGTTGCCACTAGTGTAGATGTTTGAGGGTTTTTATGTATCCTGTATTTAACTTGGTTCAGACATGTTTAATCTGTTTCTCAGCAATACCTGCAGGAAATCACATCATCTTGCTTGTTCCCCTCTTTCCAAAAGGCCACCGATGAGCTGTCCCCACCTTGATTTGACTGTTTTGTTGCACAGAATCCTGTTGTTATTTCAGAGGTTGATATTTGTCTGAGGAAAACATTTTACCAACTGAGAAACTGATTAAAAGTAGATTATTGTGGTGGTCAGGAAGTGGTTATTTTGATCCAGCTGGTAAAGAGAGTCTTGTGGAATGTGAGGGAAGCTTTGTTTATCTTGTTGATGGATGTTTGAAAAGTTGTGGATTCCATGAGGCGTCGCAGCCGTAATGCGATGCATCCGTATCATCATCCACCGCTGATGTGAACTGATCGACAGGATATTAGTTTAAGAATAATAACATGCTTCCACGGATGTCAGCTGTCATGTCAACCTGCCTTCAATAGGAAACATATGCAAAATAATTTGCTATTTTGATGGTTTCCATGCCAACTTCAACTAAAAATCCTCTCTATTTTACTTTTTTTTCAAATTGTCTGCAGCAGAAGTAAATACTAAACATTAAGAACTAAAAAAATGACATGTTAACAGACTTTCAAGTGTGGACAATTTAATGTGATCTCTGTTTTTTGTGTGACATGGACTAAATGTTCAGTTTGAAGTCAAAGCTGCATTTGAAGCATCACAGTCTTTAATAAAAAAAACAGATTCTGATCAATAAACATGCAAAGACAGGGTTGAAAATGTGCAACTGAGCAACATGTAACTGGAAGATTATGAAGGAAAAACAGATTAAAGACAAAGTAAGAAAATCCTTCATTAGTCCCATGATGTGGAAATCTGCAGCATTACAACAACATAGTGATAGTAATATTAAAGGTAAAGATTAAAGTAAGAAATCTAAAAAGTTTTTTTAAAAAATATATAAAGTAGCACACAGTAGAAACGGTAATAATTAATAATCTCAGATTCAAACAGTTTCACAATATGTTACAGCCTTTTTTCATTGCATGACCAGGCCTTTATTTTGCTTTTTGACTGTATTCTCAGAATTACAAGGGGAATAAAAACATTTTAATTCCATCATGTATGTGAAGGATTTGGTAACTGTTGGGTTTGTATGACCATATAATTTGGTACAAAATATGAAGCTGTCCATTTGCATGAAACAGTTAAATGTAATGAAGGTAATGCAGAAATATAAAGGAAGAATAGTTTAAACCAGGCTTCCTTTTTAATATGATATAAATGATGTTTTTGTGTGTCAAGTTCTAACCATTAATAAGAATGGTCCTCCAGTACTTTCTGCACAGCTCTGTGAAGCGCGTTTAACAGCAAAGAAACGTCATTTACTCCCTGTTACATCGTTCCAATGTGACAGAAAATCCACCTTATTAGAAATAATTAACAGAAATAAGATAAGATAACTGTCCAGTCTTTATAGGGGTCATATTTTGCTACACTGCAAAAATCCAAATCTTACCAAATGTATTTTTCTCATTTCTAGTCCAAATATCTCATCACACTTAAAATGAGACAGAATCACCTAAAGAGGAACTATTCTGTGATATAAGAACTGATTTTTAGAAAATAGATCTGGAAAATCTTATTTCAATAAATCTTACCAAGATAATTTTTACTTGTTCCATTGGAAGATTTTTTAATTCAAGCAAAAATATCTTGTATTAATTTTTTAAAACTCATTTTTAGAGGGGAAATTTTTCCCAGGAAAACCCACTTTTATTATTCTTCGGTTAATTTATTTGTGTATTTGGACCCTAATAGTTAATACAGTTTCTATTTACCTTCTAGTTACGTCACCACATTTGCACATATAAGGTCCAGACTTCTGATGAACATTTCTCCAGTTCGACATAATTGTTCAGTAGCAGCGTTTGTCGTAAAACCTGAAAATATGTCCAGACTTTGAGCACATTACCTAAAATGTTCAGTTGTTGATTGAACAGGACCGAGCATCACAGCTAACAGCCTGGAGGGGGGCGGGGCCTGAAGTGTCTCCTGTGCATTTAAAGGGCCAGCGCTCCAAACCACCTTTCTGGTGTCATTCCTCAGAAATAGGGTTGAAGATGGACCTGTGGAGTTGAATGAATGAAGAATTCAGACCCAAACAGAGCATTTACAGTTTATGGAGACCACAGGGAAATGTTTTAAAATAAAGAATTCCATTTTTAAAAAAGCTAAATATCACTCCTTTAATACTGAGGTGTATTCAGACTATCTTTTCCTGTTTAACAAAATGAAATATGTATAAATAATAATGAAATTGCACCTATGAACCACCTTAACAGAAGTCGTCTCCTCTGACTGACATCACCTCCAAACGTGATTTTTATCTCCCTCTGACTTTCCTCAGATTGAGTCGTTTCACAGACCGCGGCTCGTTTTTCACTTTTCCGTAGTGTTTTCGTTCTGCTGGATGTTTGTGGAACGTTTCCCCCCGGCGACTCGACCCCAGCGGCTGAAAGACTGCGACCTTGCTCTGTTTGTTTTGTCAGAAATCCACAGCGGCCATCTTTATTTATGTGGAGAACAAACGGGAGTCGAACTTCCATCTGGTTTGATAATCAGTCCAGCGTGTGTGCCAATACACACACACACACACACACACACACACACACACACACACACACACACACACTGATCTCCATCTGTTTACATTTTACTGCCTGCGTCGGTTCGTCGTGATGTGATGTGAGGCTGCAGCTCGGGGAATTTCTCCTTCTTCTGTCTCCAGACGTTAAGACTTTTATTTTATTAACGGAGCTGTGAACAGGGTCGCACTCAAACAGAAATATAAACTACATCTATTCATTCCACCGTCGTAGTAAACCACAATCCAACCAAAACAAGGAGCCACTGTTCTCTTAGTGTTTATTTAACCACATCGGAGAACAAAGTGATCGGCTCCTGCTGCTTCCAGGTGCACTCTGCTCCTGTACCTGCCTCCACTGTTTAAAGCAACAAGAAATATGTGTTCTGAGTTTGTCACACCACAGAAAAATGTGCGGTAAAGGTACACACTGTCTTTACTCCTTTTTATAAGTGCAGAAACTTGAGTCTAAAAGGGCTTATTCAATGTTTTTAAGGCAGTAAAATGGAGGAACTACAGGCTGTGAATGTAAAAAGTAGCTTAAATCTTAATCTGATTTTTCATCTTGTCGAATATGAACTCAGGTAACATTCCTTTTCTTTATTTGAGTTAGTGTTATACACAAAAACGAAGTAAAGTCTTTGGAGGTCGCCTAAACCTCCAGCAGAACCCGCCTGGGTAACGGATGTAATGTCTTTCTTGAAACTGGAAAAGATCAAATTTTCTCTGAGGATCAACCGAGAAATTTTACATTCCATTGAAACCTTTCCTTTCTTACTTTACATACAGAAAACATAACAGAATAGAGTAGATTTAACACTCATAATTAAGTGAAGGTCATTTAAAATAGTGTATGTAGCTTATTTGGGATTAATTTAGACTTTTGAATGTTTGAAATATTAAAAATTGTCCATGTTTTAGTGGCTTATAACATGGAAATGGTTTAAAATATCAATATACAACTGTGCTCATAAGTTTACATACCCTGACTGAATGCACATGGGACGGTTTTGAATGTTCCAACATGACAATGACCCAAAACATAAGGTCAAGTC
>JAPTYQ010000002.1:6144654-6154664 GCA_029814465.1 Ostorhinchus cyanosoma | reverse complement strand
CAGAACAATGACACAGATGTTGATGGAAGAACTGAAGTGATTTTGGTTTTTATCAAGAAAACACGTTAAATGGATAAATATCAGCTCTGAAATTCAACTACTATGAACTATTTTTGTTGGTATCATTATATTTGCTCAAACAAATGGACCTTTAGTTGGACCAGGCGTTAAAATGAACAAGAAAGTGAAGAAAACAAGGGGTGGTCTAATTATATTTTCCGTGACTGTATTGGGCAGCAAGTGAACATGTAGACCTTAAAACTGATGTGGTAGAAACAGAAAAAAATTGCAAAAGTCGGGATCTGAGCTACTTTGAGCAGGGACAAATCGTAAAGTCCAAATGACTGGGTCAGAGCTTCTCCAGTTAAAGTGTTTCATACTGATGAAAAATATCTGAAGAGCATCTGGAGCTCGACCATCTGAGCATCAATGGGAGCAGAACATTATTACCACCTTTCCCCTTTTTCTATAAAAACGGCTCCGATCCGAGGCCTTAGACGCCACCAGACCTCTGGGGTGTGAAATGTGAGGGACTGGACTTGTTTATCCAGTACTTCCCAGTGGTGATCGATGGTTCAGAGACTGGGATGTCCTTCCTTAGTCGATTTTTGTTCGGTACAAACCACTGCAGACCAGGAACACTTTCAACGCAGCATCTCCTCCTAAATCCAGAAGAATTTTCCTTCACATCTTTCACTGAAATAAGGACATTTTCTGCATTTATTTATTCATTTGACCTTTTCCTGTCTTTTAATATCACCTCAAAGGTCAGAAAACAATCCTGAAGCAGCAGAAACTAACATGACGCCATCAGATCACACATGAGAAACGGGCCTTTACATGCGGTCGTTTTATAGAAACTACGCAACACGGTGGTGTGTATCGTGAAATATTAGGAAGTGCGAGTTCAGTCCTATCACTCAGTCTTCTCTGCACCACATCTTCAGTCTATTCTTGGTTTTTCGTCCGTTATTTTGAGACTTTTTTTTTTTAATCGAACGTGAATCCCCGAACCCTGTATCGACGCTGTGGCTGCAGCCTCCCCAGAACCACGGCTGACATTAGAATATGTGTAAGTGTTATTGATCCTGGACTGATGGGACTGCACTGATGTGGTCTCTGGTGGACTCCACAGTGGCTCCACATGTTTCAGGTCTGCATCTCATGGGTGGCTCATATTTCTGCTCAGTAATGAACTCTGCAAACCGCAAAACGTTTCCTGCTTCCCACGGCTGCTAAATCTTTCCAGACACCATTTGTAGTCTGTCTGAGTGTGTGTGTGTGTGTGTGTGTGTGTGTGTGTGTGTGTGTGTGTCGTCTGAAGGGTCCGTCCTCCAGGATGTGATGCCGACGGCGGAGACGAGTCGACTCAGCAAGAAATCTGTGAAAAAGATGTGCTGTTGTAGAATTCACACTGGCTGTTTCAGATGGACTTTGTGTAAAACCTTCCAAATGTATGATCCGTCGGTGTTATTGTCCCCAGAGCGGCACTGGTTTACCCCCCGGTCCAAACACATGCTACTTACTGGATAACTGGTCTGTTCTCGTTTCGCCGATGTGGTCGTTTCCCGTAACAGTCACGTTAATGTCACGCTCAGCTCCAGGCTTCGTCTCAGTGAGGGATGGTTCTGATTTTAATTTCATCCGCAGCGATCTATAAAACAGCAAATTCTCTGAGGCTTTATTAGCTTTATTAGTTTTAGTTATGGAGTAAAAGCTGTGTAATTACAAGTGTTAAACATATGATTTGACTCTCCTGGTATTAATCCACCCCCTCGCAGAGCTGTGATCTCCTGGTTCTGATGTAAAAACCATCATCAGTGAAAGGTTCTCATAGTTTCTCAGCTTGATACCAATGAAATCCCTTTACCCTTTATAGGGCACTCATTGAAAACCTTAGTGTGTTACTGAACACTGTCCTCTACCTCCTTTTGCCGTAAAACATCTGCGCAGCACTTGCTAAAAAGTAAATACAGGCAATAAAACTGACAAAAAAAAAATTGACAAAAATCACTCATATTCAATATTTACAGCTTCAAAATGTCCATAAAATCTCCCTGAATCACTGTAAAATGTTATAAAAACCAACATTCTTCTGGACCTCACTGAGGAACATTATTGGCCCCATATTTAATGTTTGAGGAAATAACCAAAAATAGTCACTTGCCTTATACAGGGTTAAAATATTAGCTTTTTACTTACACTTTCACTGGTAAAACAATGTTGAATAAATGCACTTTGCTGACTGACCCATGTTAACCCATAAACACCCTTTTGTAGCAATTCCAAATATGAAATTCTTATGAGTTTTATCACCATTTATTATATTATTATTTTTAGGTAAAAATCAGGTATTTTCCTATATTTAATTCACTGATCATGTAGATGTTGGTAAAAGCTCAGATTAAAGCAGAGGGTTATTATCTCACACTCCATCGTTGCAGGTAGTGATGCAAAGTCTGAAAAACCCCTTTCTTCTAAACTGCCCGTCTTCAGATCCATTTATTTTATTGAGTTTCTCTGCAGAACTTATTTATTTCTACTCCATAAATGTCATTGCCTGGACTGTAACCCTAATGGTGCAATAACTCAATCATTATGGAATATGACAGGCTTTTTTCATGAAGTATATAAACAGTATTTTGCTTTTATTCTTATAGACCCTTTTGAAAGACAAGTTCAGGTTCTCAGGAAAATTGCCTCCTATTAATGAATCTTTAATTGATCACTAAGGTAAACCAGCTAATGGTTAATGAATGAATTTGTCTCCCTACTGTCAATCAAAGTCTATTCTCCTTTGTTTCTTTCTTTGACACTTAGAATGTGGCAGTGACACCTGTCCAAACGTCCACTGTTCAACTCATTTATATTCATGTTAGTCGTGGCCGAATGTTTCACCAGTTTTTGGAAGATGTTTTGTCGATTCAGTATTTTCAAATAACAATTACAAACATTTTAGAAGTTTCGGGACGTTTTTGGCAAATAAATCACATTTAGGCAACAAGTCAGTTTGTGTTATTTCCCAAACTTTTGGCCATGTCAATAAATGTGCAAGTGGTTTTTTTTTTTTCAGTAACAGAGCCTCATATACAGAATCTGAGCTGAACTGAACTGAATTGATTGAATTAATTGAACCGGACTGAACTGGACTGAACTGAATTGAATTGAACTGATTTGAACTGGACTGAAGTGAAGTGAACTGAATTGAGTGAACTGAACTGAATTGAACTGGACTGAACTTAACAGAATTGAACTGAACTGAATTGAACTGAACAGCCCATTTTAATTACAATATTGAATCCCATCCATTGCATTGTTATGTATGTTATGTATTTTACTCTGCTAATTGGCGACCCAATAAAAGTCTGTCCATGACTCATTTTGGGTCGGAGCCCTGAGTTTGGGAAAGGCAGGACTAAAGTATTTCACCAAAACAAAGAGACAAACTTGACGGACGAACAGAAGGAGGAAAAGGCCCCGTTGAGACCTGCGATAAGACGTGGTTTTGATGATCTGGTTTCAAGTAGATGTTTGTAGAGGAACATATGATCTACAGTTGTAGTGCTCATTTCAAAAGCACGGCTGTAGGATTATCATATCTAGTGTTTTTTTCTGATTCTATCATCATTATTGAAGATTGAAAGTGTTTTTTACAGTGTAATTCTTTCCAAACACTTTCCCCGTTCACTGACTACAGAAACGATTTCACTTCCACAGAATCTGATTCATCTTCAGCACCTTTTTTCCATGATCCTGCCTCCCTTTTACTCCACACTTTACTACTCTTTTCCATTACTTTACATCTGTTTTGAAATGTTTTTCATCATTTTCTCCGTGTTAGTTTTTTCATGCATATACACACCCATGAAGGGAATACGAGTGAGTCAAAAGGTTCACGGTGTCAAAGACAAAAACAAGAGTCTGGTTTATTCAGCTCTACGTCTAAAGTGTCATGAGATAACGTTTGTTATAATGTGATACTATATAAATAAGATTTGATTGATTGATTGATAGCATATGTGGAAAAATGGTTTTATTTTGATAAGTAAACTTTTTATTTTTGGATTCTACCTTATAAATGTCGTGAAATGAGAACAACAAAAGAACAAAGCTGACGAAAACTGCCTAACGTACAGTTAACTGAACTATAGTAACATTATTTCCCTGCATTTGCAGTGAAATATGTATTAAACGTTTTCATACTTAAAAACATTTTTCACATCTTCTCCAAAGTTCCTTACAGAAGGTAAAGTCATCTAACTGCTTCTTTCCTCGTCTTTATTTATATACTCAGATTAGGGTACGGATTACACATTTAACTGGGTTTTTATTCATCATTTTATCCTGAAGTCATCTTAAAGTTTATTTTCCAGCGGTGAAAACACTTCTTTGGGTCTGTTTTCAGAACCTGTGCATTGAAAACGCCTGCATCGCCGCCCATGATAAGATCGGCCGCTACGCCACCATGTTCACTGTGGACAAAGTGCTCACCCCCCCGATGGGAACCGTCATGGACGTCCTGAAGGCGGATGACCGCTTCAGGTGAGCAGACAAACATATATATTTTGTTGAATATCAGTTTAGTTCAGTTTATTTCAAATATGCAATAAAACAAACTAAATAATCCAATCTTAATTTCTAGATATAAAACAGATTTTGAGAAAGCATGAAAATATATAATGACTTTATTTGCATATTTGAAAAGGAGTGGGGAGGAAGTCTCAAAATAGTTGCATAAAAAAGCCTGTCTTTGTTTGTGTAACTACATTTGTTACGTCTGTTGGAAAAACAATACTTTATTCAATAAACTAGAGCTCTAAAACTTTCACACCATGGACATTAAATCTTTGATTAACTCTAAAATCTTATTAATAGGGTTTTGGATTCAGCGTCTAGTGGCCGTCAGTGGTATTACACTTGAATATTCGTTAGGATCGGCGTCACATTCAAGCCATTAGTGTTTCTCTTGTGCGTTATGAGAAAAAACTAAAATACTTGGACTTTTTACAGTGGAGTTAAACAGCTCTAGTTATAAGCTTGTAATGTAACAGTAGCAAAAACATCTGATATTTTTTATTTTATTTTTTTTGCTCTGGAGGCATCTGGCTTTTTCCTCATCGTGCTGCAGATTAAATTGACAGTATGAGCATCAGCAGGAGGTTCTGTCCAAGCAGCTGATTTTGCTCAACATTGTCTTTTCTGTAGCTGAAATAATTCCACTCAACTGAGACTGCTTTTATTTAAGTTACCAGATTTTCCTTTTCTGTGTTTTTCTTTGGGTTTTTGCTCATTTTCAGGTTGTGGTTGATCTTTGGTGGTGCGTGCATACAGAGCGTGCATGTCTTTGACCAATAATAAACTGTGTCTGCATGCAAGAGGCTGTAAGATCAGACTTAAATATCCTCTACCCGACAGACATGTTGGAAACTGAGAACCGTCAGTGTTCTGTTGTATTAAGCAGCTTTAAGGTTCTAGAGTGACGTGTGTTAAGTCATTTGTCTTGTCTTTGTGTGTCCTGTCGTATTCAAGGCCCGTATGGGTGCTTGAAATCCTTGAAAATGCTTGAATTTCAGTTTAAGTGCTTGCAATTATAACTCTGTGGTGGGATTTTATTTATTTATTTTTAATATTAGCTCTGCCAGGTTAGATTTCAGGCCAAAGCTACTTACAGAGAGGAGATACACTGTGGAAACTAAAACTTTAAATCAAAAAAGAAAATCACCTGGTGTTCTCAGGTCGACTCCAGGTACATTTTTAGGTCAATCTTTGGCTCAGTGCGAGTTTGTCTGAAGGACGCCAAGTGGCTTCACTGTTTTTGGATAAAGCATGAGGTTCTCCTTTAATTTCTAAACTTTTTGCTATTATGAAACATAATTTTAGATGTTTGTAACATAATAGAATGTACATCATTGTGGAAAAAAACCCAGTAAGTTTAAGTATTCCTGTAGATATGTATTTACCCCAGCGATGAGGTGACAACAACCTTTAAAAGTGTGTGAAAAGTGCTTGAATTTGACCTTGAAAAACTGTTTACCATCTCTCCATCTTGTGCCTTTCTAATATTGATCCACCTAAGAAAATTAGAAAGCATCATTTAAAAACTTAAAAACTATCTTCAGTGTTGAGTTAGAGATTGAGTAGAGACCTTTTATCAAAATACGATGTGCTTAAAAATGATAATAAATAAATAAAAATCATACAAACCAATACCGGCAGTTCTCTTGATCTTACAACAAAAGTCACTTTTGCATTGCATCTAATTGTGCAAATATAACTTGCACATAAAAATGTACTGAATAAAAAAAATGACAATTTTGACGAAACCTTCGTTTTTCAATTCAAAGTTTTTGTGCTGGCAAGAGGTGGTTTTTCAGGTGTAGAGCAAATGCTATATTAAGCAAAACTGCAATGGAAGGACCTTTTTTTACAACTACAGTCAGGTGAATTAACATTTAAAGTTTAAAAAGATTTAAAAGTTTTAAAAGAGTTTAAAGCTTTTAAAAGAAACACGGTGCAGTATGTGTGAACACACCAGGAAACCCAATCGTTTTTTTTAATTTAGTACAGGATAGAGGAGTAATATAGAATAATAATGAATATATCTGTAAAACAACATAATTACATTCTTCACCATATTTATGGAATGACTTCTCGTGTCATCTACGATAATAAATAAACATATCATTGCATTTGTGATTTAAAGGAAAAATGGACATTACACACTTCTGTTTTTTTGACATTTAGTAAATATGGGTAAAGTTTTGCACATATATCCAATGGAAAAGCGACTAAAAAGTCTGAACCCAAATTTGGATAAAATCAGGAGTTTCAGATGAGCATCACTTACTGTTACACTGATCATTATGGGATGTTTATGTAGCCCCTGAGCTAAAATTATTAATATCCTCAGTGTAATTTTTGCATTTCATGAATTCATCCGTGGGTTGAACTGGACTCTTTGGCTGGTTTTGGCCCGCGGGCCACATGTTTGACACCCGTGCTCCAGTGTATTACTTAACCTTCATGCCAATGTAAAGAACACGCAGGAGAATGTGGGAGGTGACAGTTACATGGTTCCAAACGCACGTCTTTCTTCATATGTGTAGATGGAGCATAAATGAGCCTTCAGCCAACACTTGGACTGTATCGTCATCGTTAACCTCTGCTCGGATCCGTGTGCTGCCAGATGACAAAGGTGTAGGAGATGGAGAGTTCGTGTCGTTTCAGGAACATTTTGCGGTTTGAGCTCCTTGAGCAGCAGTCGGAATAAAAACCCACAATGGTTTGAGCAGATGGAGAGGAAATCATTGTGTTTTCTCAGGCTCAGACCTCCTCGATCCTCCTCCTCCTGAGGGGAGTTGAGCTGCAACTCTCAGTCGGCTAATAAAACCGAGCTTTTAATCAGGAGAGAGTGCTTCATTCTGTCGGAGGAAATCTCCAGAGAGTCTTTAATCTTTCCAACATAAGAGCAGATCAGTGAAATATACCACAGTGTGAAACGCTGGCCGTTCGTCTGAGGTGGATAAATCTGTTTACAGCCTCTTTATCTCTGTTCGGTGACAGTCGGCTTTCAGAAGACTAGTTTATAAGTCTGTAATATTAGCTGAGTGAGGATCCAACCCTCATGTCATCATCCTAAAGGAAACCACATCCACTTTGACACGGACTTCTACCCACGCTGCAACCAGAATAATTATAGCTAATGAAAACTGACACTAAAACTATTAGCAAAGGGATCATTCTGTAAACTGAAATGAACGATAGAACACAAACAAAAGGGTCACTCATGTCAAACGAATCTGGTTTTGTTTTCCTCCAGTGATAAAACTTAACTTAACTTAACTTGACTTAACTTAACTTGACAACATTTGATGCACAATTTTAATGACCTTTTAATGGATGTTAGTTTCATGAATCATATTTGATACCATGCATTCATGTATTCTCCTATAAATCAGCCCAACTAATACTTGACATTGCACTTCATATCTGAAAATCCAAACCAAAGTACATTTGTTTTTGTTTTGTTTTTTTTCATTTTGTCAATTGAAGTTTATTTTCACTGAAATTTTGCATGCGGCATCTTTCTGTATTTGACAATGATTATTTTCTAGCAATCATTTTATTCAAAAATTATTACAAACACTTCAAATCCACTCTTCATTTTCCAAGATTCCTTTTGTAATAGAACGCCCCAGAAGCAGTCCTCAGCTTATAAATGATGACCCTTAAACATGTGACAAGAGACACAGTTATATTATAATCTTTAATAGATTCAAATGTTGTAAATAACTACAAACATGTATTAAAATATTTTACTTAACTATCTGAAGATGATTCATTTTCTTTTCCTGAGTCCTACTGTAGTCGTCAAATTCCAATATTTTACGATACTTTAAAAGTCCGACATGAGGCTTTATCTACATAAATAAAGAGTTGACATGATTTGTGCATCAGCCTGCAGGGGTTTGGGTTAGGTGTGTTTTTGAAGTAGCTCTGTTTGTTTTGGCTCATACAGACTTATGGTGTGTTGTTAATCCAGTAGATTTATTGAAAACCTGTTCTGTCTGAAAGTACAAACATGGACGAACAGACTGATATTTACTGGTACTATTTCATTACATGTTTTTTCCGAGTTAACTTTTCATTTCTCTGCCAGACTGTATTCATATTATTATTATTCCCAATAACCTCCTCTACCCAGGTGCAACCGCAGCTCATTTTAATTTCTTCCATCTTTCTTTTGTTTTTCTTCTTCTGATGTTTATTGGCGACTTTCGCTGTGAGTAACTTCCAGACCAGACTGTATGTCATTAGTAGATGGAAGAACTCTAACGTCACCCGTTGGTGTCTGAAATGCTACACATTTGTGATTCGACTTTCATCATGTTGGCTTTTCGGAGCTAGAAATGTCCATATTTGGACAAAAGGGGTGGAACTATGAGATTCTGAGGGGTCAGTGGGGAGCTAATGCTAAGTGCTAGCTGAGTGACGTGGGCAAACAGTAAACGTCATCAAGCACTGTGTAACGGACTGTCTGTCAGGAGAAAATATGTTTTATTAGTCAAATTAGTAATATTGACAGCAGAGTTTGACCTGAGAACTTTTTAAAGGAGGAAAAGTTTTACAAAATTAGGGATCACCTGATGACTTATTCGAGGTACCAGATGAAATTAGTGACTTAGCAGTGGAACAAAGTTTCTGGACATCCCATGCATTTGTGATATATTACATTAAAAACTCTAAGTATTGTTCCGTTCTCCAAACCTTCGTGCTCCCTTCTGTTCCATCGCGGTTAAAACTGGATGTTTCAGTAAAATAATGAAACACATCCAGGTCATGACACGTTGAATCTGTCCAGAATGTCATTATTTTTTCTTGTGAACACTGAACAAAACAATCATTTGCATTTGTTTGTGCCTGTCTGATGCAGCCACACCTTTTGAAATATAAAAAAGATTTTTCCGCAAGTATTTCATGATAATATTTGAGATTTATTTTATTTTCAGGGTGTCTGAAAACTTTCTTTCGCTATTGTACTTCCACAATGGCTTCACTTTGGAGTTCAGGTCTCTGCCCTCTTGGTTTAGTCCAAAAGTCGTCCAAAGAGTCTGTTCTTGTTGCAGATCAAGGTCAAAGTGCCCAAAGTGTTGTACAAAGATATGATAAAACTAGTAAAAATATATAAACAGGGTTTCTGCGGGTCATTAAAAAGCATTAAAAGTCATTAAATAGATTATGTGAAAATTAAAGCCTTTAAATGGCATCAAAAGCATTAAATTTGATGTTGAGAGGCGTTAAAAAATTAAATACACTTGATGGAAAGAAATGCACGATTTAGTTTGATTTTATAAACATTTAATCATTTTGATTGGACGTATAGTGTGATGATTGACAGGTGGAACCCTTTAACTATTATTTATGACCAATACACAAAATCACAACACCGGATGCTTGGAATGCAACGTGCTGTAAACATGTTCATGCTGTGGCGAAAGAGCGAAGGGAAT
>JAPTYQ010000002.1:6114510-6129862 GCA_029814465.1 Ostorhinchus cyanosoma | reverse complement strand
CTAAGTGAATTGTGTTGTGCTCACATTTTAGTAGTAACTCATGGCCGCATATATATATATATATATATATATATTTTTTTTTTTTTTTCTCATGTCACCAAAGGGGCTCCGTAGTTAATCCTACAGATGACATTTGTGATTACAGGCTTTTCCCTTGAGTTTTCTATGTGGGTTTAATATTATCCTTAATTGGGTGAAGATTGAGGAGTCTGGAAGGCCGTCTGCAGTTACACCGTACATTTTCAATAAAAATATGTAATTTAGCTTAATTTCTGATCATTTTTATCAGTAGGCATGTGTAGAAAATTTTGGAAAAACATCTAAAAAGTCCCAAAAGCTTCCAAATTCAAGTCCACTGGACATTAAGTGCACTTATCAGAGAAAACCTTTTACTCATGTTTGATGCTCTCATTGTTTGTCACATTAATTTGACTTTTGATTCTCGAGATGGTGTGAGTTCTTCATTCTGAATCACTCTTGATGTTAGGGAAAATCCTGAACTACTTGTTAGTGCAGTGTGAGCTTAAATTTCCTATCACAGTATTTTTTTTTAATTCTGGAAGTTTCCTTTTTGTACTTTATGAGATTGCATCTAATTCTGTGGGAAAAACTGAACATATGAATTGATCCAGTACCCCAAAAAAACAGGAAAACGAGCTTTGACATATTTAACACCATAAAAACAGTTAAAGTACAGTCGTTCCCAGTTTCTGGAGAAATCGAAGATGTGTTGGTTTTTATGTAAAGCTCAGAAGTGTTTTTCAAGACTAAATGTAGTTAAATGTGATTACATTTGTATTAAAAGAGGTAAAAGTTTCCATTTTGATGCATTTTGATCTAAACATAAAAAAAATAAAACACATGTTTTCTCCATAAACATTTATTCTCAAATAGTTTAAGAAAAAATAGATTTTTTTTACAACATTTTTTCATTATATCACTTTTTATACAGTACTTTATGTGCGTTTAGAAAAAACTCAACACAGACATCAGTTAATGTGGCAGCAGTAGACTGCCGGCGCTTCCGAGGCTCGGAGACAACGGAAAGGATGCTGGGATAAGACGAGGAAAACCCAACGCGAACTCGAAACAAACTGAAGCGGCTTCAGTTCTGCACCAACGGAGAAAGGGTGCAGTTTTAACACAAGGAGAGAAAATAATCTGAAATGAGTGCAAAATGGATTTAAGGAGATGACCAACGGACGAATGGAGACTCAGCAAAGATACATTCAGACAGACAGACAGACAATCAGACAGACAGGTACACGATCAGTCAGATAGACAATCAAACAGACGGACGATCAGTCAGACAGACGATCAAACAGACAATCAGTCAGTCAGACAGACAGACAGACTGGTGGCCAAAGTACACGTTTTGTTTCCTCCAGTAAAAATACAAATACTATTATACAGAAAAAGTAGAAGAACTGATTAAAAGCTCTGTTTTGGTCTGATATTGCACTAACTGGATTTGTTCTAATGCTGAAATAAATCACAATTAACACTAAATCATAAAACACAGACACTGGCTGTGGTTCCATAGTGTTCAATTTGTGGTAAAATGCACTGATACTGTTTTTCTTACTATTTAGGCTGAAACGACTCCACAGTGATGTAAAATAAAAAATAATTGCTGACACCTGCCAAATGCACCAAACTAAATTAAAAAGTCCATTTAGAAAATATAGGAAGTAGAAAGTATGAATATTTGTGTTAGAATGTGAGCAGGTGGATAGAGTAGTAAGTGCAGATAGCTGAAAAATCTACTGAAGTATAGAACTGGAGTATTGGTACTTGTGTTACTTCCCACCTCTGCAGGCAGGCAGACAGACAGACGGACAGACGGACAGATGGACAGGCAGACAGGTGGAGGTGTGCGATCCTGTTTCATTTAGTTGAACACATGCGAGGCAAGCGGAGAACTTTGGCAACACGTCAGGCTGAAAATACAACAGACATCTTCTTCACTGGTGTCACAGTGCAGAGTGGAGGGGGAGGGGCAGGGGGCGGGGTCACATGACGTGCTTCTGGATGCCCGGGGTGAACTCCTTGGCGTTGGGGTTCAGGCTGCTGTGGATCTGAGAGCAGAAGAACATCGTCAAATAGGGGCTGGACTTTCTAAAGGTCTGCTGGATCCACTTTGGTGTTTAGAGACGTTACGCATCGACAGTCATGTGACCAATAACTGAACGTCTTGAAATTCAGTAGGAACTTCAGGACAGGAAGTGGCTCAAAGTGAGTTTTATGTCCATGCGAGACGAAATAATGCAAATGAGACGCAACTAAGGCTGAGGCTAATGTTCGACGTCACCGACTGATCTGCTGATTATTTTCTTTCTTAATAAGACTGTTCAAATTTATCAAAGGTCAGAAAAGGGTTAAAAAATATTGAGCAGCGTTCTCAAGTGTTTCCTCAAATGTACTGCTTGATCCACAAGCCAAAGTTATTAAATTTAAAGTCATGAAGTAGGAAAGAAAACAGTAAATACTCAAATGTAGGAGGACACTGAATGTAAAGAGGTTTCAGTTATTCTTAAAAAAAAAACTCTAACTGTTGCAGAACTCAGGATATTATTCAAGCAGTGAAAATTTGTTTTGATAAAGTTTTTGGTCTGTGTTTGATGATGGATGTTTTCAGACGTAGAAACTAAAGATGCCTCCAAAAAGGGCTTTGTCTTTTTGCCTTATCTTTTTTTGTTCATTTATAATTTAGCTCCATTGACAACAGGTGACACTTTTCCATAGAATCATTTTCTTTTCCAGTTGTACAAAGTCTTTACCATTACAAATGTACAAAGACAAAATGGAAAGTTAAATAAATCCCTCTAAAAACAACAGGATAATGGAAAATCTAAAAACAAATACAAACCCATCAGTGTAACAGAACATCCGCCAGAACTATGTGTTTATTACGTAGGTGTGAACGAAGAAAGAAAGAAGAAAGAAATGTTAAGCGCTAGGCAGGAGGACGCTAATGGGAACACATTCCAGTCTGTGTGTTTAACTCCGGGGTGTCGAAGTCGTTTTAGTTCAGGGGTCACATTCAGCCCAATATGATCTGAAGTGAGCCAGGCCAGTGAAAGAATAACAGAAAAAAGTCCAGTTACATTATGAAAAAAGGTTTTACATTTACAAAGTTTCCTTTAGAAATGTGAATAACAAGAACAGCCTGAAATTTCTTAAGAAAAATAAGTACAATTTATGCCTCAGTTTATCATTTACACTTTATCGTTTACACTTTACAATTACAAATACACAAAACATTTAGTAACAGACAGAATATTGTTAAAATTACACTTAAGATATTTCAGGTTAATATTTGTTCAGGTTATTCACATTTTCTGTGAAAGGATAGTTTGTAAATAAACATTTTCATGCAGTTGTACTTTTTTTACACTAAAGCAGAGAGAAAATTTTGGATTTGTCATTATTTATATGATATAATAGTATTTTACGGGTCTGTCCAACTTTAGATCATATTGGTCTGTATGTGGAATCTGAACTAAAAAGATTTTAATGCCAGTGTTTATCATGTTCAGCTTTATTTTCTCCCACGCGTCAGATTGGACCCTTTATCGGACCAGTTTTTTGACCCCTGTAGTTTAACTCCACTCCAGTTTGTACCGGGTTGAATTAACCGTATAACTGTCTGAACACTCACCACGATGTCTATGTCGGCGTCTGCGTGGATGTCGCCGTCCAGGACCAGTAGGCCGATCTGGTCCTGCAGTTGGCTGACGGTCTGAGAGGAGGGGAGGTCTCTGGACGGGATGAACCACTCCCACTGCTCCTCCTCCTCCAGCATCTCCTGGAAACAGCGCTCGATGAACTCCTCCTCCCACAGCTCCTCCTCCACCTGCAGGACGCACAGATGCAAGCAGAGGGCGGGGTCACAGGTTAAACTGGTCCGCATGCAGCCCTACTGGTTTTACTGGATCACATGGAGAGAAACTACAACTGTACGACGGGTTGAACAAATGCAACGCCCTAACGATTATAAACAGACGCAATAATTAACCATGAATCTGTCTGTTCTTAAGTGGACGAATAGTTTGAATGACTTTTACTTCTAAGAGGCGCCGATTTTCCAAATTCCTACTTGTTTCTGTCTTCTAGACAGTTCGTGAAATGTGTTTGGAACGGACATGTGTTGTAAAGGGTAAAGTCACTATTTAGTGTGACCTCTGACCTCTTGACTGTATCTCTGGTTTTATGGTAACTGTTTGCAGTGACTATTAAGAGCATGGTCGGATCATTAGTCAGCCTACAGATACTTAGAGTCTTATGATTCGTTGAATTTCTTGGGAGGTTTGCTTGTAATCTGTTAGCAGGTTTAGATTGAATGGCTTTAAAGCACGGGTGTCAAACTCATTTGAGTTCAGGGGCCACATTTGGTCTGAAGTGAAAAAATAACACAAATAATGTCAACTCCAAACTTCCATTATATGATGGAAATGTTTACATTTACAAACTACGCTTTAAAACTGAAGAACATGAAAAACCTAAAATTTCTGAATTTCCCTAACCCTTCAATAATTGTGATCCTTTGTTGGTGGTTCTGTATTTCCCCTCTTCCTTGTAATAGTTTTTTTTTTTTGCAAACCTCTAAAAGTACCTTAACCAAGCATATGTTGTTTCCCCACTGCACTTCCCTCTGACAAGTTGCACAAATACAGTCCATCCCAGCACGTTGGAATCTCTTACCCTGTAATTTGTTGTATCACTCCACACACCATCTCCCAAAACAGTTATTTTATCACATTTCCAAAAGACGTGTGTGATCTACATCAGATTCTCCACATTCTCTCCAACCTTTCTGCTGTGATTGAATAATATCTTACGTGTAGTTTTTGCTTTTCACAAATGCATCCCACAGGCCAGATTGGACCCTTTGGAGGCCTGCATTTAGCTCCTGGGCTGCATGTTTGATACCACTGCTTTAAAGTAATGGTCAAACATTTATACCATACTGTACTCCTATTATTCCATTTATAAAATCTGTCCTTTTCTACTGTGGCACTCTAAGATTCTCTGAATGAAAAGTGTGTTATAAATAAAATCTATTATTGTTTTATCATTTATTACAATGGTACAGTACATAAAACTCTGAAGAGAAAAGAGATTCTTTTTCCCACAGATTCAGTGTGAGCCTCCAGGAAAATGAGCTCTGATTACAAAAAAGTATCTGAATGAAAGTACCTGCTTCATTCATTCATTGATTACCATCAGACTGATTTCATTTGGAAACAACACTACCTTTATAGCAGTCGGATTCTGAACTGAATAGGGTCAATTCCATTTTCTCTGGAGAAGTATCACTGTTGAACCACTTTGTTCACTCAGAGTTCTGTTACTCGCAGCTTTTTGAATATGATAGGATCTCAGTCATACCTAACAGGAGACAAAACTGGAGCTTCAACGAACCGACCTCAATCTGCAGCTTTTCTAATACAGGATTAGTTACAGACAACAAAAATCTAAAACCACTGTAATTAGATGGATCATATCTGCCCTGAGAGGATAAAGACTCTTTCAGAGGCTGTCAAACCTTTATTCTATTTGTTAAAACTGAAAAATTGACATTTTGCTGTTTTTTCCACATCTAGATAAATCAGACCAATATCAAAAACTACTAAATATGGACTAAATCAAATTGAGGTCAGAGTTTTTAAAAGCCACTTTCACCCACTCTATTTATGAAAACTCACAAACTCATACTTCACCCATTTCCTCTCACAGCTACACTGTACACCAGACCAGTTCCAAATCAAATCTTAGACTTTAAAACCAACTTTTTTATAAACTCTGTTTGTGAATATACAAAAACACTGTAGTTTTGTATAGTTGTCCAAACCTAAAGCATCCCTGCTCAAATCTGGACTGGATTATCCTTGAAAGGACAGTGATTTACACTTCAAGAGATCTTTCTGATTTGTGAAACCTTTAGTTTCCTTTTATTTTTTTCCAGCGTTGGTTAAAGGAAAACATAACATTTTACAGTTTTTCTTTCTACAGTCACCTCACTCTAATGCAGTGTAAATGACATTATCCCAGGGAGACTGAAGACTGAAACAGATTTTCTGATTTTGATCTTGTATAACAACTAGGCTAAGGTTTAAAAGTACTACACTTAGACTGATCAAATCTAGACTAGATTATCTCAGTGTCATTAAAGATTCTTTGATTTGTTATGAGTTTCTGATTTAGGAAACAGTTGTTCTACATTTTAAAGGAAAACAAATTGCATTTTAGTTTCCCCTCATTTAGCTAAAAGCTGTAATAACGATTGCATTACTGTGATGAAATATACATTACCTCAGGGAAAATGAAAACTATAAAACTCATTTTCCAATTTATGACGCCGTTATTCTACCTGTGAAAATGAGGAAGTTTGGATTGCGATATTTTTTTCTCACATCAAACCAGAACTAGATCCAAATCCACTATGGATAGAGTCAGATCTAGTTAAGTCGGGTTTAGTCCTGGTGCTCCTGGACCTGGTCCTCACCTGTCTGTTGAACTCCTCTTCGTTCTCCATCCACATGTATTCTGCGAACGGGTTGTCATCGGAGATGAGCTGGCTGCTCAGGATCACCTCGTTGCTGATGATCATGTTCGGTGAGCTGTTGCTGAGACTCGGATCTTTCATTTCAGTCCTCCTGGGGTCTGTTCGGTCCACCTGTCGGACACACATTAGGGGACAGACATGGATCAAGTCACCTGTTCACAACAATCTGTCTGCTGTTATATGAGCCTGTGATGGCCGCGGTCTCACACAAATAGCAGCCATTTTTAACAGTAACAAAAGGACCAGCTCCCACACAAACAACACCAACACGACGGTTAAACGCACCTGTAACACCCTGAAACGACTCTGTGTGTTCTTAACGACAGGAAAATACCTGGCAGACGGTCTTTGTTGAGGGCGTCTGATCCAAACGGTAACTCTGTGTCCAACTGTTAGACTGTAATGGCTACCTCTGTTTGTTTACATCTGCAACGTCACCGTGTCCTCTTCGCTGATTGGACAAACCCGAGCATTGCCCTGATGTACAGCAGCCAATCAGAAAGTAGGACGCGGTGTTGTTTGTAGCTTTGGCCTTGGTTTGTGATTAGTGTCATGTTCTAACGCATTTTCATTTAACAGGTTATTTATTTACGAAAATATCTATTTAAAACAAGTTATTTTCATGTTATAAGATATTTACTCCACAGTAGATGACATGTTATAAAAGAATAATTACAATGGTTTCTTGTCATTGTTGACATTGTAAAGAATAATTTTTTAGTTAAAATCTGTTTTAGTTGCTCTTTATGGCAACAAGAAATTGCACACAGCAAATAATGAAAGGTAGTTTTTCTTGATAACGTTTTCTTTCATTTTTTAAACAATTTATATTGCTGTAAGTATATCCAAATATTTCTCTTGCTGAAACATAAGTTTGTATGTCATAGGGAAAATGTCTTGTTATAGTCTGATAATACCTGGTTGTGACATAACCATTTTTGTGTCTATTTAATTTTTTTTTCTCTTTTTTGTTGTTGATGTAGCCCTTTGTTTTGGTTCCTTTTAATTCGTTGTGTTTTTGGTTTATTTCTTTTTTATTTTGTGCGTATTTTCTTCACTGTAGATTCATTTCTTATTTTTGTTTATTTTGTTGATAATATTTTTTTTCTTTTTGAATGTTTGCTTTTAGTAATAAAAAAACTACTTATTTTTAGTTCATTTTTATTGTTTCTTTCCAGTAGTTTGAAATAAGTCACATTACAAATGTATGATGTGACTGTGCTTTTGAAGCTTTAATGTATGATTGGAATGACACATTTAGGGTTAAGTGGTTATTTTTATCATTCTTTCATTAGCCATGTATTTATATATTCCGCTTAGATAAATGAAAAATGAAAATATGTATGTAGAGGACGTTTTACACACACACACACACACACGCACGCACGCGCACGCACGCACGCACGCACATATATATGTTTATATATATCACATAATAAAACTGGACATATATGGACGTATTGGAGTCTGAAGATGAATGCTAATAATATCGCGATATTTCATATGCACTTCCGGTTCAACAGGATTCATAGGACTTAGCAGGGTCTGTAATTGTTGCTAACTACTAACTGACTACGCAGTAAGGTAAGACTGTTTACCTTTACGTCTGCACCTCTCACTAACTATATTTATCATGAGCTAACAACGCACATCGTCTCTATGTACGAAACAAAAATATACCAGTTAATTAAAGGACAGTATTTGCACGCAGGACTTTGTAGGATAGTTCAATCATATAATGTTAGCCGGTCGTTGTATGCTAATCCGCGTTAGCCATGTGTCTGTTATCATATGTTTAAGTACACAGATATTCTGAAGGTATCGGAAGCAGATGTCCGATGGACAAATAAATTAACTGTGTTTGTGGATGTAGAAATTGTTAAATCTTATAAAACACTTGTAGTTTAGCTCCTTGCTGTCCATACTGACGCCTCGTCATGGATCAGAGTGTATGAGTTCATGTATCTACCTGCAGATCTTTCCGAAAGGAGAGTGGAGTAGACAGTCATCCGCTGCCCAAGTCCACATGTAATGTAGACAGGGACATTCTGAGGCCAAGATTTCTTTACATACTCGGGTTAAGATGCGAGTTCAAATCAAACTAAAGTTGGGCAAGAACCAAAGCAACAAAGACTTTATTAGGAAACACAAGAGCTTCTGTCGAGGTTAAATCCCATCAACATTAACATACTATACTCATCACTACATGGGCTTCATAGTTCTAATAATTATTCTCAACAATTTCATGGTCCATTCAGTTATCATATGCTTATATACACATACACACAGCAGGCAAAATATATTTCCTGTTAAAACAAGAAAACTAACAATATTGTATCCAACACACATCTGTAAATCATATGCAAGTGTTCAAAAACAGACAACAGTATGAGCGGTGTTTGAAGGAAGTTTAAACTCTTTATTCGTTTTTATTTAGAACATATACCACTCTCATTTCTCTTTGTAAAACTTGTGGACCAGATTTTAACTGAAGCATCTTCAGACGTCCACCCTTCATAGAGTATTTCACAGTTTAAAGTCCTCAGGGGGCTAGGAGTTTTTCTGCTCTGGCCTTTTCACCTTCTTTCGTTTTATTGGACACAGTTGCTCTTTCTTCCCTCCTCTTTATCAGATGAGCGCCTGTCAACCTTTAACAGTCTGTATTTTTATTTTTTTTCAAAAAAATGTGCATATTTTACACACAGTCTCTTTTTTTCTGAGTTCTGATCCATCAGTCTAAGGCCTGTGTCCTCCTCTGCCCTGTCTCCACTTATAGGCTTCTTTAATTCCCTGTCATGTTCTCTTTCAGTAAATTCCAGCTTTAACCTGCTCAGTGACTGTTAAAGAATTGCAGTCAGTGTCTTTCATTTTCATTCACCTGTAACTGTGCGCTGGCCTCTGTCCTTTTGTGAGGCAGCGTTTGAAGGATGTGTCTACCTCACTCTGTTTCAGCAGACATCAGACATTCAGAAGAGAAGAGGAGGATCCTTCACTTTCACCTGTTTGAATCTTTTCAAGACAAACTGACGTCCTTAAATCACTCGACACCTGCTTCATTCTTTATCTTGACTCACCTGTGCTGACGCTGTGAGGCCTGACAGCAGCTCCAGCTCATCACATCATGTCTCAGAAGTCACAGTCAGACGGCGGGCAGAAAGGCTTCGCCGTGGGCCGAGGGCTCCTCGCCGCCGCAGAGACCTTGAACTTCAGCATGAACGAGCAGCGCTCTGGCCGGCAGATGGGGGGTATGGCCTCAGGTGTGGGAATGGGTGGTAGTAGTGGTGGCGGTGGTGGGAGGGAGGGGCAGGAGGGCAACTCCACAATGTCCCGGCGTGGTGGTGGTGGTGGTGCAGGCGGAAGTCTTGGCAGCACCATGAAGCTTTTTGCAAGCTTGGGGTTGTCTCCATCTGACCTGGATGCTCTGGCTCAGATCCCCGAGGAAGAGATCAGCGTGGAGACGCTGCCGCACCTCCTCATGCAGCTCAAGAGTCGCAAGGGTGATGCCGAAGAACGGCGCGGTGCACCGTCCATGTCCTCTGACTCAGCATATCGAGGAGGTGGGGACAGCTGGGATGATGGACCCATGGGGAGGATGGGAGGGGATTCTCTGGGTCAGAGTTCAGGCCGGGGCCAGGCCTCAGCAAACTTTGGATTCACTTCCATGCAGGACTCCTCTTCCAGCCGGGGCTTCGGCTTAGGTTTTGGTGGTGGTGGTGGAGGAAACCGAGAGCGGTCGTACTCTGACCTTTCCCGCCGTGACTCGTATGGCGGACTCGGTATGGGCCCGCTGAACTCTGACTCCATCTTTATGCAGAGGAGGATGGGCCCGCCATCACAGGGGAAAATCCAGGACTTCTTGGGAGTTATGCCCACCATGTTCCCCCATGTCTGCTCTCTTTGTGACTTTGATGTGCATTCCACCATGGTGAGTACCGTCCAGCCTCCTTCCTCTGTTCCTCTGCGACTAACATGTAACATGTTTCAATGCAGACGCCTCAGCTCATGTCTTCTGTCCACATCAGTCCATGAAAGGTGGTCTTCAAAAAAACAAAAAACAAAATCCAGTTTGATCATTTAATTAAGTCTTCTTACAGCATGCACAGAGGCTTCATGTTCTCAAACTTTGACCTGTTGAAGTGAGTTCTCTTTAACTGTCATCAAACTTCTTTTAAAGGAATAGTCGACCCACAAATTCACTTCTTGTCATCTTTTTATTATCAGTTGATAAAGATTTTGGGTTCATACTAGTGAGTATTAGCAGCTTCAGCCTCTTCTAAGACGACAGTAGTGCCTGATGTTACACAGTAAAGCATGCCTATGCCCTCTTTGGTTTTGGGTAAATCTCTTTGGATTCATAAATGATAAATTCTTTCATATTAGAGACGAGAGTTTGTTCAGTTAATCGGTATCTGCAGAACTTTGTTCACATTGTACCTCCTCAACTGGAATGAATGATTTCAACTGAAAACAATACTTCAAAATAGAATTGGCTTCCATTTTTACTTTTTCAGTTAGTTTCTTCATTATAAGATGAATTTATTTAATGGTGGAACAAAACATCCCCACAGGATTTTATAAAATCTGGGGGTTTATGTGATATGTTATATTATGATGCTGCCAGATGGATATTTTTACTAAATCATACAGATTCCTCTGCCAGTTTAACTCCGTGTTGCAATGATTCACAGGTGGAAGTTGCATCCATTGACTACATTTACATGTATTTAATATTCTGGGATTTGACCTTTTTCCAAATAAAACATCCTGAGAACCTATTTTTAGGGCGAATGACAATTGACATTCCGCTACAATTCCTATTTCTTGTGAAAAATAATACAAAAAAAATACAAAAAAAATACAAAAGCTAAGACTCCGCACTTGCACCATTTTGGCAAATCCTTTCAGATGCAGAATGCAGCGAGTCAATACAAAACTCCTGCTTTTTTCTGTTTTTAGGATTTATTTTTCTCTAAACATAACAGTCTCTGTATCACAATTTAGCAATTCTATGATACGCCACAATGTCAGAAAGTATTATAATTGGATCAGTGGTCTCTGTTTCCCGCCTCTATTATTTAGGTATTTACTTGTATATTTAGTTCAAGGATTTTCCAGGTTCTGACGGAATCTGATGCTTCATACACTGTCTGTTTTTTTGTGAGATGGGGGGTGATAATGGCCAATTGACTTCCTTTTTCTTGCTTTCACCCCTGCTTTTTCTTCAAGGGTAAAACAGAATCCAAAGTTAAGAAGTAACGCATAGATATTAAAAATCTAAGACCTGGTATTTGTGTTAGTTTTGGGTGAATTCAGATGGAAGCAGCTGGTTCGAGTGTGTAAGTCTGTTTGTATCTGTAGGAGTGGAACCAACACACAAATGGACTTCGACATGCAGAGAACAGACGGCAGCTGCTCGACATGTGAGTCACTCAGATACTCGATGCCTCTACTGTACCATCAACGCAGGGTTTAGAGTTGTTGGACATGTTGTTGAGGGTTAATGTCTCCCTGTTGTGTTTAGGTATCCCGACTGGGACCCTGGCATGGACTCGAGCAGAGGGTAAGACACTAACACAGTTCAGTAATCATGTTTTCATAAAATTGATCAGTGAACGTGAGGTAGAATGTTCTGTTATTGTTTTCTATCGTTTTGCTCATTCAGACTGTCTTCATTGTCTTGAGAATAGTGGCTGCTGGAAAGAGAGCTACCTCAAATAATTGTAAAAACTTTTTTTCTTTTTATGCAAAATTCAAGACAACAAGTCGAACAGTAAAAGGAAAAAAAAGTCAGTCTACAACTACCTCACTGTGGCTCCTCAACAACACTTTATGTTTGAAGGTGGAGGAAGAAGTGGAGCTTATGTTGTCCTACCCCGATTTTACATGACTAATATATTCAGTCCACAAGAAAGAACAGGTCAGCCACTAAATTACTGAAAAAGAGCACAAGTTACAACAAACCATAGAGAACAGAACAAAACAGTCCAGCTGTGTTTCCTTCTTCGTTCACTGACGTCACCATCATGGATCAAACTGCTTTTCCTCATTCTTATATTCATTTAAAAATTGCATTTTAAACATTCCTTTAAACTGATGTATGTTTTTACTTTGGTTTAATTCATGTTAGACTCCCATAATTTAACCTGTGATTTATTCTGTATGGTCTCTATATCCTGCATTAGTTACCAGTCTAACGGAGATTACATTCATTTAGAAAAGTTTTTATCAAATAAGGAAAAACATGAATCTGTATCTATTATGGGGTTATTAGAACTTTTTGAAACCATGATGATCAGGAGGCTGCTAACTGTTTTAAGCCATGAAAACCTGTGTGTTTATTGAAATATTAATATTAAAGGTATGTGATGAGTGACAGAGCTGCTCTCTTCCAGTAGGGGGCTCCTGGACCCCCCTAACCTGTCTTCAGGACTACTGGGACCGGCCCCCATGTCTTCAGGTTCATCATCAGGAGGGATGTCGTCCAACTGGGGTAAGAGTCTCTGAAAGACACACTGATGCATCTATATGTGATCTGTGCATTAACATGTAACAGGGTTTGTACGGGTGCTTGAAATCCTTGAAAATTTTTTAATTTCAATGTTGTGTTTTCAAGGTCTGGAAAATGCTTGAATTTTAGTTGCACTTATAACTCTGTGATTTATTTATTTGTTTTTTTAATTATCTCTGCCAGGTTAGATGGCAAGCCAAAGCTACTTACATTTAGAAAAAATAAAACTTTAGGTCAAAAAAGTAAATGAATGGGAGTCGACACCAGGTACATTTTTATCTTAATCTTCGGCTCGGTGTGTCTGAAGAACGCCTCCATTTTCCTGGATAAAACTTTATGTTCTTGTTTAATTTCTAAATGCTCTGCTATTATGAAACATCATTTTAGATGTTTATAGCATAACACAATGTACAATATTGTGATTAAAAGTCATGAGTATATGTCTTCCTGTACATATGTATTTTACACAGTGATAAGGCGCTGTGCTGAAAATTTTGAAAATGACCTTAAGAAGTGCTTGAATTTGACTTTGAAACCTTTGAATATGACCTTTTGTATGAACCTTAATGTAACTGTGCTCGTCTCACTGTTATGATGCATCTGTGCATGAGTTTGGACCCTGGTCTATGATTGTTTGTGTTTCAGGAGGCGGAGCTTCTGGTCTGTCAGGGATGAACCAGCACGGACAAAATAAGGTCAGTCTGACTCATGTGGAATTCAACTAAAACAGGCTCCAGATCAGGGACAGCAGCTCATTATTTTCATGAAGGAGGTCAACAGAAGGGGTAGAGTAGTAAGAGAAGGTAGATTACATGAAGTGAAACCAACCGCATAACTGTGAAAGGCTCAAGTGTTTTACCACAGATTATAATACTATAAACTACAGGAGAATGGATGTGTTATAATGATGTTACTTATAATGGTAATATTTTCATTGATCAGCTGAGAAGCAGGGTGGTGGTGGTGAAATACGACAGGAAGCCGCTCAGCAACAAGACCCTGTTCGCCTTCACGGAGCCGTTTGGTCGCCTGAGGGAACATCTGATCCTCAAGAACAAGGTGAGACCCTGATCCACGAGGTGGGCTCGAACAGAGTCATGAACCTGTGACCCAGAGCAGTAGGTTTCTATTAAAGCAGGTGAAGGAGCTTGTTTTAACATGACATGTTTCATCTGTCATCTGCAGTGACCTCAGTCTGACGCCTTTGGCTTGTCTGGAAAAATGAAGTGAAATAGCAGTGATTACTGTGGAACTGATCTGTGTGTGTGTGTGTGGGGGGGGTTCGCGTAGTTCGGACCACGCCCCCCTTTCTGGAGGGGAGGCAAGGGGTATTGTTTTTGTTCAGTTTGTTTCTTTAACAGTTTAGCAGTAAAACTATTGGTTGAATTCATACCAAACTAGGTTTATAGATTGCCAGTGACCCAGAATAGCTGTGATTGCATTTTGGGAAAAGCTAAAAATGTAGTCCATGCTCTGGTGTTCCGGTATCTTCTCTCTCAGTCTTTGACAATGTTCGATAATGTCATTTCTCAGTGACTCAGTTGAAAGTGCTTTGTTGTCTTTCGTGCTGATCCTGATCATTATGGTTTTGTGTTTTTCAGGCCTTCTTAGAGATGGACACCCATGAAGCAGCTCTGGACGTGGTGAACTACTACGAGCAGCATCCGGCGTCTCTGTACGGCAAAGCGGTGTCCTTCTACCTGTCCAAGAGGCTCATGGTCATCGAGGTAACGGACGGAAGAGTCTTTAACACCAGGTGAGACCCGGGTTCAGAGCCTGAGTCTGAACGGCTTTGTGTTTCACCTTCAGAAAGCCAATCGCTCGTCTGACAGGATGATGGACAGACCTGTCAGAGAGGTCAAAGGTCACGGCAGCCAAGTGGTCTTCTTCTCCAACCTGCCCAGAGAGGACGAGAAGAAGAAGGAGCTGCTGACCATCGCCGGACGATTCGGGACCGTGGAGAAACACCTATTCTTAAACGAAGAGGTAATAGAGACACATTATTCATAAACAAACAGCCCTCATTGTCATTATTAACTGCTGTACCTCACAAGAATCAGTTCTTTCTATCTTTTTAAAAACCGAACTATGTTTAATATTTGTTTTATCTCCACACTCAATTTGTTCCACAGTTTTACTCCACAGATGGTAACACAGAAGTATGTTGCGCAGGTTCCATGTTAATATTGTGGTTAATATTATTTAAATGATGATCTTAATGTTGATGATAGAATCTGTTATCTTGGCTTAAATATGCGACTGGTTAGAACCTGTTT
>JAPTYQ010000002.1:6055426-6069310 GCA_029814465.1 Ostorhinchus cyanosoma | reverse complement strand
AAACCCACATATAAATACATATATATATCAATACATTATTCATAAAGAAACAACTCTCATTGTCATTGTTAACTACTGTACCTCACAAGAATCAATTCTTTGTATCTTTTACTTTTGTCCAACATTAACAAAGAACTCTTTAAACTTATTCACCTCCAGGTGCCTGTTATTGATATTGATATCATTGTCAATAAAGTAATTTGTGTAATTCCCCTTACTGGAAGCATTTCTAGTAATACTATTTAATACATTCCATATGCCTTTAATATTATTCTTATTATTTTCTAGTATTTCATTATAGTATTCTTTCTCACATATTCTCATATTTGTTAACTTATTTCTTTATTTCTTGTATTTATTTTCTGCCTCCTTAGTTCTATACTTTATAAACTCTCTATATAGAATTTCAATTTACTTGCATTTTTTTTTAACCCCTTTGAGATCCATTGATTATCCTTGTTTTCCTCTTCTGCTGTGTTGTTTGGACAATGTTTATCATATAAAACTTTAAACATGCTTAAAACTATCATAAGCCTTGTCAACATGTTTCTCTTTATAATCTGGGTCCCAGTCAAAGGCTTGTAGATTATTTTTTAGTTTATCCAAAGATTCCTCTGTTCTGATTCATCTATAGTGATGGCCATTGTCTACATTAATGTTTCTGTAGTTGTTGCTGTAAATAGTAAAAACTGGCAAGTGGTCACTGATATCATTAATAGTCCACTCACTATGATATTATCTACAACATTTGTCCACTGTTAATGTTGCACAATGAGTAGTGATCCTGCTGGGTCTGGTGATTTTTAGAAACAGATTCCAACTGTATAGTGGGTTTATGAAGTCTACTGTAATTTGATTTGGATTCAGCAAATTGATGTTAAAATCCCCACAAATGAACATTACTATTTAATTTGCTTTTGAAAGGTATTCCTTCATCTGTCAGGGTTAACCCTAACTCAACAAACACTCAGATGCAGAGAATACTTTTGAAACATACTTTATTAAATTCACACTGCCAGAGACCTCTTAACAGAGTGACAAATAAAGCGGCTATGAAATTATTTAACCTAGCTATCTGAAAATTACAGATCAGGTTTGATGAAGTAAGAAAAAAATATAAACAAAGAAAATCACTCCCAACAGAGGAAAAAACTCTAGCGAACTGAAAATGGCTATGAAAGGTTAAACCAAATCAAAATCACTTCCGAAGAAGGGAGAATAAAAAAAGGCTATTAAATGCACTAAACAAAAATAGCAAAAATATTTTAAAGAAAATCGCTCTAGAAAATCAGAGAAATAAGATTAACTTTAACTTTAAAATGTCTAAACTAAATTACTCCAACGGAGGAAAACTACAAGCTATGATCTAAATCTATGAAACTTTAAATGACAACACAAAATCACTCCAACGGAGGAAAGCAACAAGGCTATGAACTTTAACTATGGCTAATGAAAACTAAGTTATAGAAATTACAAACAAACGATCACTCATCTAGAGGTAGAAAGCCTTACGTGAAAATACTCAAAGGCTGTGGTCAAGAACAAGGAAGCAGGCTCAGGTGAATTGGTCGATGGACGAAGACACACTGCCACAAGACAAGGGGAACACAGATTATTTAAACGCATGAGGTTAATGGGAACAGGTGGAGACAATTGGTAATTTGGTCAAACTCCAGGTGACACATGAGGAAGGGTAACTCTCCTCTCGTTTCAGAGCAAGTGCTCTGAAACGAGAGGAGAGTTGCGCTGTCAAAATAAAACAGGAAATGACAAGACAAAAACTCGGGACAAGACAAACCTCACCACGGTGTGACACCATCCATTTTTAAAATGAGTCTATATTAGAGCTTGGTGCTCTGTATATGCAACTCACAATGACATTTTTCTTTTTCTCCATAAATATTTCTACAGTGACACATTCTAATACCTTATCCACCACTGTTGACATTTTTTCCACCACCTTGAAATCAAGATTCTTGTTAACAAACAAAGACACACCACCCCCACTCTTGTTTTGTTTGTTTGTGTAGACCATCTCATAACTTTCAATTCCAAAATCCATACCCCTACTGCTATTTTAACTAGGTTTCTGATATCGCAATAAAAGTGAAGGGACATTTGAACTGACTTAAAAAGTACTTGACATTTTGAAAGCTGGCATGAATTCTTCTGCTGTTCAAATGGATTATTGACAGACAGTTCTCCGTGTTAATGCTGCTGTTAAATTGTTCCTGGGTATAATAGTTACAGCTTTCATTGATGTAAGAGAAAAAGGTGTTATCCGGATCAATGTCATTTTCAGCATTATGTGAATGATGTTCAGTATACTGGAAATTTGTTAACTGCAGATCATCATACTCTGTGATATTTTGCAGTAAATTATTGAGTCCAGTATGAGTATAAGTTGTTCATGTTACCATAAAGAACTCTGAGTGTCTGCATACCAGGTTATAACTGCATGTGTCCATGTCCATGTCTGTTATGTCAAAGGTAGGCAATATCTACTTTTTGTCTTGCAGCTCGCAATTCTGGCATCAGTTCTTTCCTTTTCCTTTTCACAGCATCAGTAAAGTCCTCTTTGATGCCAATTTTTGTTCTCTTGGTTCATTGCAGAATGGCAGATCTGTCCTTATATCTTAAAAATGTTACCACAATGGGCCTGGGTCTGTGTTAACTGTTGAGAAAAATGTATTTACAAACTGACACAAAAGTTGCACTGAGTACATTTTAATGTGTTAATGTGTTCCCTTTCCATGGTAACATGTACAACACAACCTCCTGAGTTCAAAACAGCAGCTCAATAACCAGCGGATGTTGTCACGGTGGCTCCATCCACGTATAGTACATGTTACTCTATTCTGTTCTTTTTTTTTGTGTCCTCCACTTATTTCCACTGCTCTCTTGGTTTAGTTGTGTTTTTTTCTTTCAGGTGTGAACTCCTGAACATGTACATGGTGACACACTACGCACCCTTGTGGCCTTGGCCATTTCCTTTCTGTCCCACAGTCCTTTTGTCAAAGTCTGAGATGCAGATTTTGTTGCAGGTGTGTGGTTGTAGTTTCCGCCCCCGGACAACAGTCCTGTCTTTTTGCCATAAACACTACTGACAGTGGCTTCAGGACATCACGGTGCTTCACAGGGGCATCCTGAGTAAGGCACGGTTCCCCATGCGGATGCTGAGGCTATGGTTGGGGCCACATCCTCATGGTTCTGTGGTGCATCAAGTAAAAACAGGCCCGACATGTTCATATGTGCCAAACACTCACTGTCCTCGGACACCAGACAGGTTTTAGGAGGCTGTTCCTGTCTGATCCACTGATGCTGGACCTCATGATGGTCTCTGAGTACTGGACCAATGGATTCATCCACGTGGTAGACGATTCCATCTCTTATCCACTTTCCTGAGCCTCTGGGGACTGTTGGGGCCCTCATCCTCCTTCTTGGTAGATAATGTACACTTTGGGCCTGAGGGTCCAATGGACGACTGATCAGTTGTCATCCATCTGTAAACAGTTTTTCAAGAATATTCTTCTCCAAAACTGTCTGTCCGAATGACGTGATATTTATTATGGAACATCTTTGGGATAAGGTCTACCAAGTTTGTTCAAAGACTTGGGAAATATTGATTTTTGAATTTTTTTTTAAACGAATTTTAAAATTTTAATGACTCCATTGGATTATAATGGGACACATTTCAAAGTGCTATAACTTGAAAACAGTTAAAGATATTGGTATAATTACTGTTGATATTAGATACGAAATCAGATAGGGGCTTTTATTTGGTGCCATGACCTTTGACCTTGAGTGACCTTGAAAGATCAAATGAATGTCAATCTATATCTCTAAAAATGCTGCTGGACTCCAGGACCCGAGTTCCTATTTTTAAACAATATCATCATTGCAACAAAAACACAGTCTGATTTTACTGCTAATCTATTAGAATCAGTCACATGACAAGGAAACTGCAAAATGTTAAGGTTCTCATTTTAACAAACCACCTGTGGAAATCAATATAACCTCAGTGTAAAAGACAGATGCTTGCATATGGTTCTCCTCAGATCATAACTGTCCAACTCATCCACAAATGGACAAAAGTCTGTGGGCCCATTGAATCAAGGTGTTTTGTTTCTAACACAGGTCTCAAATACAAAACAATAAGGACTAATGTCATTATATGTAGTCACCAGTGATCACAGGAGCTGATGGGAGCCAAATAAAAACCTCCACTGCTCTGTTTTCTCTATATTTCTATACGCCTGGTCCTGTTAGATTTATCGTTTGGTGAAGATACGAGCAGCCATGCTGAGTCTGAGTGTGACCCATTAAGACCACATGAAGCCCAACAGGATCCAAACCATGCACCTTTCAGGGAATACAGGACACTCCTGAGATAGCGAATGGGGTGGGTCAGGGGTCCAGCAGATGGGGTCCAAGACCATCTGAAGCATCCCAGAGCATCTGCTGAGTCACTGCTCATATGTTCCATCACAGTTGAAGACAAAGAGGGTATGAGGTTTGCTCTGCACCGAGGTCAGCAGGAGTCCTGGGGGGTTGGATGACTACATCTGCCACACGGCTGCGACAAATGCAACATCCTGCAAAAACTGCAGACAGAGAAACTAACAGAAGTACTTTGTAAGGTTTGAACAAACGCTCTGAACAGAAACACTGAGGTTTCACTGACACATAAACACAACCTTTCACTTTTAACACTTCTCATGGACTGTGTTTTTAATGCCCAAAGTAAATAAATATAATATCTAGTTCTGTCCTAGAGACCTTGACCCTAATGTGTTACAGACCAAAAGAAAGAACCCAATCTCAGATCAAAGATGACAGTTTGATTATGTCAATAGTAAAACCGGTTCAGGGGTCTGTTTCACAAAGCAGGGTCAACAAACTCTGAGTTCAATTTTGAACTGTGTTGATCTACTCGGAGATAGGAAACTCAGAGTTTTGGTTCCAGAAGAAGCCGGTTTGAGTTGGTTTGATCAACTCAAAGTAGTTTCACCTGGGGTTAAGCGCGTGCACTGTGACTATAAAAAGACAGCATCAATGGAGCCCAAATTCGATGAGTCACCATGGCAATGGGGGAAACAGAGGGCTGTGTTTTTCATCCACTAGTAATGGACATCTAAATGTACTCATACAGCAAGTTTGAACATGTTTTTAGAAAGAAGTGTGACTGTATATTTAAATAAAAGACATGAAATGCAATAGTTGGAGCAGCAGATTAGGAAACTGCCAAGTTAGAGGAGAAACAACAGAAAAAAAATCACATCTATAAAGAAACATGTTTCAGATCTGTATGTGGAGATGAAGTGAGACTGGATGAAACAGGTTCATGTATTAAGACATTTACAAAATATAGGTATTATCAGGTTTTCAGAGGAGTTGGCCACGATGAAAAATGACTCATATCTGAACATAACGCATCATGAAGTTGGAGATGAAGACAAAGATGATAACAGTGATGAAGATGATGACAGAAGGCGCTGATCCATAACTACAGAAAATCAAAAGTGAAACTTAACATGCTTTGAACGTTCAACCCAGCTTCTGTTATACTTTCTGTTGTCATGTACTGTCCTAAAACATGCACAGTGTGGATGTTACATGTGAGATGCTCCTGTCATTGATCTTGACCAAGGCACCTCAGAATTGGAGTCAGTCCCCTGGCTGGCATGGCTATCACATTTTCCACAGCTAGGGTCAAATGCAGAGGACAAATTTTCCCACTGGGTGCAAGTGTAATTTCATACTCATGGTACTTTTAAATCTTTTGATAATTAATCAATTAAAACCTCAGAAAAGACTTCCACTAGCTGCCGCATGGAGTAGATGCAACACGTGAGAGCTCCTGCCTACTCTGCTTTTTTCTCACTCATTCACTTCTTTATTTTGCAAACCGGATAAGTCATATTGAACAACTACCTTTTTTTAATGTATGTTTGTTTCAAAATGTCATCACATTGCGGCAAGTCAGGGAAAAAAGATGACCAAACCGCTAGCTTAACCATGGAGGCTATCTCTGAGCTGCTTGACCAGCACAGACAAACGCTAGCTGCTGACTTTAAAACTTCCTTCAATCAGCTGGAATGCAAAGTCGACCAAATCTGCTCCATGGTTGATGAACACAGCGCACATTTCCACAGTCATTTCACTCTTTGTACATCTGAACATGAGCGTGGAAAAGCGCATACGCCATGTTTTTGGGAGCATGCACCCTTTGTACACAAGGCCCCTAGTCTTCCAGGTAAGAACTTCCACAGACCCGGAGAACTTTATCAATAAAGTAGAGAATGTCAGATGTGAGCAGCAGTGTGACCTTGACGCCTGTTCATCATTCACCTAAACACTGCCTAACGCTGCCGACAGCTTTGAGGAATGAAAGCCTGAGGCATCGCAGGCAGAACTCCACTTTGTTTACCCACAGCAGATGGTGAAGACGCCAGGCCAATTTGTAAACGGTGCTATTACTGCTGGTGCCAGCGCTGTTACTGCTTTAACAAACATTAAAATCCTGCTTGTTGGGTTGTTTGTTTTGTTTGTTCTTTCAGAAAAATATTAAATCCTGTTTATAGTTGGAGATAACCGTGTCCTTGGACCAGAAACAGCCAGAAATGGAAACTAGAACCCAGTCGGTGGAAACCACAGGATTCGGTGTGTTTTGTATGAATTGTTGTGTACAGAGGACACACTGGCACATTAACGCTGTACAATGTCAATTAGTATCAGGAACTAATTACTGGTTTAAGTTTTAGTGCGTAATAAACCCTGAAGGAGCTGCTGAAGTGGGCAATAAAGAAACTAAAGTCTGCACTGCAGACAGATACCTCATCTAATCATTATTATCACAGTTGTCTCATTAATTGAAGCAAAGAAAAAAACATAAATCATTTTAAAGGAAAATTTTAATATGTTAACCTCTACCTGGAATGAGGGTTCAGGGGTTAAAGGGTTAAATAAATATAATGAGGAACAGCGGTTCAACCCAGGATGGTAATGGCAGTGTTTGAAGAAGGAACTGAAGCTGTGTTGTTTTGTTTTGTATGGTATATTATAACTTTAAAGGGGAACTAGATGATATTTTGCCATTATGGTTCTTCTTTGCTGCTTTTGTAGCATTTTTCTTGGCGGAGCACCCCCTACAGTTTTGGATTACATATTTACTGTCATAAAACCCATTGTTAACCCTCTCCCTCTGACTATGTGCATTTGTTTTCAATTAAGCCGGCATTGAGAAGGCAAAAATAGTGATTTAATATACTACTAGGACTGAGCAGCATGGGAAACTTTAGCCAGACATTGAAATTTCGGACATTTGTTTTCACTTCATTAAGGACGTCGCAGAACCAGCGCTGCTCTTTAGCTCTGCAGCTAATGTTAGAAGCTCGGTACCAGCAGCTGCAGACGGAGCCTCAGATCACCAGTCTCTGCACCCACAGCCGCCATGTCATTGTGATCTGTCTGTCCGGACGGACAGGAACATGAGGCTCTGTCTGGAGCCGCTAGCACTGCTAATGTTAGCTGCACAGCTTGTGAGCTAACTGGTGGCCTGAGGCTGGGTCTGTAGCCACTAGCACCATGCTGCTAACGTTAGTTAGTTTGTGAGCAAATGGTGATGCCCTGGTGTTCTACTGAACATCTCCGGAACTCTTGTTTTCCGCTGTTGTGCATTTTTACAATGAGAATTTTATTTGAAATTGCTATTGAGCTGTTGCATTGATGTTCCAAGGGTCTGTAGCAGAGTCCATAATGTTTTTTTTGTGCTGTGTGATGAGTGTTATGAGTCAAGAGACAAGTATTATACAGCACCATCTAAGATCGAATATCAAGGCTAATTATTATGCCAGTGGCTATTCAGATTAAACCAATTAGACATGAGTCATATAATGAACTACAAACATCTGACAAAATACAAGATTTATTTGACAAAATTCTGTGGCTAGTAACAACAACACACTCCAGAGGCAGACAAAGGACAAACTAGTAAACTGAACAAAGCTACACCAACACAAACAACCGGTATTATTCGTCAGTATTCTAACATCTGCACTAGTCAACAAGCATTCAGGCATCATTCACAAAATAAGTTCATAAATGAGAAAACACTGTTAGAACCAATAATATCATCAAGAGCACAAGTCCATTGAAATACATAGAGTGTACTGAATATATCTATCACCTGTGGAATGAAGGCATGGCTAGCTTGTGTTTACAGTTAGCCAGCGGTGTGTTTGTGTGGTAGTACCGCAAACCGTGATTTTTCACATGAGAGATGAGATCTGGACCACCAAGATGACATCTGGCTCCAGGGATGGTCCTGAGAAGTTGCAAATGGCATATTTAGCTCTAGAGGTGCTCGTTGGAAGGGGGAGGGCTTCCATTCTCCTACTAACAAGCTATTTAACCATCACAATTACTTTGAACTGTTTAATTAAGGTAAAAATGTTGTCTAGTTCCTGTTTCACTCTTTTTCAGTATGTTGATGCTGACCTGTTCTTTTTTAGTGACTGTATATATAAGTTATGTACAATATAAGCTCAGCTTCTTGTCCTGCATTTGGGACATGAAGTGTTTCTAGTGTCAAGTGTAGTTGAGGTCCAGGGAATTCCAGTTCTGATTGGGTCTGAGATGGAGTGGATGACAGGCCCTAAGACAGGGGGGATAGCGCCAGTGTATTGTGCTGTAATCCTTTATTATATGTCTTTGAGTTTATTAGAGGAAACTAAAATGAGAACTGATTTATGATTAAGACTAACATATATTAATTGTCAGAGGTACTGATGATTCTTCTGATTTATACACTTCAAATCATTATGATTCTTTTGGGTTTCCTGTTAAAAGGGTGATTAAGACATTTAATTCAGGGTTTTGATATTTGAATCAATGTGTTGGAGTGATTGGAGATGATTCTTTTAAAACAGTGATTTGCTATATCCATTGTGGTAACTTTACTGACCTCTGCCTTGACCCGTGCCTAGAATAGCCTGTCAATGGAGAGAGGAGAAAAACAAGGTTTCACTTCCCTTATGGATGTCTGCGAGTGAGAAAAGAGGAAGTGATAACAGATGGAAAATGTCAGACTTGGGCTGACTTCAGCAGAAAAGTTGATTAAGTCTAAAACTAACGATTGGACAGTGAAGTCGGATGTGACAGGGTCTTATGATCAGGTAATTTATGGTAATATGGTAACTGGGTGTTATTTGAGGTGAAACAGGGAAAACCGCTTATAAGGGTGAAAAAGGGGAAGAAGCATCAAGAAGCAACTGACAACCTTTTCAAGCTGTGAGCTATAAGGCCAAGGAGACTGCAGTTCAAATTAGGACAGAATAGGGTTGGATATGCTTCTCATTTGCTGGAGGTCCATCATAGTTATATTGCTATTGAGTTCTGAGCTATTACCCATGATCATGCATGGATTATAACGTCTGAGGACTATGGTTCTATGGACTGACCTATTTCCCCTTCTCACATCGGGGGCCATGCTCCTAAGGATTATTTGCTGATTCTGGGAGATAAGGGGGGTTTTCCACAGCGTAGAGCTGAAGCGATGATTGGGGAGAAACAAACTTTCCCTCCATCACTCACTGCTCCCTGGCATTTTAGAGACTGAATTCACTAATTCTACAGGGTTGGGGGATTTTTAATTTTTTTGAAAAACTGAACTTTGCCTTCTTTTTATTGATCTATCCCAATAATGGAACTGCCCATTTTCCTGTCAGATTACAAATTCTTCCTGAACATGTGGATTTACAGGCAAAGCGGATGACAGAGACTGTATGTGATCGGACTCGCACACAGAGACTGAAGTGGGGGTTGCAAAACCAAAGAAAGAGAGAAGGAGTAGAGGATCAGTTATTTATCAGTATTTTCACATCTTGATTTTGATCAGATCTGAAATGTTTTAGTTTATGCTTTGCTTAGCCAAACTTGCCTTCAATAAATGCATCAAAATTCTAACTCTTCCCATTTTCATTGTAATTTAGTCCCATGGAATAAAGTATAAAGCTTGTAACATTAGGGGGTGTGTGCTCAACATCATAAGTTCTGTAAGTAATCTCAGCCATGTGTCCACCTAATAAACCTGTATATGCCCCTAAGGCCATTTTTCCTGGCCTTTAAATAATACCTGATCGAGTACCAAGAGCCAGAATCCATAGAAACAGCCACCATTACTGGTTGGTCTAGCACTCCCCCTTTACCTTTTAGGGGGGGGGTTCTCCAGTGGGTGAGAAGTGCTAGAGGGAGTTGGGCAGAGGCCAGTAGGAAGGTGGTGAAAATCAGGTGTGTGTTTCTAATATGCCATCTTAAGTAGTGTTCCGGGTCTGGGTTAAATTAGTGGAGGCAAACCACTGGGTTGTACCGATCCGGGACCAGGACCCCATGTAGATGGAGAGCTGAGCACAGGGATACCGGTGGGTATTACCCTGAGATTTAATTCTAGTCCTGATGAAAACTACTGGTTCTAAGTTCAGTTGAGTAGTAGTGTGTTTGTCTGTTGGTAACACAATTAAGTGGACAAAACTGATTAAAAACTGTCTGAGAAATCTCCTGTGACTGCCTGGATCTGTGAGAGCACGGTTGGAAGGACTTCTCAGGAAGAAGATGCATCGGTGAGTGATCGTTTTTGCCATGCTCACTGCTAATCACTGACTGTAATACCTGCGCAGGTTAATCGTTAGCATTAACCTCTTCAGATCCAGCTATGGGTTTTCTGTCCTCGTATGAGGACAAAAGTTTCACAGCTTTGTACAAAAAAACAAAATAAAAAACTGTCCACCACAAATGGCATTTGATTAAAAACAAAAAAATGCATCTAGAAAAAACTGTTGAATCATGATATTTCGAATATAGGCTATTATTTAATTAAAAAAGCCAAAACTTGTACTTTGCTGGGTCTCAGGATGTTAAGTCTAATGTTGGAGCACTTGCTTCAGATGCTAATCAGCATGTGGTCAGACAGCATTCACTAATGCTAAAAGCATATGTAATATGAAACATTTGCATATTTGTTGCACACTGATCTGTAAAATGTGTTTTGCTTCTGCAGAGAATGATGATGAGCTGATCATTAATTGAATCAGGTGTGCCAGAGGAGGGAAATACCTAAAACATGCAGCATACTGGCCTTCGAGGACCTGAGTTTGACACCTGTGTGTTACACCATCCTGCTTCAGCCCTGCCTGGCGTATTGTGTTTCAGCAGCTACTTTATTACACTCCCAGTTTATGGTCCATGCAAAGTTCCACTTATTGTAACTAGTGAGTCAGAACATGATGCTTATATTCAACCTTTAAGCATGATAGCTGAACTCGAGACCTACCAGTGCATCCTGTCCGAACATACCATAACCAGCTTTCTTGCTGAGAAACCTCACTCCACCTTGAACCTGAACTTTGGTGATTCCCCAACTGCTGGAATGGAGGGAGAGACTCATGAAGAAGTTAATAGCAATGTCTGAGGTCTTTTGCCACCATGACCTTGACTTTGGATATACCAGCCAAGTCAAACACACCATAAATTTTTATGATGCGACCCCATTTGAACAGCGTGCCCGGCCGATCCATCCTCAGGATATTGAGGATGTATACATAACGTGATATCATGAATTGCATCCAAATAACACGCCACTTTTAATTCGCCTGTTATCTGGACACATTATAAGCTTTAAGCATGTATGTTTATGCCACTTAAAATAACACGCCATTAGTGGCTAGGGAAATTAGCAGTTAGGTTTAGGGTTAGCGATTAGCGTGAGTATCGGCTAGCGCTATTACAAGCCATCAAATGGTGCTGAATAAAATGCAAAAGGCTGGAGGGTGATCAAGGCCACACCAAGGCTCTACGATCGTGGCTACCAAGCATCAGCAAAGACATTAAAACCCTCCACCAAAACATCAGAGAGGAGCTACAAGAATTGAAAAATGATGTAAAGACTGAAATGAAACAAGAATTGACTTTGCTCAGAGAAGATATGTACCACACCCTCTGAGAAAATGACAAGAGTTACAAGAGCAAAAGGCTAAGCTACCTGAAGCCGACGGCCGCATAGCCGAACTGGAGGAACGGAACACTGACACAAATGAAGCGCTGCTGAAACTATTATACCAGACCCGACACATGCAAGACAAAATCACCAAAAAAGAAGCAAGGTCACAGAAAAACAATATTCACATATTTGGTCTACCAGAAGAAACATAAGGTAACTCTGTGATCAACTCTCTAGATCAACTACTGAGAACCGAACTGGAGCTTCCAGAGGAAACACACCTGCAAATACAATGGGTCCACAGAACCCCTGCACTAAAGAGGAGTACAGGCCATGGCCTGGTCCATGATTAAAACAACAAAAGACAAGGTAAAAATTATATTTCTACAAGAAACTCACCTATCACAAGACGCCATGAAAAACAAAAAAAATGTGGTTAGAGGAAATTATACTCCAGTTGATATAAACTAGGACATAGAAGGGGAGTTATAATATTCATATCCAATTCGACTAGATTCCTCTGTGAAAAGGGAATCCAAGATAGAGAGGGAAGATACATCATTGTGAAGGGAAAGTTGGAAAATGAACCAGTTACTCTGGTAAATGTGTACGCCCCTCCAGACAGTGATAAACCATTTTTTAGATCTATCTTCAATATAATAGCAATGGAAACTGAAGGTGTATTAATTTGTGGAGGGGAATTCAACATAGTGATAAATCATAAACTGGATACAGAGGAAAAGTAAAAGACAGTTGGCAAAATTTTTTTAATTGGATGTTTTGCTGATGACGTAATACTTTTAGGTTAGTTTCCAGATTTTGTGAGAAAAATATGATCTGGGGACACATGACTTTTATAGATATCTCCAACTAAGAGAGTACTACAGAAAGGAAATTCAGGCTGACCCCTCCAGGAAAGTGAACAGTGTGATCCAAATCATAATCACAGTGTATAAAGAAAGTAAATCAAGAATAATTTTAGCAATCTATCGTGCGTTTAACTTGCATGACAAAAATTTAACCAATTATATCAAAGAAAAATGGGAGAAGGAACTCAACGTGAAAATCACAGATGATGATTGGCTATGTGGAAGATACACCAAACATCCACTAGTTTACAGATCTGAAGGGAGTTCTCCTGGAAAAATCTGGTGCTTTTCTTTATTACACCTAAGAAGAAAAGAAAGCAGTTAGACAGCAAAAATGTTGGAGGGAATGTGGAGAATTTGATGTAGATCACACACGTTTTTTGGAAATGTGTTAAAATTAGTCAGCCGATTAATCAGGACAATTATCGGGTCTCGCTGATTAATCAACATCGGCCAATATGTAGCCGATTTATTAACTTTTTTTGCTGCAGAGTTTCTGCTGCTCGCTGCTCCTGTGCATGCGCGCATGTGTGTGCTGGCCAGAGAGTTAGAGGAATAGTAAAGCCTGTCAGTTTCACTTTCACTTCTGCTCTGGCACTCATGCTGCGTATCACCCGAGACACACACTGTACGAAAATCACAGACTGCTATCCCCCAGCGCACCAACCGACAAGGATGGAGCGCTTTATCCTCTGCTCCGAACCCCCCTACTCGCGCGCTCCGACACGAATTGACCGCTTATCCCCTCGGTCCTAACGTCGCCCCCCCATAATGAACTATACACCCCCCACACACCCCCATGTCCATGCTCTTCTTTTTGCCTCACAGTTTTATTCTGCAGGCACGTCTGTGTGTTAATAGTGTAGGGGAGACTGGGGACAGTGGTAACATGGGTCAGTTGTAACACTTGCAATTTCTCCAATCAGGAACGACTTTGGGCTGCCCTAATTCACTCTGCACATGCTCAGTTTAGTCCTTAGTCCACATGGGCAGTTGTAGTGCCATGAGGCAGACAAATCA
>JAPTYQ010000002.1:6034845-6046841 GCA_029814465.1 Ostorhinchus cyanosoma | reverse complement strand
TAACGGCTCTACTCCGAGTTCCCCCCTGGTGACTGAGCTCCTCACCCTGTCCCTCAGAGTGCGCCCAGCCACCCTGCGGAGGAAACTAATTTCGGCCGCATGTATCCAGGATCTTGTCCTTTCGGTCATGACCCAAAGCTCATGACCATAGGTGAGAGTGGGACAGTGCCTCTGGACTGGCAGACCGGGGGTGGTGGTTCCCCTTTTCAGGTTAACAATATTAATTATTCCTTTTTAAAACCAGCAATTTCACAAAATTATAAACATACAATATTCTAAAAAATGTGCGCGCTCGCGCGCGCACACACACGTACACACACACACACACACACACACACACACACACACACCTCCCATAATGGAAGGATCTGAACTCTAGCAGCAAGGGGGGAGAAACGCCTATGGGGTAGTGATCATAAAGAAAGAAAAACACCCAACGCAACAAAACAAACCAGAAATAATATGTGCACTACAAACCAAACCGAAGACCGCCACCAGAAGAGTCCACCAGCTCTGAGGGAAGTCAGAATCCTTGGACAAAAAGATGATAACATAAACATACAACACTTAAGAACAATTCCATTCAGCAACGACAATGACATTTCTGCAGCACAATAGTGTTCGGGTCCGTAGGCTGGTTGCACACTGTCCACTGTCCATATACCTGTGCGATCAGTCACAGAAGATAATTTCATTAAAACACTCGTAAACCACCATAAAGTGGCCGGGATAATCCAGACGCAGCCAAGATGACAAGATGAGGCGAAGGTGCATTCAATGGCCAAATGTGCCGAACACAGTCTGAGTAATAGGCAGACACTGGCGAGTCATTTAATCAGTGCCGAACGATGGCCAGTGAAATGGGTGAAGGTCAGACCACACAGGGCAAAACAGCAGTGTCTAGGTAAGAACAGGTAGAGTGAATCAAACTATGATTCAAACTCATACACTGGACACAAGGTGAACATACTCACCGCTTTGGGCTAAACTGTAGCTCCTATGAAGGGGAGGCATGAATATGCCAATCACATCCCCGTGTACAACGCAAAAGTGTTGTGCCTGTCCGTGGATGGGTAGATAAACCGCCAGGCTAAACATAAAATTCTAAATTAGCAGCATAATACTAAATGCCTGAGGAGAAGACTAAAGCTTCTCTTACCTGCTGTGAGATGCTGGTGTACACGGAACTGGAAAACCGGTAGGCGGGGCAAGGTGCATGAGACCAAAAGGGAGAGTGACAGAAGAAGGGGACTTTTAAGGCCCAACAGACAGTGCACAGGGCCAATCGGAACTGGCCACTTTGGAGACAGGTGCAGTCCGTACAGCCTGTACTGCCACACTAGTTCCATCCCCACATTTGCACATATAAGGTACAGGCTTCAGACCAATATTTCTCTACTTCGTCAGAATTGTTTGTCAGCAGCAGCGGTTGTAGTCCAGACTGAAAATATGTCCAATCTTGGAGTCAATTACAGACTAAAAAATAATTCAGGGATCCAGGAAAAAGAAATGAAATGTCGTCAGATAGACAGGCAATATTTTAAAATGTGTTTGTATTTATTCAGAACATCTTAATTTATTCATGATTATAATGTCATTTGTGCTTTTATCACATGTTAAAGGCCCCCCATTTATAAGCTGAAGGCTGCTTCTGGTGTGTCCTATTACACAAGTATCTTGCAAATGAATTGCCGATTCTTCTGTACGCAATCATTTGTAATAAATTGAATTGATTGATGGATTGAATTGAATAATATAAAGGTACCAAAAGAAATGCTTAAAAATCCAACAGTTAATTTTGTCTTATATTTACATATGTTATTTAAGTTCATTTCAAATTATTGAGTGAGGTACGTTCAACTCTGAGACACTAGGTGGCGCTACAGGCCCTTTTGAGTTGGCATTCTTCCAGTTAGTGTCATGGATAAAGAACAATCAGTAAACAAACACAGCAGATTTGAAGCAGACATAGTAGAAGGACAAGCATGAATTCTGTCTCTTTGTCACTCCAGAAGTGCACATACCGACCACTCTACACCATGTCTTGTTGTTCCTCATCATCTTCTGCTACTCTGTTGTTGTCCTGCCGTGACTCTCGTCATTTCCGGAAGGGGGAGTACAAGTGGTTGAACAGAGCAGCACGGTCAACAACCTGGAGGGGGCAGGGCCTGAAGTGGCTCATGTGCATTCAAAGGGCCAGAGCTCCAAACCCCCTTTCTGTTGTCATTATTCAGCAATAGGGTTGAAGATGGACCTGTGAAGTTGAATGAATGAAGAATTCAGACTCAAGCCGAGCATTTACAGTTTCTGGAGACCACAGGGAAATGTTAGAAAATGAAGAATTCCATTAAAAAAGACAAATATCACTGCTTTAATAATGTTTAATATGTTTCCTTTTGTGTTGTTTCATCCTGTTTTTGTGCTGCCTCTTGAACAGATCTTGTTTGATGATTATAAATGGTTCTCAGTTGACTCACCTGGCTAAATAAAGATAAGAAATCAGTAAGTGTTGAGTTATTATTGAATTTGTTCAACCTTAAGGTAGAACTTCACATTGTTTCAACTGGAAATGACAGCCGTCACCATAAGACATTAAGGGCCTGATTTACTAAAGGTTTGTGCATCTAAAAACGTGCACAAACTTGACTGTGCATGCAGAAAAAAGTTATGGCTTATCTACTAACAGGCGCACTGAGGCCTACGTCTTTCACATGGGAAAAATAGTTTGTGCAACACATTTAGCGTGTTTGCCCTGATGAATATGCAATTATGGACATTTCTTGCAGAAGCGCAAAATTACTCTGAGGAGTGGATGCAAATGTTTATTTAGCGTGCGCAGTGTGATTTACCAAACCTGAAAGTGATTGCAGGGGCTCATTTTGTATCTGTATTTTGCGTGTCTGAAAGGCAGGTGTTAAATGGCACAGCTCCGACAAAAACTGGCTGCAGTTGTGGCAAGTAGGAGATATAGACAAAACCAAAGGAAACGCAGAGAATGAATCTGTTCTACCCGTGGCAACATTTTTGGAATTTTTGGAGATACTCAGGGTGAATCTCTTCCACCCCCAGGGCCCTGCTACCAAGGAGCTTGCGAACCACCTTGGTGACTTCAGCTTGGGTGATGAATGAGTCCACCTCTGAGGCCTCCACCTCTGCTTCCTCCACGGAAGACGTGGCAGTGGGATTGAGGAGATCCTTGAAGTATTCCTTCCACCGCCCAACAACATCCCCAGTCGAGGTCAGCAGCTCCCCACTTCGACTGTAAACAGTGTTGGTGGGGAACTGCTTTCCCCTCCTGAGGTGCCGGATGGTTTGCCAGAATTTCCTCGAGGCCAACCGATAGTCCTCCTCCATGGCCTCCCCGAATTCCTCCCAGACCCGTGTTTTTGCCTCCGCAACCACCCGTGCCGCAGCACGCTTGGCCTGCCGGTACCCATCAGCTGCTCGATACGACTCTTTTTTCAGCTTGATGGCAGCCCATTCTTCCATTGTCCACCACCGGATTCGGGGGTTGCTGCCACGACCGGCACCGGAGACCCTGTGGCCACAGCTACGAGAAACCGCTTCGACAACGGAGGTGGAGAACATGGTCCACTCGGACTCAATGTCCCGAGCCTCCCCGGAATCTGGGAGAAGCTCTCCCGGAGGTAAGAGTTGAAGACCACGCTGACTTCGGGCTCTGCCAGACGTTCCTAACAGACCCTCACGACACGTTTAGGCCTGCCAAGTCTGTCCGGTTTCTTCCTCATCCAGCGGATCCAACTCACAACCAAGTGGTGATTGGGTGACAGCTCAGCCCCTCTCTTCACCCGAGTGTCCAAAACACGCGGTCTGATGACACGACAACAGTCGATCATTGACCTCCAGCCTAGGGTGCCCTGGTGCCACGTGCACTTATGGACATCCTTGTGTTCGAACATGGTGTTCGTTATGGACAAACCGTGACTAGCACAGAAGTCCAATAACAAAACACCACTCGGGTTCAGATCGGGGAGGCCGTACTTCCCCATCACCCCCTTCCAGGTCAGACTGTCGCTGCCCATGTTTGCATTGAAGTCACCCAGGAGAACAATGGAGTCCCCAGTTCGAGCACCTTCCAGCCCCCCTCTCAGGGACTCAGAGAAGGCCGGGTACTCTGCATTGCTGTTTGACCCATAGGCCAAAATGACAGTGAGGCATCTGTCCCTGACCCAAAGGCCCAGGGACGCGACCCTCTCGTTCACCAGGGTAAACTCCAACACATGACAGCTGAGCTGAGGGGCTATGAGCAAGCCCACACCAGCCCGATGCCTCTCACCGCGGGCAATACCAGAAAAGTGGAGAGTCCAGCCCCTCTCGAGGGGTTGGGTTCCAGAGCCCAAGCTGTGGGTAGAGGTGAGCCCGACTATATCTAGACGGTACCTCTCAGCCTCTCCCACAAACTCCAGCTCCTTCCCCCCCAGCAAGGTGACATTCCATGTCCCAAGAGCTAAGCTCCGTGTCTGGGGATCGGGTCGTCGAGTCCTCTGCCGTCGACTGCTACCCGATCCACACTGCACCCGGCCCCTACGGTTCCCTCGGCAGGTGGTGGGCCCCCTGGAGGATGTTACCACGTCGCCTATTCGGGCTTGACCCGCCCGGGCCCCATTGGCAAAGGCCCAGCCACCAGATGCTCACTTACGAGCCCCAACCCCAGGCCTGGCTCCAGGGTGGGACCCCGGCTGCCCCATACTGGGCGGCGTTGCAAACCTTGGTCTTTCCTTCGTCATAGAGGCTTCTGAACTGCTCCTTGTCTGGCCTGTCACCCGGATCTTTTTGCCTTGAGAGACCCTATCAGGGGCCTGAGGCCCCGGACAACATAGCTCCTGCGGTCATTCGCCTACCCACCTTCTGTGTGGAAAAAGAGCAACTTCATATTCATGAGTGCTGGTGTATCCCAGAACAGTTTGTACAGCATACTGTCTCCATGACAAGAAACAGTAGCACATGCAAAATCCTGTTTTAAACAGGGCGGTCTCCAAAACTTTGCACCTGTTGTCATTTGCGCAAGCAATCGGAGTTGTTCACCAGTGACATGCAAATCAATAGCATGTGCATTTTTTAGCACGAGCAAGGACATTTGTGCCCGTTATTTGTGATCTTAGTAAATCGGGCCCTTAGTGTCTGTGCAGGTTTTAATGAGGCTGTTGATGTTGGTGGAAAAATCATATCAAATGCAAATGTTTCTTATTATTATTCAGAGCGGAGTGTTGTGTTGTTTTGGGGGCTCCTCTGGGTGTTTCACTTCCAATCAGCACAGATTGTGTTTTATTGTTTTTCCTTCCATTTGTCTGTTTTATATGACTGTAATAAAGCCTCCAACAGCTCCATCAGCTGCTGCTGCCTTGTCACATCCTGTCTATTCAATCTGATCATGAAACCATGATCCTCCAGCCTAAATGGCCTCTGGTGGTGGGTTGTATCATGGACCTCATTGTGGTTGTGTTTAGTTCAGTGAAATACAGAAAGGTGGAGCCAAGATGGAGGCAGGGGGTGGGGTGGGGTGGTGTTCAGTTGTATATGGAGGTTTGGGTGCTGGTGGTGGTCCTCCAGCCTCTGGGTCTCAGTCTGACTTAATTAAACACTTGTGTTTCCTGTGGACTCTAAAGATAAACCCTATAGTGGATTCAGATCCTCCAGAACCTTGTGATGTTCTCAGTGAGTGGCGACGCTACAGGCGGCCATGCCGCCATTATCTCCTCCGAGTCTGAGTAGCTTTGTTTTAAACTCAGACTCATGAAATTCATTTTAAAGAGAGAAACCCTCAAAAGGCAGATTATATCTCCTTGGCTGAATAATGATCCCATCCTCCTCAAATGACAGCAGCAATGAAAACAGCACCGTGAGCATTTCCATGCTAAGTGTGACACACAACAATGAGGACTTTCATCTTCAACAGCACTAATGTAAAATCAAACCGGGACCAGAATCTGGATTCTAACTGTTCTCTGTTTCTGAATTTGCGAAATGCAAAAATTACATTGAACAAATAAGAACAATAATGCAAAAGCCGTGTTAGTTTAGGGTCTATATTTAGACCAGTATGATCTAAAGTGGATCAGATAAGAAAACAATAACCTAGAAATAACAAATACAAAGGTTTTCTTTGTTTTACTTAAAATAAGTTAAACTACATGAAAATGTGTAAATCTACAAACTATTGTTTCAAAAAAATGTTAATAACCTGAACAAACATGAACCTGAAATGAATAATATGAAGTAAATGTAACTTTACTCCGTTTGTGTCCAATTCTAACCCATGAAAGGTCATTAGGGGTTGGTTTGATCCCAAGGGGCAAGGCTTGTCCATGCCGTCCCCTCCTGCACGCCGTCCCCTTCTCCACGTCGTCCCCTCGTCCACATTGTGCCCTTGTCCATGCCGTCCCCTCGTCCACGCCTTTTATTTTTTATTTTGAGTATTAACAGTCTATTTCAGGGCTCTACAGTGCACCCATTTCACCGTGCAACCCAAGAAAACATAACAGTCACACTTATGCAATAAGCAGACCACTGCACCGACAGAATGGGACAAGTTTACCATTCTAAAATTAATCAAACCAGCTCCGTCTTGTGAGCCGCTGGGGAAGACGGGGCGTGTTGACCTCACTCTAGACAGCTCTGCCACGGGAGGGACATGGAGGAAGTGTGTGGAAAATCCCTCTGCGGGAGGTCCTCTGGCCTCAAACTGGAACCCCAGTGCCGAGGAACTGTCCACCCATAGCATCTTTACAGAGAGTCGTGGAAGTTGATCGTTGTAGGGATTTGAACATGGATACACACTGAGTCAGAGGAACAGGAAAGAGACAATAACATAATAAAGTTATGTTGTAGTTTAAAGTTAAAGCTATTAATATTGACAAAGTTAAGAGTTTTATGTTTATTTGATGTGATTTCAAATTTCTTTCTTTGAAGGCTAAATACAAATAAAAGGTGAACATTAATTTATTTGTACAGTTTTTATTTCTAAAATGTTATTCTGGAGGAGTTTCATAGACTTAGTAAAATAATTTTTTGTTTTACAGGCATCTGTTGTTGGCATTCTTGTCAGTCTTTCTGAGGCTTTTATATTTTTTCTATCGATATCGGAATTATATTGTGATACCAGTTTTGGCCATATCGTCCAGCCCTACTCACAGGAGCTCATATTGGACTAAAATGACACTTTGAACCACTAATGTCTTCAGTGAATTTTTGTATTTCTCAGATTCTAATACCATGGACTGGATTGGACTCTTTGGTGGTTCAGTTTTGGCCCATGGGCCATTTAGCTGACAACCCTGGTTTAGACATTTAAACAGAGTTATTTCAAATAAATTGCAAGTGTTCATATGTGGTATATTTACTGTGGATAAATGTGTGTGAATGTGTGGTTTTTGAGGCTTAAAGATGTGACTTGAAGTGCCCCTTATACAACAGACCCTGAATGCAGCTGCATCCACATCTGCAGTGTCTTTTCTATGAAATGTAACCCAGCCTCTGAGCAAAGGTGAAAATCATACGTTTCTTTGCAGGTTTATCTGAAAACAGAGGGAACGCCTTCATATTTTTTTCACCTCAGGGAATTTATTGACCAGAGCAGACGGAGGGACAGACAAAATCTTTGATCTGTCGGCTGTATTAAGGACATTCTGTTTCCCGTCACAGCAGGTGCCTTCGGTCAATATCCAATGATTTACAACTTTCACCATAACAACACCAGGTTTCCAGATCCTGAGTTCAAGTCTCTGCCTTATCATTCAGAAACTATTAGCGGGACATGACATTAATTAAGTGGAGTGCACATCTGCATGAATACAGCAGAAGGTAAAGCCTGTGTTCCCTCCTTCCCAAAGAGCCCATTAAGACTTCACACACTCAAACAAACCCACATAGTCACACATTAGACGTGACAAGTGAACGCTCCGCCAACGCCGATCAATGGACTCCTAAACTTTGGATTCAGGGCAGCATACTAAATGAGAAAAATAAATTTTCCCTAGTGAACGGGCCAGAGTGCTGCAGTAAGCGGGACAGGACAGTGCTCACTCTGACCGATCCACATAAAGTCCTCAGGCAGATATAAATAATAGGGCACTGTGTCGGAGAGGACGGATATCGATCTGTGGAGAGGAAGCGGGATGACACTGGCCCCGTTCAGGTCCACATTCAAGGAAACCGGTCCTCTTTAAATCTATATAATGATCCTGGACTGCATCAGAGCCTGGGTCTGCACAGACATTTAGGACACCATTAAACTGAGGCTGAAGGAGAAGCAGAAAAAAACTGTCCATATGTGTACCTTGGAATAAAGAGGAAGAGGTGGGCTGTAAGTGGTAACTATGGAGGGTGAATGAGGCTCAGGAGGTAAAACCCAAAGCAGAGCCAGCAGACCTAAAACTGGGCTCTACGCAGTAACTGTGGAGGGTGAACAAGGCTCAGGAAGTAAACCCTAAAGCAGAGCCATCAGACCTAAAACTGGGCTGTAGGAGGTAACTGTGGAGGGTGAACAAGGCGCAGGAGGTAAAACCTGAAGCAGAGCCATCAGACTTAAAACTGCGCTGTAGGCGGTAACTGTGGAGGGTGAACGAGGCTCAAAAGGTAAAACCTAAACCAGAGCCAGCAGACCTAAAACTGCGCTGTAGGCGGTAACTGTGGAGGATGAGCAAGGCTCAAAAGGTAAAACCTAAGCCAGAGCCATCAGGCCCATCTATGGACATACTGACCATACATCAGATCTGATTTGATCCTTACCGGGTCAGATCATCATCCAGTCACGAAGCAATCGCTTTTAAACAACAGATTATATATGAGTAATCCCCAGATGAATGTGTAAGGTCATCTTGTTCTATATGAATCAATCCCCAGCTGAATGTGTACGGTTGTCAGATTCTGTTCTATGTTCCAACTCTGTGGTCTGGATGCAAAACAATCTAACTATTGAAGCGGGTGGGACTTTCACTGGAGGAGAACTCAACTCATCCAATCACAGTCCATACGTGACTTCTACCAGTGATCAGTAGGAACTAGACTGATATCTGGAACCATTTACATGTTCTAAGGCCCAATCCCAATTCACCCCTTGGCCCGCCTCCTTGGCCCTTGCACTTGCCACTAACCCTTGAAACTGGGGAGCGAGGGGAAGTGCTTGAAACTTTCCCTTATGAAATGACACAACAATCGAGAACTGTTACGTCATCAGCGGTCATTGATGTTGCTATTAACAAACGTGGCAACTTTGATTCTAAAAGTATTCCCCATGCCATCAGCAGCTGTGACCATCTCTGTTGCATGGGCTTTGGGCATCTTTTTGTGGCTATCAACTATAAACCACAGAAATGCGACCCATAACACACTGGAACAGCATTAAATGGTTGATCAAATGATTAAGTTGTTTACAAAGAAAATACATACATTTGTGTTTTGTTCATCACTGCTATACTTCTTGCTGTGTTTATTTCCATCTTGCTAATGATTCAAGCAGAATTATGGGAAATTTCTCCTACCCCTCTGTTCATAGTGTGGTCCTTAGACCTTCCCCTCCTTCTAATGGAGAATCGGGATAACACTACCCCTTCACGTCTATGTGCAAAATGGAGGGGAAGGGGGCCAAGGAGTGAATTGGGATTCGGCCCAAACCATCAACATATGGACCAGGAGAAGGAAAGGAATTGTCTGATCCTAATTTTAGTTTACCTCTGCTTTGGTGTCCCAGATTCTGGGGAAGGCAAATATTAATCAAAAATCAACATTTTTTAAAACTGTGAACAAACTTTGAAGACATTGTCCCAAGGAAGAGACATAAAATTAGAAATGAATCCATCCAGTACTTTCATCTGTGATGTTTGAAGATACTTCTAATGAAGATGACAATGAAGACAATGAAGACTACACAGTCAACAAAGACAATGAGGAGAACAAAGACAACACAGTCAACAAAGACAAAAAAGTCAACAAAGACAAGACAACACAGTCAACAAAGACATTGAGGACAACAAAGACAAGAAGACAATGAAGATAACTCAGTCAACAAAGACAATGAGGACAACAAAGACAACAAAGTCAACAAAGACAATGTGGACAACAAAGACACTGGACACAATACCTTCACAGTAACTCATGGGCTTTTTGCCAGTGACATAATAAAAAGCAGGAAAATATGATTTTATTCCTGCTGGATGAAATAATAATAATAATAATAATAAACTTTATTTATATAGCACCTTTCATACAAAAAGTTGTAGCCCAAAGTGCTTCACATTGATTGAGAATTAAAATACAATTTCAAGACAAAGGTGCATTAAAATTGAAAGTGTGATTTTAAAGTGGACAAATCCGGTGGTGGACCCAGACCCAATATTAGACCCAGATCCAGTGGTGGACACAGGCTCCATGTTGGATCCAGACCCAGTGGTGGACCCAGACCCATTATTAAACCCAGACTCGGGCGCTCTCCCGTGTTGCCGGGGCGGGGCATGGCCATGGTGGTGATTGAGGACCGGAGTGGGGGTGCTGGCCACTGGGTTCCCTGCAGCTGTGCATTGCTGTGCTGGCAGTTGCCGTGCCCCTGGAATGTACATGACTGGGGAGTTTCGAGGGGTGGGTCCCCTGCGCCTGTCTGGGGGGCTTCGTGGGGGCTGGTCCCGGGTTCATGCCCCTGGAACACAGGAGATGAGTGAGTGTCTAGGGGGGTGGTGGCCTCCTGGCTGCAGTCGCTGGGTGCCCGGGGCTTCTGGGCGGCCCCACCCCTCAGTGGCTCCTGCCCAGTGGCGGGTCCTGGGGAACGGGGGTACCTAAGGCCTATCGGCTCGTCCTCTGGGAGGAAATCCCTTACTCCCAGTCATCCCATCCCCCAGCGCCTCGCCCTTGGGTGAATGTGATGTGTGTGTTTGGGACTGTGGTCGGGGGGTGGGGCCCGGGCTGGCCACCTGCTTGCCCACCGTTAGGCATGAGGGGACCAGGAAAGGTGTGTTTGGGGGCGTTGGGGTGTGGTGGTTGTTGGTGGGGCGGCGGGCCGCCGTGGGGTTCCCTGCGGCGGGTCTTGCCGTCTTGGGCTCCAGTTGCCGCTGGGCCCTTGTCTGGCCGCCACGCCCGGGGGGGGGACTCACAGTGGTGCTTCTTGCTGTCTGGTGGTGCTCCGGGGGTGCGCGTGCTTGTAAGTATGGTTGTGTGTGATTGTGTGTGAATGCATGGACATGGTATGTGTGTGTGTGTTAGTGCTTGTGTGAGGACCTGGGTGGGAGAGAGTTTGGAGGGGGTTTGGGGTGGGGGTTGGTAGGGATGGGGGGTCGAACTCAGGGAGCCCCTGGGGCGCTTGTCTGAGGCATTGGGGCGCGTGCTGCCCTGTGGCGGGTGGTTGTCTGGGGCGGTCCGGGCTCTCGGGGTGCTGGGTGAGACCCCTGCTGGGGAGGTCGGATGGCTCACGGGCCTGGGGGGCCGGCACCTGGCTTGCCCTTGGGCGACCGGCCCCCGGCGGGGGTTTGGCGGCCCTCGTCCCTGGCCCCCTGGGACCTGTGCTCAGCTGCTGCAGGGCGGCTGGCTGGGGCCTTCCTTGGTCATCTTCGGGGCCACTCGCTGTCGCCCCTCAGGGGGGTGGGTTGGATCCCCCTCTCTGCGCTGTCTGCTGGTTGGCCGGGCCCTCCTTGTTGGTCCCTGGTTCTTGGAGGGGGTGCGATGGTGGTTACATGACTGTGTTCACCGCTGACATCACCTCAGTTTCTCTGCCTTGTCCTCTTCGCTTCACTCTGACGCTTTACTCTAATGCAGTTACTCTGTTGCAGCAGGTTAATGTGAACAACTGTTGTGTGGATTTGTTGCAGATGTTATCTGGGATGTCGTTTGTGATGCCGTTAATGTTTTCTTTTCTTGCGTCCCTCATTTAATAGGCCTTTTCTATTCTATTTACCGTTTCTTATTTCTTGTACTTTTTTTTTTTCTTTCTTGTCTGTCCTTTTGCCCAGTGTGCTCAGTTTTTGTTCCGGTTATTGTTGATGCTGATATTG
>JAPTYQ010000002.1:6022866-6034745 GCA_029814465.1 Ostorhinchus cyanosoma | reverse complement strand
ATACTTTATGAAGTTTCCCTTGGCAAAGCAAAATTGCTCAGCACCAAAGGCAGCCAGACAACCATTCTGCTGTTAGGATGCTGGACAAGAAAGTTTAAAAAAAAAAATTAATTAAACCCAGACCTGCTGTTGGACCCAGACTTAGTGTTGGATCCAGACGCGGTGGTGGACTCAGACCTGGGATGCTGGTGTCCAGTGGTCTTCAGGGGTCCTGGAGGCAAACTGTCCAGTGGTCTTAGACAGCACAGTAGTCCTCAGGGATTCTGGAGGGGAACAGTCCATTCATCCAGTTCATCGTCGTGGTCTCCCAGACCCTGTGGTGCTAGTGCATAGCTCCAGCTTCCTGCCACAGCTGCATGCTGCTTGTTTAGACCCAACAAAACCACTTGTGACAGGTTAAATTGTGAGAAGCTTTGTCTGCTTCACCACACAAGCATTTATTGAGTGTAGAATGAGTTCTGGCGCTGGGTATGAGTGCTGAGCGTGTGCAGAGGCGGCGGTGACTGTGTCCACATCAGTGTGAATGTGTTTTCACAGAGCGACCTCTGCTTGTAGATTAAGGTCAGCGGCGCTTTGTCAGCCACCGCCACATGAGTAATGATTTAATGTGAACTTATTAGGCCTCCTTGGCTTCTCAGATGGTCTGAGCTGCAGATGGAGGTCGTTTTTCAGAATAACTCGACCCTGGACGTGGACCGACTCCCATACCTGCTTACTTTTATCAAAAACACAGAAAGAATGCATGAAAAAAGTTCAACAAAAAAAATTGAAAAAAGGGACTTTTGGGTCAGGTCAAGCGGTTATGGAGCTACAGTTTTGCTGTTCAATGGACAAAACTAAAAAACCTAAAACATTTTATCATAAATATTTCCGTAGGTGTTAGTAAGTACTTTAATCTGGTAAAGGTGGTGATTTGCCCAACTTTATTTTTCAGTGTGAAGATTTGAAAAAGCTACAGAAATGATACAGTAGTTTTTTTATGGTTTGCGCAAAAGTGCATAACATGTGGTTCTTGCTGCTCAGATATTGTTACAAATTAGCATGGATTTGCTACGTAACATATTTATCAATCATAGTACCAAATGTGTGCACTTGTGAACTTTGGGGAAGAGTGTCAGTTATGGAGCTACAAATCCACTATGGTTATGGAGCTCCAGACTACTGTATTGATATGGCATCAAGACTTTTATTGGAAAAAAAGCAGGTCACAAATGTTCCATAACTTTTACACACGGAACACTGAATGCAAACTTCATAACAATAAATATGCTAAATACTCATGAAACAATATTATATATAAAAAATAATGCAGTGCAGGGTTTCCCCCAGAAATATTGCTAAGCTTGGTGGTAGGGCCACTACGGAAGCCCACTGGTGGCCCATTATGTTTTTGTTAAAAAAAAAAAGTTAAAAGTTGACAGGAAATATGAAATTATGTCGATTATGTATTATTGTAAGACATTTATTAACCATACTTACACCAACTGTAGAGTTTAACAAAAAAGGCACACTGAAATACTGTTTTAAAATAAATAAGATGTTTTCACTTAAGTTAAATCCTAATTAAATACGGTAATCTTAAAAAGTTATGCAATGATCACATTTAAAAGTAAAATAAATTGACATAATGTGCTCACACTTGAAAACCCTCAGCCTGACTGATGAAAATCTAGACTGTTGCTGATATGTTGATTTTCAATATTTTGAATGTGATTAATTGATTCAGAACCATATGAATTGAAATCCAATCGATCTGTTGTTCATGATGCCCTGTTAATGTTTTCTTTCCTTGCACCCCTTTTAATAGGCCTTATGTGTTCTATTTACCATTTCTGATTTCTTGTACTTATTTATTTATTTATTCATTTTCTTTCTTGTCTGTCCTTTTGCCCGACACGCCCCGTCTACAACAGGGGCTCGCGGGATGGAGCCGGTCGCGCTTCCGTGTCAGCGATACGAGAGTCTGTTACTCGCGGCCCTGCTGTGAAAAGTTGATCTCATCCACTATTAATCTATCATGCAAATTTAAAACGAAATTGATTGATCAAGTCAATGTATTTACCCAGCCCTAGTTCTAACGTGTATACATTTCTTTAAAATAAATAAACAAGGGACACTTAGCCTGGCAGGGGGCAAGTAAGGCCTGGTGGGACGCCAGGCCTAGAATGCACTGGGGGAAACATGCAGTGTTTCATTTGATAAGGTTTTGCTGCGCACACTATGGGCCAAGCAAACGTCCTGCCCTACTTATATTATACATATGTATAATATATTACACATATGTATACAATGTAATAGGACAAGTGTCCTGCCCCCTCAAATGAAGGTTTGTGAGGTTTCAGGAGGTAGGGAAAAGGTAAATGAGCAATAAGTTTCACTCCCACAGTCCACACGCACCTATTGTGCGTGCAAAGTAGATCTTGATCCTCGTTTTTTTTTTTTAGCGTATTTCTTTGTGATATTTTCCTCCGTTGTGGAGCACCTTTTTGTTTTGTACTTTTTATAGCCTTTTATGTTATCCATCCTTGGAAGTGAATTTTGTTTTGTTTAACTTTCATTGCCATTTCGTTCGCTGGAGTTTTTTCCCTCCTGTTGGAGTGATTTTTTTGTTTGCTTAAGTTTTATCTTAGTTCTTCGTCCTGACCTGTATTATCTAGATTTTTCCAGTAAATAATTTCATAGCCACTTTATTTGTCATTCTTTTTAGAGGTCTCTGGCAGTGTGCATTTAATAAAGTCTGTTTTAAAGGTATTCTCTGCATCTGAGTCCTGTTTCGAGTCCCGGCCTGACAGTTATGAAGAGTGATCTGATGAATTGCAAAGTCCTTTGCCATGAAAATGAGCTTAATCACAAAAAAACCATTACCACTGCCTTTCAGCCCTGCCACAAAAGGATCTGCTGAGATCATTTCAGTAATCTTCTTATTAACACAGGTGAGAGTGTTGATGAGCACAAGGCTGGAGATCATTCTGTCATGCTGGTGGAGTTAGAATAGCAGATTGGATGCTTTAAAAGGAGGGTGATGCTTGAAACCATTCTTCTACCTCTGTTAACCATGGTTACCTGCAACAAAGCACATGCAGTCATCATTGCATTGTATATAAAGGGCTTCACAGGCAAGGATATTGCTGTTACTAAGATTGCACCTAAATCAACCATTTATCAGATCATCAAGAAAGAGATTCGGTTGTTAAGAAGGCTTTAGGGCACCCAAGAAAGTCCAGCAAGCACCAGGATTGTCTCCTAAAGATGATTCGGCTGCGGGACCGAGGTGCCACCAGTGCAGAGCTTGCCCAGGAATCTCAGCAGGCAGGAGTGAGTGAATGCACAGTGAGGTGAAGACTTTTGGAAGATGGCCTGGTGCAAAGAAGAACAGCAAAGAAGCCACTTCTCTCCAAGAGAAAGATCAGGGACAGACTGATATTCTGCAAAAAAAAGTACAGGGATTGGACTGCTGAGGACATCAGTCCTGTCTCATGCCAGCAGTAAAGCATCCTGAGACCATTCATATTCTGCTTCTCATCCAAAGGAGTGGGCTCACTCACAATTTTGCCTAAGAACACAGCCTTTAATGAAGAATGGTACTGAAACATCCGATGGCAGCAACTTCTTCCAGCCATCCAAAAACAGTTTCGTGAAGAACAATGCCTTTTCAAGCATGATGGAGCACCATGCTATAAGGCCAAAAGGATAACTAAGTGGCTCGGGGAACAAAACATTGACATTTTGGGTCCATGGCCAGGAAACTCCACAGACCTTAATCTAATTAAGAACTTGTGGTCAATCCTCAAGAGGCGGGTGGACAAAAACCCCCACAAATTGTGACCAAGTCCAAGCATAGATTATGAAAGAATGGGTTACCATCAGTAAGGATTTGGCCCAGAAGTTGACTGACAGCATGCCAGGGCAAATTGCAGAGATCTTGGAAAAGAAGGGCCAACACTCCAAATATTGACTCTTTGCATAAACTTGATGTAATAAATAAAGGAATAAGCAATAAAGTATATCTTATCTTATATTGTTTATGTATATATCATATATTGTGTATCACATGGTTCTGGTTCTGGTTGAGTGAACGCTGGAGTGATTTGCTACCGCTGCTCACCAATAACATTTAAATGTTTAGCTATTTTATCATCTCTTTTTACCGGCTCTTTTTGGCTGTGCAATTATTCTCACTCAAGAGATTTTGTTCACTGTTCAAGTCGGATCGTCAGCTTGGCTGTCACTCTTACATGGGTCTGTGCTGGCTAGCATCAGCCTGCAAGCATTAGCTCACCTGTCCTGCCCCAGCTATCTAGCCTCACCTGGCTGTGCTCGCCACGTTGCCTGAGTTGTTTGGGTCCCCATCAGTAATGTGGACTGATAGTATACGGTCTCTCCTGTCCCTAGCTCACCAACCAATGAAGGGTCTGCTCCAGGACTCAGCTGCTGAGCTTCTGCAGCCTGTTTCCACCTGTCTGAGCCTCCACCGACTGCACTACACCACCTCCTAGACATGGTTTACCTGCCACGCTGGAGATACATCAACTACGGGTCCCGTTGATGGTTCTGGGTGGACTCCTTGGGGTCAATCCAGTCTATCTGGTCCAATTTTCAATGCTCTCCACGTAACACTGGGTATATCGTTGATCACAGTGTGTTAGCCAGCCTGGCTCAGTTGACTAACACTACAGTCATCGCTGTTTGCTTCGGTCTCTTGAACATCCATTCACTCATGAACAAGGCACAGCTCATCCAGGATCTCCTCATGACCATAACTTTGACAAGGACTCCTCTCTTCTGGGGTTTGTTTACACCCGCCAACCTTGTGGCAGGTCAAATGACATTATAGCACGTGAAGTGGAAAGTGTCGCCTGTGTTTGTTCCTGCCTTCAGCTGCTTTCAATTTATGGCATGTCAACTGTCTGGATCAATTCCTACCAAAATTGCAACTGTCTACTGTCCCCCTAAACCAAATAATGATTTCTTAAATGACTTTGCTGCTGCTCTCACTCATCTATCCACTCTCTCACCAAAAACAATACTACTGGGAGACTACAACACACACATAGACAATACTGATAACCTTCTCAGCAGAGATTTTATATCCAGTCTTGAGAGTTTTGGATTTCAGCTGGGTCATCAGACATGACCCATTTGGACGTTCAGAGGTTTCATAGTTACCGTGGAAACAACATCATCTTCTACAATATTGATTCCCCAGTAAAACCCATGGAGTTGGATCAGTGAGAGTGGATTTATGTTTGTTTATGGACAGACTGGGTTTATGATCAGTTTTTGTTCAGTTTCTGTCTCTGATATAGTAATCCTCAACTTTAATTTGACCTTTTTATGAAAATCTACATGATCAGTGAATTCAATATTGGAAAATACATAATTTTTCCTGAAAGTACTCTAAATACAGAACAATAATAATATAATTATTTATGAAAAATCACTTAAGAAATATTTCATAGGAAGAAAAATTAATATGGGAACTGCCATAAAAGTAGCACTGGATCTTTATGGGTCAAAATAAAGATTAGGTAAAAATAGGTAAAATAATATGAATAAAGGATGGATGGATGGACATTTGTCTTTTTGAAGCTTTTCAGTGGACATTTAGCTGAACCAGAGGTCACGGCTTCATGACAACATATTATTAATTTGATCATCTGGAGAGCCATCACAGACACTCCTCCGGTCTGATCGTATAGACGGAACTGGGTGAAAGTTTTACTGTGGTTCTGCTCTGGTGCAGTGGTTCTCAACCGGTGGGTCGTGACCCTAAAGTGGGTCTTAAACCCGTGGTCAGTGGGTCATGACCCTAAAGTGGGTCTTAATCCTGTGTTCAGTGGGTCGTGACCCTAAAGTGGGTCTTAAACCTGTGTTCAGTGGGTCGTGACCCTAAAGTGGGTCTTAAACCCGTGTTCAGTGGGTCGTGACTTTAAAGTGGGTCTTAAACCCGTGTTCTGTGGGTCGTGACCCTAAAGTTGGTCTTAAACCCGTGTTCAGTGGGTCCTGACCCTAAAGTGGGCCTTAAACCTGTGTTCAGTGGGTCCTGACACTAAAGTGGGTCCAAACCCATATTCAATGGGTCTTTGGGCCTTTATCTGTGTCAAACTAGTGTTAATAAACCAACCGTGTGTTTTATTTTGATGGATCTGAGCCCCATCCATTCACACTCCTCAACAGTAGGGGGCTGTAATGCACTGGAATGATGATTAACACCAGACATTTAAAGGTGGGGTGTAAGATGTTTTCCTGGAGCATTTTTTACTATACTGCTTAAAATACCCTTCACACCCCGATTACAACCAATTAATTAAATGGTACACAAAAAAAAAAAAAGGGTGACTTGAGGTTGGAGCCCGAGCCTGAGTTGTGCGAATTCTTGCTGTGCAGTGCTCGTGAACCCTCAGAAACAAGCACTGTGAGTGCCAGTATTCATGAGGTGTAGCTTTGGGGTATGTCTGAAGAAAGGGGTTTAGACTTTTGAATTGTGAATATTCAAAATGTAGCTGCTCGAACCCTTTTTCTGCCCCACCTTTAACAGTGAAGTAGCAGGGCTGACATCTGAACTAACACCTAATGAGTGTTAATTTGAATATTTGCCAAAACGCCACTTCCAAAGATTAAAAGTGAAAAACCCTGAGGATAAAACTCAGTTTTAGTGGTGGGTTAGGGTGTTAAATTAAACTCAGTTTTAATGGTGGGTTGGGGTCATTCAGGTGTTAAATTAAATTCTGTTTTAACGGTGGGTTCATGGTTGATGCTGAGCCTATGATTCTTGCTGCTGTTTGTGTGACTGTAATTCAATCAGATGAACAGTAAAAGCACATGCAGCTGCAAATTTGAACCGAGTCCGACAACAGAAACATGAGTGGACGTGGATGCAGGGGGAGGCGCCCCCCCTTCCTGACTGACATGGGGGCAGTAAACTGCGCCAGTGTCCAGGCCAAGCCGAGCCCACGCCTGCATTGCAGAGGTTGTCCGGGCTCAGATTGATTTGTTGCCACTGAGACAACAGCAATACGTCAGCGGTCGCCTTCTGACTGTAGAGTGGACGCTGGGAAGGCAGCCGCTCCGTCACATACAACGAGGTGAGCGGCGCCGTCCAACACCTGCACCGACCCACAACACCAACACACACCCCGCATCACATCTGTTATCGCAGCCATTCTTCACAGTGTGCGTTTGAGAAATGACTGTGCAGCAGCAGCGCTCGGTGTGAATGTTAACCAGGCCAACGGCGCCATCGTGGCATTGCATTATCGTCCCCTCAGCGCTTACGTTTATGTGTCTCATTGTAAACAGAACAAGGACAAAGTATTTGTGAAGACTGACGTCGATGCAGCAGCCGCACAAGGCTCCACCATACAATCAGCGGTAAAAGGTTTATTTTCAAGGTAACAAAGCCTCGGTGGGCTGGTGTGATTTATGCCCCATCCAGACCAAGTCCAATCCCCCAAAACCACCTCAGATTCAGGAACGACCTTACAATACCTCCAATGATCCCATCCTCCACATCCTGAACATGACAAAAAACACAGAATCTACTGTGAATATGAAAGGGTTAGTTAATAAGTCTGACACAAACTAAAGTCAACATGGAAACACAAACAGACTGACCATGCTCATGTGTGGGACCCTTTATAGGTCAGTGACAAAAATACTGTGAAATTCAACACTTCAACCTTAGTGTGTCACTGGAGGACACAAGAAGACTGGAACACTGTAGTGACATTTATTTATTTTACATTATTGATATGTAGAAAATCAAAGTAACTGAAGTTACTGTACTTGGTCCCTGACTTGTAAGTGGCAATCAATTAATCAATCAATCAATCAATCAATCAATCAATCAATCAATCAATCAATCAATCAATCAATCAATCAATCAATCAATCAGAAGAATTACCTGAACAGAAGACAGCCAAAACCCCTGGAGCCTTCAGGGTCCCTGTCAGACCTCCAGAGCATCCATGCAACCTCCATCCAACCTCCATACAGTTAAAATGTTAGCGTTTTGGACTTTGGACTTGTCATCATTTATAGCTTATTATGCTATTATTTTACTGGACTGGCTCATAGGAGCTCATATTGGACTAAAATGACACTTTGAACCACTAATGTCTTCAGTGAATTTTTGTGTTTCTCAGGTTCTAATACTATGGACCAGATTGGACGCTTTGGTGGTCCAGTTTTGGCCCATGGGCCATATATCTAACAACCCTGGTTTAGACATTTAAACAGAGTTATTTCTAATAAATTACAAGTGTTCATATGTGGTATATTTACTGTGGATAAATGTGTGTGAATGTGTGGTTTTTGAGGCTTAAAGATGTGACTTGAAGCGCCCCTTATAAAACAGTCCCTGAATGCAGCTGCATCCACATCTGCAGTGTCTCTTCTATGAAATCTTGCCAAGCCTCTAAGCAAAGGTGAAAATCACTTGTCATTTTTCGTTGAATAACCTCTCAGCTGACATGCTGCACAGCAAATCTGGCACCATGGCAATGTGGTGGACCTTACAGACCCTGGAGACCACATTGGACCTAAGATTGGGGACTCACCGTCCTACCGAGAAATGACCAAAAATAGTCACTTGCCTGATAAAGGGTTGAAAACACTTCACGTCTATGAGTGGAATGTTGATGGCAGCTCTAACCTGAGGTCATATGAGTTTGACTTAAAAGCTCAATGTGTATGACTGTGTTTTTAACACCTACATCGACCTTCAGTCCTCAGTCAGTTTAAAATAAAACCTTCATTGAATTTTCTTAGATTTATTACCAACAATCACTCATAATAAAAAAGTAAAAGTTGTTTTTTTTGAATTATAAGTGAAGGTTGAAAATATGACTGAATGGTCTGGTTTGGTCCATCATCCCTGTGATTTACATACTGGACAATAGGTGGAGCCGTTGGACGTCCTTGAAACACAAATAGAGGGTTCAAAGGTCAACAGTGAGCCAATTTACATCCACACTAATACTCTGATCAGTGCAGTTATCAGATTATTATTGATCATAAATCTGTGTTTCATTAAACTGAGGATGGGATCCCTCAGGGCACTGTCCTAGGCCCATCATTTTCATGTTTGTATGAATAAAAATTCCAGTATGAATAATACTGAACCAGAAAAGGATTTCATGTGCAGGTCTGGATCAGAACTTTTCAGGGGAATAATCCCAACCTTTGGACATTGGACGTGTCTGGAGGTTTTTAACATGTTCTTCAGTCATCGGCAAACACCATCTGGAACAATCTGCTGTGGTTATTAATCAGCTGATATAAAGGACAGAAAATGTAAAACAGAACAGATGATTCATGACGCGTCACAGGGCCGTGGCAGTCCTGTGTCCTTGACCATCTTGGCCCAGCGTTCTGCACTTTAGGCCATGAAATACAATTCTACAGGATTAGTGATAAAATCACTGCATCTGAAGAAGTAAAAGAAAACATGGATGCACTTTATAGGCTCAATCTCCTTATCCATGCCGCTGCTGAGCTCTGTATTCAATTTATCTATATAATATTAGGTATCCAGCAAATTGGGTCAAGCCCTTTTGGAAAACAGCTGCATCAACCAAGCCTTGGACTTATCTGCAACTTGCATAAACATGTACATGTAATAACTCTGAAGAAACCATAAAAACACTCTACATGCAAACTGGGACTCAGATGGACTCAGACGCTGATGCTTTGTTTACCTTCTGTGCCAATGCCCAATACCCAATATCTTTCAAATGAATGACAACAAGATCAGCGATTTACCTCGATGACAAAATAAAATAAAATAAAATAAAATAAAATAAAATAAAATAAAATCTGCCACAAAGCCTTTGGATCAATGACATCACATCGACATAACAGAGCAGTACGACCCCGATCAACGACAACCTGCACACCGAGAACACAAAGACAGAACCAACTCCATGGGTTTTACAGGTTGTAGAAGATGACGGTGTTTCCACGGTAACTACGAAGCCTCTGAACATCCAAATGGGTCATATCTGATGACCATGAAAAGGTGAACTGTATTTACACCAATTATTGACTTGGATTGATAGGATTAGTGGGTCAACTGCATCAGTCACAAACAAATGACAGTCATTTTTTTTGTTAATTTTTAACAAGAAAAAAATAAGTTTCATCATGTCCTGGATGTCTTTGTCATGATCTGCTGAAACATTGATGGAACTGAGCATGTGCAGAAGGAGCATGACTTCAGTGACTTCAGCAGTCCTTCATGTAATCTGTCACAAATGTGTGGGTTGTTCCTAAACCTTTTCCACAGTTGTGAAACCGTCTGTTTTCAGTTGTTTTGTAGTTTTTCTCTTTGCCTCCTGAACCTCGTCCGTTGTCATTTCTGAGTCTGTCCTTCCTGTAGTCCATTCGTCCACTTGTCCATGCACTTGATTTATCCGCCAGCTGTCCTCTGGACCCTCCTCCCCAACTATAAATTACCCCCAAGGAGAGATTAAACCGTTATTACCTGGCAGGCATAGAGGCGACTGCACAGCCCCAACCTGAGCTCCCAGCCCTGAACCGTTAGGATTCAGCATCTGAAGCCTGTGAGAATGTTAATTAGGTGGCTGTGAACAGTCAAGGGTAATTAAGCATGTGTTGAGGGAAAGTGCAGCGTCTAAATTACGATGTCGTTTTCAGATGTGTGAATGGGTGGAGGTGCTCTACCTCCATCTTTCTGGCCTTATCTCATTTTCTTTCTGCTTTCTCTGAAACATTGGCTCCTTTTACACTCACTGATAACTCTGTCCTGGTTCGTCAACTCGTTAAAGCTGATCTACAGTTTCAGCTCATATTGTGATTATAGAAAAGTCCGTTAAGATGCCCAGTGGGTCTGGAAACCACTTGTATTCACACAAAGCATCTACGGACAAACACTGACACCACACAAACCCAAATTTTACAAGAGGACAATTCAACACATAAGATGATACAGTCATCTGTAAGACAATGGACGTGATAGTGTGTAGTCGAATCCACTTTAAAATGCAGATTAAATAAACAAGCGATTTACTGTGCATTTTAAAGTGGATTAGACAGCAGGTCTTAATGCATAATTTGGAATTTTTGGTGAAATCTGATTTTTTTGTGTGGTGGTTCATATTACAGATTAAATGCGACTTTTATCAGTTGTGAGTGAGAAGTGAATGTGACCCTGAAGTGGCCCACATGTGTAAAACACGTCCTGAGTGTCATTTTTTCCAGCTCTAAAGGTCATGAGATAACTTTGTTATGATTTGGCTCGAGATGCTTTTTTTTTTTTTTTTTTAACTTGTCTTGTCCAGCATCATAACAGCAAAATGGTAATCTGGGTGCCTTTTGGTGCTGAACAAATTTGCTTTGCCCAGGAAAACGTCATAAAGTATATAAGGCTCCCCTTGATGTTCTACTGTCTATATTACGAGTTTTGGACAGCTATGGCTCAGGAAGAAGAGCAGGTCATCCAATATCTTAAGGGTTGGTGGTTTGAATCCTGCTCTGTCTGTATCTCTCTCTGTATGAATGTGTGGAGGGGCAGAAGGCATTAATTGGCAGCCGCGCTTCCGTCAGCCTGCCCCAGTGCAGCTGTGGATATACAGACCCTTTCCAAAAAATTAGAATATCATGGAAAAGTTGTTTAATTTCCATAATTCCATTCAAAAAGTTCAACTTTCATAGATTATAGATTCTGGGCCCACAATTTAAATGATTTCAAGTGTTTATTTGTTTATTTTTACGTAATTTGGGCTTCCAGCTCATAAAACCCACGAAAACAGGAATTCAAAAAATTAGAATACTGTGAAGAAATCACCATTTACTTCTCAGTTTTTGCAGGAAAAAAAAAGAAAGAAATTAGGATCACATCAAATCAATCAAAATATGGT
>JAPTYQ010000002.1:5981176-5992345 GCA_029814465.1 Ostorhinchus cyanosoma | reverse complement strand
GGATGAGGGTGGTGGTAGTGGGGGTGATGGTGGCAGTGGTGGGGATGATGGTGGGGTGGTGGGGATGATGGTGAGGTGATGGGGATGATGGTGGCAGTCGTGGGGATGATGGTGGAGGTGATGGGGATGATGGTGGCGGTGGTGGGGATGATGGTGGCGGTGGTGGGGATGATGATGGAGGTGATGGGGATGATGGTGGCGGTGGTGGAGGTGATGGCGGCAGTGGTGGGGATGATGTTGGGGTGATGGGGATGAGGGTGGTGGTAGTGGGGGTGATGGTGGCAGTGGTGGGGATGATGGTGGGTTTATGGGGATGATGGTGGCGGTGGTCGGGATGATGGTGGCGGTCTTGGTGATGATGGTGGCAGTGGTGGGGATGATGGTGGCAGTTGTGGGGATGATGGTGGGGTGATGGGGATGATGTTGGCGGTGGTTGGGATGATGGTGGTGGTGGTGGGGATGATGGTGGCAGTGGTGGGGATGATGGTGGAGGTGATGGGGATGATGGTAGCGATGGTGGGGATGATGGTGGCGGTGGTGGGGATGCTGGTGGAGGTGATGGGGATGATGGCAATGGCAATGGCATGTTGGCATGATTCAACCTATATCACACTACAGCACAATGCACACGTTCCTTTCAATTCACTTAAATGATGTGATCGACCTCATAAATAAAATCCATAAATGGTTAGGGTGAAAAAGAAGAGGAAGAAGAAGAGGAAGAAGAAGAGGAGGAAGAAGAAGATGAAATTGAGATTCAGACTCAGACTACTTTATTAATGCCCAGAACTTATATGTATATGTACATATATGTATAAAATATTCTTCTGTCAGATGTTCTGTAATCTGTTCAGGTTTTTTAGGGTTAAAGTCGCTGTTGGCAACGTTCCAGTCTCTGAACGTCGCCAACAGCTCTTATCTCTCTGTCTCACACATTTTAAATCATGCTCCAACAAACCTTCGCTAACATCCATCGACAGCTAATCAACATTTGCGTCTTACTGAACAAATGCGGAGGACGAGCGAGAGCCAGACGTCTCCACGGAGGCAAACAGGAAGCAAAGTCATCGACCACCAACTCTAATATGTTGTGAAGGCTGTGGCAAGTTGAAGGGATCGCTGCAAAGCCACAAAGCTGCTGCAGAGACACCCAGAGTCCCAACCCAGGCTGCCGCCGCAACAACAAGTCAAAACCAATTCACCATGCTGCCAATGACCGCCACAACAACAACTCGCCATCGCTGCGTCTTAAGAGCACACGGATTAGACACGCCTGGAAAAGACGTCAAGTCGATCGCTCAGGGATGAAAGTTGAAGAGTCCAAAAAAACCGAGTGATCTGAGGTTTGATGGAGTTGATCTGCAACAGGCCAACATTGAGTCAGGCGGCAAGGAAAGGACTTCATGTGATTCACAAAGGAAACAGGAAGTAGAACCCCACAAAAAGACACACATCAGTTCTGATTCAGAGGATATGAAAGGTATTCTACATGTTCTTAATATTCCAACTCTGGCCAGTAGGGTTCAGTCTGGAACCAGAACTCACCGGTGTCTGGATCCAGTACGCACCGGAGTCTGGAACCAGTACGCGTCGGAGTCTGGGACCAGTATGCACTGGAGTCTGGAACCGGTATGCATTGGCGTCTGGGACCAGTACGAAACGGAGTCTGGAACCGGTACGCGTCGGAGTCTGGGACCAGTATGCACTGGAGTCTGGAACCGGTACGCATTGGCGTCTGGGACCAGTACGCAATGGAGTCTGGAACCGGTACACGTCGGAGTCTGGGACCAGTATGCACTGGAGTCTGGAACCGGTACGCATTGGCGTCTGGGACCAGTACGCAACGGAGTCTGGAACCGGTACGCATCGGAGTCTGGGACCAGTATGCACTGGAGTCTGGAACCAGTACGCATTGGCGTCTGGGACCAGTACGCAATGGAGTCTGGAACCGGTGCGTGTCAAAGTCTGGAACCAGAACTAAAACTCATAGAGGTTTATTTTAACAGTGGATAAAATACAACTGTCTGATAATGTTGATGCTGCATCAGCTGATACTTTTAACTCTGTTAGCTAGCTCTGTTAGTTTAACTCTGTTAGTTTAACTCAGTTAGCTTAGCTCTGTTAGTTTTTCTCCGTTGGCCTTCAGCAAAGATCTCAACATATTTTACACATGCTTTGACAAACTGGACTTCTCACCCGAGTGTCAGGCTTTGCTGAAAGCCATCCCACCACAGACCCGGGAGAACCGGCCCTTTTCACAGAGGAGGAGGTACGGCACCAACTGAGCCGCTGCAAGCCCGGCAAGGCTCCAGGACCTGATGGCATCCCAAGCTGGGTGCTTGGGACCTGTGCTATGGAGCTCTGTCCAATACTGCACTCTCTCTTCTGCCAATCCTACCAGTCTGCCACAATACCCACACTATGGAAAACCACTATCATAATACCAGTGCCAAAAAAACACAGACCCACAGAACTCATTCACTACCGTCCCATAACCCTAACATCCATAACAATGAAATGCCTGGAGAAACTGCCACTAAACATCATCACCCCACATCTGGACCCCCTCCAATTTGCCTACAAGGCAAAGAGGGGCACAGAGGATGCTGTGGCCTGCCTGCTGCACCTCCTCCTTCAGCACCTGGACTCCCCAGGCAACTTTGCCAGAATCGTTTTGTGTTCCGCCTTCAACACCCTGCAGAACAGGAACGGAGCAGATGATATTTCGTTTGACTGTCTTGACAAGCCAAATGACAATAAACTGCATTCAATTCAATTCAATTCAATTCAAAAAAGAAACACCCGCTGATCCAGAAGCTACACTATCTCAACCCCCCCCCCCCCAACTCTAGTCCTCGAAGGCCGGTATCCTGCATGTTTTAGGTATTTCCCTCTTCCAGCACACCTGGTTCAATTAATGATCAGCTTATCATCATGTTCTGCAGAAGCCTGATAATGATGTAATGGGTTCCAGGTGAGATGGAAGAGGGAAATACCTAAAACATGAAGGATACAGGCCCTTGAGGACTGGATTTTGACACCCCTGCTCTACACCAATGACTGCCTCAGCATCTCACCCACCACATCATATTTCATATACTCAGACGACACAGCCATCCTTGCACTTCTCTCAGACATCCAATACACCCTGGACTATCACAGCACAGTCACTCATTTCTCCAGGTGGTGCACAGACAACTATCTCCAGATCAATGTCAACAAAACAAAGGAATTACTGTTCAATCCCCCCTCACCCCAGCTCCCCACCATCATAAACACCCAAACAGTTGAAACAGTAGACACATTCAAATACCTGGGAGTAACTCTGGACAATAAACTCACCTTTGATCAGCACTCCACGGACATTCAAAAAAGAAACCAGCAAAGACTGTCTGCCATCCGCAAACTCAAGGCAAAGTAAAGTTTATTTGTATAGCTGTAGGAGCCAAATGTTGCAGTTTGTTATTTTGTTGTAATTTTTATTTTGTCCACTGGGTGGCGCATGTCCGCAGTTGTCTTAGGTGTATAAAGGTAGTGAACGTGATGTTGACGTCAGGTGTTTGGCCCGGAAGGGCAAAGGGTTTTTGACCGCACGCTCGCTTGTTTGCTACGAAGCTCGCTTGCTAACACGCTGTACGCTTGCTACTTTGGATTTCTGTGGATTTACTGGACTCTGGAATAAATGGATCACCTTTTGTATTCATCATCAAGGTTGCTTATCTGCGTTTGTTTTCTACATAGTAGCCTAAGTCAAGTGAGTTTAGCATTAACATCTAGCGCGTCAGCCAGGCCATACACGGCGTCAAGCACCTCAGTAGTTCTGTATAAGACCGAACTCCTTTAATAATAGCACAATTCATACACAAGGCAATTCAAAGTACTATACAAAAATGGAAAAGATACAGGTACAGTTAAAATATAATAAAATCAATAAATTAAAATAAAGTAAAAGAGAAGAGTTCAGATGGAACCCTTTCAGTTGTATGCACAGTTGACATCAATTGTAGATGTCAACTGTCTTGCACTGCTATGTTTCTAGTTCCATGTGGCTTATTGTTGTTTTGTTGTCTGTGATGTGCAATGGTGTCCTTTCCGTAATGTACAGTCAATGAAGAGGATTTTCCCCACAGGGACAAATAAATAAATCTATTCATCTATCTAGTTTATCTCTTTTAGTTCAACTCTGTTAGTTTAACTCTGTTGGCTTACCTTTGTTAGTTTAACACTGTTAGGTTTCCACCGGTGAGATCCACTTCATACCACTCTGTCCCAGTTCCGCTGGTTCTTATTCTGGACTCACATATTTTTCTGCTGCTCCTGATAAGATGTTCCTAGAATTCCCTTCGCCCCCCCCCCCCCCTTCTGCTCTGCTTGCAGTAATACATGGGATTGATCAGAGCCGATCCATACAATTAGGCAGGAGTCGAAGCTGTTGAGTTAGTGTTGGTGTCATTCACGTCTACAAACGCTGAGTTGACAATCTGCCACAGAAGCCTGGAGTCCAGACGCTGACAACAGCCCATCCATCTGCAAAGACTGGACCATGGGCATCTGGGATTTACTTCCATCTATCAATAAGTAATTATCTATCAGTACAAAAGGGTTTGATGATCCGTACAATATGTTTTTAAACAAGAAAAAGGAGTTCATCTGTAAAATAGGACAATTTCTACAGACAGGAATTCAAATGTGTGACATGGAATCGACTGAAACTAGAATGAGTTTATTAAAGAAAATAGAAGTTTTTGTCCAAATCCCAGTTTCTACCAGGTCTAGATCTGTATTTGACTCTGCATCAGTAGAAAAGGACATGACTCTGGTCTGTGTTGATCTGACTGAAGGTGTGTAGGTGTGTGTGTATTTGGTGACAATGACAATTGGGCTAAAAATTTCTTAAAGATCCAAGGGAACTGATGTTTGGTGCAGAAATGATGGACTGGTGGAGAAGAAGTGGATTCAGTACTTTCCACTCCCTCCCACTGCTTTGACCAGAAGACAACTAAAGCATTAAACACAGTTTTTAGGTAGAAGTTTGGATGTTTTCATAAAAAATTTTTTTTGTTTTGCTGCATATATTTTCACAGACACTGCACATTTATGTGAATATATAGTTATTTAATAATAGTAGTTTATATTTTTATTTAGTTTTACAGTTTTTATAGTTTATAATTCAAAGATGTTTGTAGATATTCATAGACATTTATAGATGTTCGTAAATCTTCGTAGGCATTTGGAGACATTTGTAGATGTTAGTACACGTTTCTAGGCATTCGTAGATGTCTTTAGACATTTGTAGACATTTGTAAGTGTTCATAGATGTTCGTAGACGTTTGAATATGTTCATAGACATTTGTAGACATTCATAGATGTTAGAACATGTTTGTAGATGTCTGCAGATGATTGTAGCAGGGCTCTACAGTGCACCCATTTCAGTCGCATTTCCGAGCAAATATTTCGGTGTGCGATCCAAGAAAACAAAACCGTTGCAGATGTGTGAGTGCTTCTTGCAGCCCACAATAAAGAGAGCACTGTGCACAGATAGAACGTGACGAGTTAAATGTTCTAAAATGTATCAAACCGGCTCCATCCCACGAGCCCCTGGGGAAGACGGGGCATGTCGATCTCACTCTGGACAGTTCTGCTGCGGGAGGGACACTGAAGAAGTGTGTGGAAAATCACTCTGTGGGAGGTTTCAAACTTCGGCCTCAAACTGGAACCCCAGTGTGGAGGAACTGTCTTCCGAGGGGATCTATGAGGCGAGTTGCGCAAGCCGATCATTCTAGGAACATTAACCCTCGTATTATGTTAATTGTCAATTTGACCCATTTCAGTTTTTGGTTACTGTTTATCCTTTCATTTTCTTCATGAATTTTTGTGACTTTTCCTCATCTAAGGTCACGAATTTGTGTGTGAAATCTGGACACTTTGATGTGTAGTGTAGTGTTTGTGCAGTTTGTATACAAAGATGATGTTATGGGTCGTTTTGACCCAGACACTTTGATGTAGGTAAGTAGCTGCTCAGATCTAAAATTAACATTTCTCTTTGATGTACTTTATTTTGATTGCCCAATTATTTGTATTTTGATTCCCTTTGATGAGCTATTCAGACCCAGAGACCCAGGTGTGTGTAGAGTAGGAGCTTTCTCCCCCTTGTCCTTGTCACTTTTCTCTTGTCATCTCTTTGACAAACACACCAAAAATGAGCTCCAGAAGGTTTACTGCTGAAGAGGCTTTATCACAGATTTTGAACTGGGAAAGTGATGCAGAGGAAGAGATTTCAGAGACAGAGGACCTTTCAGAGACTGGGGACAATGCTATTGATGATCCAGATTATCGATTTTCCCATGATGAGGATGAATCAGAGGACGAGTCTGCTGTTTTCTCTCCATCAGATGAAAACCAAGAAATGCAGCAATCATCATCCACAAAGGGGACATGGGCATCTAAAGATGGTAATATAAAATGGTCAACATCACCACAACAAAGCCAAGGCAGACTGTCATCTTCCAATATCATCAAAATGACTCCAGGTCCTACAAGATTTGCTGTCACACGAGTTGATGATATTCAGTCAGCATTTCAGCTCTTCATATCCCCACCAATAGAAAGGATTATACTGGACATGACAAACTTAGAGGGGAGACGTGTAGAAAAATGGAAGCCACTGGATCAGACTGACTTGCATGCTTACATCAGAATTCTGGTATTAGCTGGAGTGTACAGGTCAAAGGGAGAAGCAACTGCAAGTTTATGGAATGAAGAGAATGGAAGGCCAATATTTCAAGCAACGTCTCTGGAGACATTTAACATGATATCTCGTGTGATCCAATTTGACCGTGACACCAGAGCTGGTTGACGTGAAATAGATAAACTTGCTGCAATCAGAGATGCATGGGATAAATGGGTTGAAATTTTACCTTTGTTGTACAATCCTGATCCCCATGTTACTGTAGATGAGCGCCTTGTTCCATTCAGGGGTCGTTGTCATTTCCGACAAACCATGCCCAACAAGCCTGCAAAGTATGGCATCAAAATATGAGCAGCCTGTGATGCAAAATCTAGCTATACATGGAACATGCAAGTGTATACTGGAAAGCTTCCTAGAGGAGCAGCTGAGAAGAATCAGGGGATGTGTGGTGCTGGAGATGAGTGAAGGGCTGCAAGGTCATGACATCACATGTGACAACTTCTTTGCATCCTACCGCCTTGGAGATGAACTGCAGAAGAGAAAGCTGACTATGTTGGGAAAAGTCAGAAGAAGTAAGCCAGAACTTCCTTGTGAAATTCTGAAGACGCAGGGCAGACCTTTGCATTCCACAATATTTGTTTTCACTGAGACAGCAACAGTTGTTTCATACTGCTCAAAGAGAAACAAAAATGTTCTTGTAATGAGCACAATGCACAAAGATGCATTTTTGAGTACAAGAAAAGACATGAAGCCACAAATTATCCTGGACTACAACTCCACCAAAGGAGGAGTTGACAATCTGGACAAAGTCACAGCAACGTACAGCTGTCAGCACGAGACTGCCCGTTGGCCTTTGGTGATTTTCTACATTGTGGACATGTCTGCTCACAATCTATGTCCTGTGGACTGAAATCAACCAGCAATGGAATGCCAGCAAATTGTACCGACGTCGACTTTTCTTGGAAGAACTCAGTAAAGCACTTTTGACTTCCAAGATCCAGAGGCGAGCCAGGCCAGCTCAATCCCCAGCAGCTACAGCTATCATTGAAAAAGTCAAGCTCAGGTCATCCAACCAATCTGCAATGGATCCAGTGGATACAGGTGTCAAGAAACGAAAAAGATGCCAGGTATGTCCCTCCCGAGAGGACAGTAAAACAACTACCTCTTGTGTGAAATGCAAGAATTACATCTGTAGAAAGCACACAGTTACATTCTGCCCATCATGTGGAGAACACTGAAATGTTGAGCATTGAAAGTCTGAAAAAATGGACAAGTTAAATGAAAAAAAAAAGTGTTTGTGAAGATGAAAAGTTTAACGAAATAGTTCCTAAATTTAGTTTTGGAATTTAAAAATGTATTGTATGTTTTTTTTCTAAATGTTTATATAATCTACAGTAAAGTTGTTATTGGTTTAACCTGTTTTTTTGACTGTTTTGAATGGATTTACACAGTACAGGTCAAAATGATCTGCAACATAATCAATGTAATTTTTTTTCAACACAATACAAGGGTTAACTTGGATCTACACTGAGTGTGAAGTCAGAGGAGCAGTAAAGCAACAACGACGGACGGCTACCGCTCCGATCAATGCTCCGTCCAACAATCACGGAGTGCCCCCACCCCCTCCTCCAGTGAGTAGAAGCACCAGCCATAAAACAGAATAAAGATGAGACAGAAGTCCGCTCTGAGCCACTGTAGAAACCTGATACTGTGTGTCCTGTTCATTATTTCAGAGCAGATTCAACTATCTGTTGCTGAAATGTCATATTTACTTCCTTTGTAATATCAATATTGATCCCAGTACTGATGTGTTAAATGGCTGCAGTACTCAAATAATCAGGTTACAGCTCAAATTTGTCCTTTGATATTGCTAAATGAATCTGAATCAATCAATTAATACTGAATCAAATCGATATTGGATCTAATCAAATCCTGATTAATAGATTCAAAACCTTGAGAATCAAATTCTAATCGAGTATGGGAATGCGCCATGATACCCAGCCCTACTGGTAGGAAAGAGGTAACGTCGACCTAATTACAAATCCTGGCCTACCGATTCTGGCATGATTTTTGTCTAAACTTAGTCTGTAGTTAAATTTTTTTCAATTCAATTCAATTTTATGTTAGTCTATAGGTAGAAACCTTGGGCAGACCCATGACTCAGGGGTCGAACCCAATTGCCAGTGGTCATGCAGGAAAAGCCCAGTCATAATTATTTTATTTTTTGTAGGAAGTTCATTCAAGTAAGTTGGTGTCAGTGTGTGCAAGTTCTGCACTGGAATAAATGTTCAAAACGAAAACCTACTTGTGCCCCCATTTTTATGTGCTCCTAAAATGTTTTAACTTACGCGCATGTGTGCTCCTGAAAAAAAAAAGTTAGTTTAGAGCCCTGATTGTAGACATTCATAGATGTTTGTAGACATTCGTACACTTTTGTAGACATTCATAGACATTTGTAGACATTCTTTGACATTTGTAGATGTTTGTGGACTTTTGTCGGCATTTGTAGATATTTGTAGACGTTCATACGTTTGTAGACATTTGTACAAATTTGTAGACATTCATATATATTTGCAGATGTCTGTAGACATTTGTAGATGTTCGTAGACATTTGTAGACGTTCATAGATGTTTGTACACTTTTGAAGACGTTTGTAGATGTTTGTAATAATAATAATAATACATTTTATTTATAAGCGCCTTTCAGGACACCCAAGAACACTGTACAGACAATGTATACAATACAGAGAAGGAAACAGATAAAAAATTATTTTTAAAAATTATAAAAAATAATAATAATCCATACAATGAGAAGGCTAAATGTTTGTACATGTTCATACATGTTTGTAGAAGTCTGTAGACGTTCATACATATTTGTAGATGTTTGTAGATGTCTGTAGATGTTTGTAGACATTCGTAGATATTTGTAGGCTTTTGTAGATGTTCGTAGACAATCGTAGGTGTTTGTAGACATTCATAGATATTTGTAGACATCTGTAGATGTTTGTAGACTTTCATAGATGTTGGTAGCCATGTATGGCGGTCGACACCTGCAGCTTTAACTGTTGTTCCTCTGAGGTTTAATTGCAGTTCTACCTGCAGTGGACCGGTCCATCAGGGCTGATCTGGCTCTGAGTCTGTTTAACGGAGTCTGCACATCCATTTCACGTTCATGTGGTTCCAGGAGTTGTGCTGTCAGCAGAGTCGTCTCCTCTGTGAAGGGATGATGGCTGATAAAAGCTCCATCACTCTCTTTCCCGCCACACTTTGCTTATCTTTACAATGTAAGTGCATTGCAATCCTGTCACCATCAGGCAGAGTAAATTACCCCTGAAAGAGCTCATTTTTCACTTAACCTTAAATGTGGCGGTTAGGGGAGGCTCTGGTCATTCTGCAGGGCGGCTTTGTGTGCAGTGCAGCTGTAACGCCGCCGCAGCTGTTTACAGTTGGTAATAAACCCATCGACTGGAGATGGAGAAGCATGGCACTGATCAAGGGGTGGAGCCAGGTGGTTTTAGGTCCAGGAGGTGGAAGGGGATGGTCCGGACGGCATTTTCACCTCAGACCTCTGCAGAACACCAACACCAACATCCATCGTTGAACTACAGGGATGTCCATCTGGATAAGCTTCTGTTTTCCATGAAAACATTCTGTTGTCAAACATCCAAATCCAATCAGAAATACACATGATCTTTTATTTCTTGGAAAAGCTGAACTCTTCTGAGGCTTTGTTTATATGTAGCTGGGTATTTTTTAAACAGAGCTTTTCCCCTTCTCCGTTTGAAAAAAAAAAAACACACGCGTGATAATTTTTCGGAAAACTCTGTGTATACACAGCCTCATATATCTATACTGTCCAGAGCACATCAGGCCTGTAGATGTCAGTGTAGGGGGACCGTCCAGTACCATGAACCAAGCAGAATCCAGAACCAAACCTTACTTCCGCTATGAACCTATGGAGATGTAATTTTCCTGGTTCCGCGTCTGAGACATGGAACCAATACAGTACAATGTAAATGGATGAGCTGGTGACTTAGGTCTGTAGTTGTTAACATCTGTTTTTAATACTGTTTTATCTATAGTTCACATAGACCGAAATAAATGAGGACTTCATTGACCTTCTTCTAAACTGGACAGAACAGAGAAAAGATAAACCGATAACATAAACCAAATGTGGAAGATGACACTAGACACATCTCAGAAAAGTCTTATTTTATATCCAGTACATACACTGAGATCTCGTTAAGCAGATGTTGTGGACGCTAATTAGCTAAGATGCAAGTTTTTTTCTGAATGGGGTAATAAAGGCACTGTGCCACTGGTGGTACGCGAGCGCTCTCTGGTGGTATGCGAGGGAACGTCATTACTTTCCACGTTATTTTCACTTTTTAAAATAAATAAATAGATTGGAAACACATAAAGCCTTATAAATACAACATTCCAAACGAAATATATTCCTACGCCTGAGATCATTAAAATTAT
>JAPTYQ010000002.1:5924393-5935189 GCA_029814465.1 Ostorhinchus cyanosoma | reverse complement strand
GCTGTAAGGTTCTATAAAGGTAGGGTTCTATTCAGGTGCTGTGGGTTTCTATACAGTCGCTGTGGGGTTCTATACAGACGCTGTAAGGTTCTATAAAGGTAGGGTTCTATTCAGGCGCTGTGGGGTTCTACACAGTCGCTGTAAGGTTCTATAAAGGTAGGGTTCTATTCAGGCGCTGTGGGGTTCTATACAGTCGTTGTAAGGTTCTATAAAGGTAGGGTTCTATTCAGGCACTGTGGGGTTCTATACAGTCACTGTGAGGTTCTAAAGGTAGGGTTCTATTCAGGTGCTGTGGGGTTCTATACAGTCGCTGTGGGGTTCTATTCAGGCGCTGTAAGGTTCTATAAAGGTAGGGGTCTATACAAGCAGCTTGGGGTTCTATACAGTCACTGTGAGGTTCTAAAGGTAGGGTTCTATTCAGGTGCTGTGGGGTTCTATACAGTCGCTGTGCGGTTCTATTCAGTCGCTGTAAGGTTCTATAAAGGTAGGGTTCTATACAGACGCTTTGGGGTTCTATACAGTCACTGTAAGGTCATATAAAGGTAGGGTTCTTTTCAGGCACTGTGGGGTTCCAGACAGTCCCTGTAAGGTTCTATAAAGGTAGGGTTCTATTCAGGCACTGTGGGGTTCAATACAGTCGCTGTAAGGTTCTATAAAGGTAGGGTTCTATTCAGGCACTGTGGGGTTCTATACAGTCGCTGTGGGGTTCTATACAGGCACTGTAAGGTTCTATAAAGGTAGGGTTCTATACAGTCGCTGTGGGGTTCTATACAGGCGCTGTGGGGTTCTTTAAAGGGGCTCTAAGATTCTATAAAGGTAGGGTACTATTCAGGCGCTGTGGGGTTCTATACAGTCGCTGTAAGGTTCTATAAAGGGAGGGTTCTATTCAGGTGCTGTGGGGATCTATACAGTCGCTGTAAGGTTCTATATAGGTAGGGTTCTATACAGGCGCTGTGGGGTTCCATACAGTCGCTGTAAGGTTCTATTAAGGTAGGGTTCTATTCAGGCACTGTGGGGTTCAATACAGTCGCTGTAAGGTTCTATAAAGGTAGGGTTCTATTCAGGCGTGGTGGGGTTCTATACAGTCGCTGTGGGGTTCTATACAGGCGCTGTAAGGATCTATAAAGTTAGGGTTCTATTCAGGCGCTGTGGGGTTCTACACAGTCGCTGTAAGGTTCTATAAAGATAGGGTTCTATTCAGGTGCTTTGGGGTTCTATACAGTTGTTGTAAGGTTCTATAAAGGTAGGGTACTATTGAGGCACTGTGGGGTTCTATACAGTCGCTGTGAGGTTCTATAAAGGTAGGGTTCTATGCAGGTGCTGTGGGGTTCTATGCAGTCGCTGTACGGTTCTATAAAGGTAGGGTTCTATTTAGGCGCTGTGGGGTTCTATACAGTCGCTGTGGGGTTCTTTACAGGGGCTCTAAGGTTCCATAAAGGTAAGGTACTATTCAGGCGCTGTGGGGTTCTATACAGTCGCTGTAAGGTTCTATAAAGGTAGGTTTCTATTTAGGTGCTGTGGGGTTCTATACAGTCGCTGTGGGGTTCCAGACAGTCGCTGTAAGGTTCTATAAAGGTAGGGTTCTATTCAGGCGCTGTAGACAGTAGATAGACCAGTGATCCTAGTTCAGCTTCTGTTCAGTGTTGTGTGAAAACTTTTTTTTCTAAATTACTGTCAGTTCTTTAATCCGTCAAAATGACGGACGGCCCTCAGAATTTTTCCTCAAAAAAGTCCATCCATAACAGAATATTCTTCTGTTAATGTGACCTCTGAGCTAAGATTTAATGTAGTGAAAAACGTATTTGTAAGTCATCATTAAAATAATTTTAGGTGTTTAACCCAAAACTTTATTGAATGTGAGAGGATTTAGTTCAAACAAGGTAACGAAAGTGGACAACGCCTGTCCACGATAAACCGATTCACCACATGTTAAAATCAGCTGATCACCAGCTGGACGCTGCAGCCTTTTGGACACTGCGTCCCTTAACTAGGGTTAGGGTTCCCTAACTCTACCCTATCTCTAACTCCATGAGTGTAAAATGTACCTCCGTTGGATGCTGCCAAATGGCCGTAACTGTCCGTTTCCTGATGACCTTTAGTGTGTCCTCTGCTCTGGAGGCGCCACACTTTCCCTCTGAGTCACTGCTTTGGTTTGTTTGGGTGTTTTCGTGTGGATTCGATGCTGCTGTTCATGCCTCAGTGTCTCAGTCTGATTCAACTCCTGTATCTGTTTGTAAAGCTGACGTGACTGACGTGACGGTATTATCCTGCTGTAATGGAAATCTATTAAATAAACCTTAATACAGTATGTTTGACAAAGCCCACGAAGCAAAACACAATGCTCAAGGGCACCTCGACAGCAGTGTTTAATGAGAGTCCACATCATCCATCATTTGTCATCAGCATCATCACACGGGCAGCTGGGCTTAAATATCACGCAGCCTCCGCCTTTACCTTTACCATAAATTAGCAGATGACAAAGAGCTTCCAGTGTTTTCAGGTCACGGAGGCTGTTTTTTCATTATTATCTTCTGCCTGTGTTTCTCTGTCAGCATGCCTCATCTTTCTCAGAGCAACATATGGCTATTAGTCAAGCCCTTCGTCGGCTGAAGCCGGAGACGAGCTGCTCTTATATAACAGCTTTACTCACTGCCTCCGTGTGTGGATGCATTTTTATTTTATTTTCCATCCTCAGCGCTGTACACGGCAGGGGCTGCTTCACATTCTACACCAATAGAAGATGCTCAGAAGCTGTAACGTGTCCCTACTTTTGGCCATGACAGCTGTATTTAACAAGCAAAGTGGATTTAATAATTTGTGCTAACAAATGGCGGCTCGGCTGCCAGCGAGATAACAGCTGTTAAACACAATGTACTCATCTGAGTGGACATTAACCGAGAAACACAGGACGTCCTGCAGATCTCCTTATGTGTCAGCCCTGAGAGGAGGAAACAGGCCTTAAATCAAGACCCGGGAAAGTTCAGCTCATTACAGAGCGTTAAAGACATGGAATGGAAATGTGAGAGCAGGAAGAACAGGAAGTCAACACGGTGACAGATCCATGAGAGGACTGGATTCAGCAAAACCTGATTCAAATACGGTGGATGTGTAGAGTTCCTCACAGACCCATGTGACCATGTCACTCAGAGAATAAGAATACCCCTCCACACACACATATGACAGAGCCTGTCCCCTCCTGTGTGTTTGGCTACAGCGATTACAAAAGTGTTTCAGTCTAAAAACGCTGCATATTTGCACCATTTACGGAGTTCCATTTCACACCAAAATAAACAGACATATGAACACAGTGGGGACATGTCTGTGATCTCAGTGTTAAAGTCTTTACTGCACCAGAGTTAGATTATTGTAAACCAGGGTGGCAAACATACGGCTGTGGGCCAGAACCAGCCCTACTGCATAAATTCCATCCTACACGTTCCAGAACATGGAGGATAAAACCAGCCTTTCACCGCTGTGTCGGACGTTGATGATGTCACAGCATCGACTACTGTGTGTGCGGTGGGTTTGTGTTCGTACAGCTCATGCGTGTCCGTTCAGTACATGTGTCTAATCACAGTGAGTGCTTCGTGGCAGAAACCTGACTGTGATGGATTTGCCTCGGCTGCAACGTGGGCCGCCACCACACACACACACACACACACACACACACACACACACACACACACACACACACACACACACACACACTTTACCCAAACACGGCGTGTCCGTGTGCATCCACCGTTCTGCATCTGCCTCTGCTTTATTACATCTGTGCATGTATCACACACTTGTTCATGTTTCTCCAAGGCTCCTCACATTGACTTCCTCTAGATGCCCTGCCTTAACTCCGCCCCCGTCCTGTCCTTAAAACCAGCCAAATTCCACCTTAACCTCAGCCCGCCGGCGTGGTCGCTCAGAGTGACGGACTGAAACAGGCCAGTCACCGTTTCAGCACTGAAACTGTACACTAAGCCTCTGGCAGGCTAAAGATAGCTTTGCTGAATTGCCTGGTTGTGTTTCTGGCAGATTCTCTTTGACTGTGTTTTCAGGTACTCGTGTTTTTCTGCAGCAGCTCACAGTCTCTTCACACTTCATCCACCGGAGACGTCGGTTTGTTCCACTTTAATCCCCGTTTACCGTCCTCAGATTCTCACAGTTTCAGATTAAAGTCAATTCACTTTAATCCTTATTTAGACAGAACCATTCTGAACCAGATGTAGGAACACAAACATCAGTCGTCAGTTTTTCAACATCATGTCTGGAGCTGGAAGTGACCGTATTTGGCCAAAAGGGGTGGAGTTGCAATAGCATGAGGGGTTGATCACTCATTTATTCATTTCATTCAGTCTACACCTCCCAACAGGAAAATGGGCAGAGGAAATATGGAAGAAACAAACCCATGATGCTAATCCCAGATGTCTATTGGCAGAGGACAGGACGCTTCCACAAAGAGCCTCTTAACATGACCATAAAAATCCAGCTAATACATACATCAAAGCTTTCCTCATTCATTAAGCCAACAAACAAAACAACATATTTTCATTCATAAATCAGTCTTTGACTTTTTATTCTGTAATTCATCTGCGTATGCTAGCTAAGTAGCTTCTGTTTGTAATCAGATAATTATAAGAAGTGATGCGTTTATAAGCACTTCAAAAATAGGATAATCCATAAACCCTGGTTTAGATTATTATTGGATTCATTTCAGAGTTGGTACATACATAGTGATGTAGAATCCAACTTCCTGTTAATGTATTCTACATTCTGTTCAGACGTAACTGAACTAAATCAATCAATCAGATGAACCTGTTTACATGCATGAAGACATGGGAGGACTGGGACTAATCCAGATGTGTTAATCTGATTGATTCTAATCAGATTACTGCTGTTATCTGATAAAACAGATCAGATTATACTGCTTCCATGATCAATAATCTGATACTGATCAGAGTATTAGTGTGGATGGAAATGGGGTCAATGAAGAAACGGAGTGAATAAATGTCAATGCCATCATCTCAAAAACTCCTTAGACGTCAACACAAGACAGATCATATGCAAAACTATCACCAAACCAAATACTGGGGAATGTCAGAACACAGTACAGGGAGTTGCATAGCACCGGTGCATTATCGATCACAATTAGTCGTATGTATTGATGACTACATTGTTTGTCAGTTTATACTAATTGATTGTGTTTGCATAAAATTCAAAGCCTCACTAATGGTAATGAATGTATGAATGCAGCACTAATGAGCCAAAAACAAACTCTACAAAGTACATGGAATTATATGGGATGAAGGTGATTTAGATGGAGCTGTGATGCTCAGTCTGATCTAAAATAACTCAATGAAAACTAAACTAAATATTGACAATGAAACTAATCTGAACTCTGTGTGAAAAGACAAGTTTCAGAAAAAGTTTCACTAAAGTACTTTGCTGTAACGTGGTGTAAGGAGGTTTCATGGGTTTCTTCTCTGTACTTTTAAGGCCTTGGATAGAATTAATCAAGTACATCCAGATGATCCTCAATCCTTCATCATTTGTGAAAGAACAAAACCTCTGAATAAAGTAAAGCACCACCATCAGCAACCACTTGTGCAGCATTTACTATGAATATATTCTAAAAAAAACAGGTGGCATATTGAATTTTTGTTGAATAAAACAGGTGTGGGTTTAGACGTTGGTTAATTAAAATAACTCCAAGCATGGCCCATCCAGACCTTCAGCTTCCACACTAAACTCAGACTGGAATCAAATTGAAAGAATAAATAAAATCAACACTGATTAAAATTTCAGTAACCCTTTCAGTGCTTTAACGCTCCGCTCATATAAATCCATTTATTCTCATTATGATGCTCAGGAGCTGCTGCTCTTTATTAATGTTTCAGACGATAATAGTTTAAAGTGTGGATCCATTATTTAAGAGCTCTGCAGCTTCTCCACACATGACAAAGTAAAGCCACAGAGCAGAACGCCTGCAGTCATGTTAATTCCAACATTACACCAAAAATAAATGTAGGAATTCAGAGGAGAGTCTTTGCTGACGACAGAACAAACCACAAAATAGAATATTAGAGCGTCCATTGACGCGTGAACACACAGGAAGACGAAAAGCCTGGGCGTCCTGTTGACTCAGAAGGACTGGCTGCATAAACTGCTTCATTTCCTGTATTTTGCAGAAGGCAGAGGCTGCTGATGCCAGCCCCCTCCTGCATCTGTTCTCGGGCCTCGGGGGATCCAGCTGGGCTCCGGCCGTCACAGGACAATACGACGAACGAGAGGCCACGAGACGCCGGCGAGGACGAGCAGGAAAAACAATTACTTCTGCTTTCATAAACCACACATGTCTCGAGCTGGGCCCAGAAGTCAGCGGCCTAATGCTGCTGTAATTTAGACCAATACGCCGCCGAGACGCTGCTGTGCAGATGTTTGCACCGATAAACCCACGTCACTGCTGGGATTCTATCCACGAGGAAAACAGGTTTGACCCAGAAAACCACAAGTAATTGGACAATTAGAACCGAGAGGAGCTGAATTATAGATGTCCAGGGTGATATGTGGAGGTAGAAGAGCAGAACCAAAGACAAAACCAGACCAGGATGTGGGACTAATTAACCCTCCAAGACCTTGAAGCTTCTGTGAGGAACATGACTCTGGATTTATCCTGTTTCATCAACAGATTCTGTCAATGAGCATCAAAAGGAAAAGTTCAAGAAGACATGGATGAATTCATCAGAATTTAACCAGATGTTTGTCTCTAGTGCACTCACACAGAACCTTTGGGATTTTTATTATGATTCAGAAACTTCTACACAGACGACTTAGTTGTTTTTGGTCTACGTCTTTGGCTCAGAGGATGAAACTCCACATGTTTGACAAATCAGTGTTTAGGATGGATTTAATCATTCACTTCAGAGCCTCACATGGTCCTAATGAGCTGTTTGAGACCTTTGAGAAGGTGGAAATCTACACTTCACACCAGGTTTTACAGGATCAGTGATTCCACTGGTAAGGGGTTGGCGTGGCGGGTCACCACATCAAGATCCTCGCTGCCACGCCAATCATTTGATACAAAAACAATAATACAAAATTAAAAAATATTATCCGTGTTTTTTCTGAATGAGGTAAAAAGGGTGCCGCACCCTCATGCAATCGACAAGCGCCGTCTTGCCAATTTGCCAATTGAACCTTAAAGGTGGAGTACAAGATCTTAGAAAAACGGTTTGAGCAGCTACATTTTGAAAATACACAATTCAAAAGTCCAAACCTCTTTCTTCAGACATCACCCCAAAGCCACACCTCTAGAATACTGGCACGCTAATGCTTGTACCAGAGGGTTCACGAGCGCTGCACAGCAACACTTTACCCGGCTACGAGCGGGGCCCCGGCTCGGACGGGCTCCGGCTCAGACGGACCTTCACCCTAGAAGCAATTGTCGTCATCCATGAACATGAAAAGACTGAAGGTGCAGGAACCTGACAGATGTAAAGACAGTAAAGTCCATTTGGCTGCTTGAACATCTGCTCTAAGTAGCGTCAACATTTGCATCGATCTTCACAGATTGACCAGTGTTCGTCCGTGTTCTTCAATAAATACACCAGAGGTCATAGATGCATGACTCCTCGCTGCTTTTGGCCATAATCAATGAAATATTATTAATATTCTGCTCAGACCTGGGCTCCACCTTCTCCTTGGTTGGACTTCAGCTCCTCATAGATCGGTGGAAACAGAGTGTGCTCTGTTGGGTCGGCCGAGGCTTCAGACCATGTGATGTAACTGCTCCGTGGTCTATTTTGGACAACCCTCCAGGTCCAAACCTGGGCCCGTGGATCTGCATTACCTTGGACGTTAAGTCACTGTGATGTGTTCTATTAATGTGCAGTCATTAGGCTTCATGTCATGAGAAGCTAAACATTTCTTCTACTGCTGTGTCACGTCCCATCATCGTCTCATTCATTTTGTACGCATCAGGTGACCCATGCACTATGTGTTTGCTGCACAATTTTATCTTAAGTGCCTGTGAGGAACATCGACCCGCTTCGTGTTTGCAATCATGGGCAGGTTGGCATGCAACCCTGGGGGCGGAACTGGAATCACAGGCTGCCGCTCAGCCTTTGACAAGGTCAGAGGTTGTCTCACATCCACATTCTGCCATTTGTCAGGATTTTCCATCCGGAGAATAAAAGCCCAGTTTGGTTCCAGAGGCTGAGGTTGCTACCATTTCATTTGACCTCAGACTTTACTCAAATGTTCAGTTTCATTCTTCCTTCATTGTCTACACACACATCAGCGTTAAAGTGACACAAACAGACACACAAACAGGACCACTGGTCTGAAACAGGATGGAAATGAGGTTCTACCCCAGTCTGTCTGTCTGTATGTCCATATACGACTATAGCAGTGATGATCAGGCCTTTAAACATTGAATAAAAAAACATAAATAGGACCTTCTGTCTTCACTGTGTGTAAAAGAATGACCACTAATCAAACCTCAGTGATTAATAGAATAAGCCAACTATTCCATGAAAGGATACGGCTTGATTAGGTCTTTAAATGAACACATATGGAAACACATGGAGTCTGACAGTCAAACTGATGAAAAACCCAAATGATGCACATTCACATCTGTTTGTGTCTGGACCCAAATCTGGTTCAGGAGGAGTATGAAAACCGGCATGAAGGTCAAACACTTCCGAATAGTTTTTCAACCCGAAGCTAAAGAATGTTTTTGTTTGTTGTATGTGTTTCTTATTTAAACCTCAACTGTGACCTGGTCCTGACTGTAACCAAGTACTTTTTGTGCCAAAACAAATGGACAGTAACCAAATCAAAGCTGATATGGACATATGCTTAATGTAATACCGCTGACAGCCACTAGGTACTGATTGAATGACTATAAAACTGTAAACGTCAATAAAAAGTAAGTTAGTGCTTAGTTAGCCCTTTTATCCATATATAGTCCCAACACTGGGCTACATCACACTTCCGCTGTCCAGCAGTTGAATTTGTAAAACACCCTGGTCTTCATCCAGATGATGTTAGGTCATATTTGTATTTGGGATGTAAACAATTAATCGACTATTGATTAGTTGTCAATAAGAATTTGCTCGATTAAATTACATTAATTGTCAGTTAATTGCCCTTTTCCGTGGCGGTGTTTGTGTCGACAGCCTAAACTCAGCTTCGTCGCCGTTGTTAAATATTGGGGCAGTTGTCCACACTTGTCCGAAGCTTGTCTGCTTGTCTGCACTGCGACTCCGCAACCAGTATAGTCATGGAACCGGATCTTGGCACTGATGACTTAGAATCGCTTTAAGGACATGGTGGAGTGCAGCGTTTCTGCTGGTACAGGTTTGCATCCTTACCGCCACAACAAACATTTCCTCCAAAAATAAATCATTAGACTTATTATACATATGTATAATATATAATAGACCAGGACAAACGTCCCACCCCCTCAAATGAACATTCGCAAAGCTTCAGGAGGAAAAAGATAAATGAGCATAAAGTTTCACTTTCACTTCTGCGGGGGCACAGACAGCACTGCCCCGTACCCTCATAGTATTAAAAGTAGGACAGAAGCAGGCGCATGCAACCCCCCCCCCCCCCACACACACACACACACACACACACACAAACACACACTCTCTCTAGCTGAAACACACGTGCATGCTCATGCACCTGCCGGCCAGACGTGTGCACCCCCCACCACCACCACCAACCTCCAGGCTCCTAATCCGACTACAGTGTGAGGTACTTCATATACAGTCTATGGTCGGTCACTCACGGGAAAATTGCGGGTGGGTGGTGGTGGTGTGGGCTGAAATCTCATTCCATCATGTCAGAAATGCTCATTTCTTCTAAATTGCCCCTCTTCAGATCTACTTAATTTATTTCAGTTCTCTGCAGAATTTATTTTGTTCTATGACATAAATGTCGTTTCCTGAACTGTATCCAATGGTTCAATTAATCCACCATTAAGGAATATGACATGCTTTTATTCATGAAGTACATAAACAATATTTAACTTTTATTCTTATAGACACAGGAGAAATTGAGGTTCTCAGGAAAATCGCTGCTTATCAATTAATGGTTAATCGATTGTTAAGGTCAACCAACTAATGACTAATGAATTAATTGATAATTTGCATCCCTAATTTGTATCCACATTATTTTTCACTTCAATAGGACTAACACGATTCCTCGAGTGACTCGAATAACTCGATTACAAAATATCCTCGAGGCAAAATCTGCACCTTGAAGCTTTGTTTAATTCATTTCCAGAAAGTCCGTTTAGTTAAAAACAGATCTTCCTCATACTTATTATCATTGCCCGTTTATGGACGGCTCCCCTGGTGATGTCATGTTTGTTTGTTTTTTCTGGTGGTGTCATGTTTCACCTGGACTGAATTAATTGACGCACATCATAACAGATTTTGGTGCGACGTGAGCGGATGCGAGCGTGGCGTGGGGCGAGTATTCTCCTGTGTTTTTTCTCTTTGACAATGGCAGACAAAGAGGACACAAGTGCTGTGCGAAAAAGACAGAAAATGTCTAAAGTGTGGGACCATTTCACGTTTCACAAAGCGGAATACGTGGTCCAGTGTATATACTGTAAATTAGACTTAGACTATCATTACAGTACTTCTACGATGCTTCAGCACTTGAAAAGAAAACATCCACACGTGAATACCACTTCTCCCAGTGAACTTGGAATCAGAGCTTCAACAAGGTAATGCAATTTAGCTTGTATTATGAGTAAATAGTTACAATGCATAAGTAACAGGCGGGCA
>JAPTYQ010000002.1:4973668-4984393 GCA_029814465.1 Ostorhinchus cyanosoma | reverse complement strand
ATCAGAATAAAGTATAAATACTATCAGAATAAACTATAAATACTATCAGAATAAACTATAAATACTATCAGAATAAATTATAAATACTATCAGAATAAATTATTAATACTATCAGAATATAAATACATTGTTTTAAAGAATTGTCGGTAGGTTTAAATATTTTAATCACATAATTAAATTTTTTTGTCTCTAAAACATAGAGGAAAGTTTGGAGTTGACATTATTTCTATATTATTCTGTTTTTATTTCACTGCAGATCAAATTTGGCTGAATGTGCTGAATTTGCATCATTATGTTGATGGTGGCATCTGTTAACAGACGTGTCGTACCATTTAGGCAAAACCAAACTAAGCTTTGGAATCCATATCAAGTGTTTACAAGGTGCACTTGAATGCATCACAAAGTCCCTGTGTGTCATAGTTTATTACATAAACTAAATAATGCATAAATAATTTATTCTAACACACACACAAACTGCAAATTGTTGTTTAGCAGTTTTTTTCTGTTGTGTGAAAGTTCAGTGCAGCTAATGAGGATTTTTAGAGCTGATAAATATACTTGTTCTGTAAAATATCAGAAAGCTATGAAAACCATTGTTTGTCAAAACACAAGATAAATGATGTAAAATGTAAGACATGCAACAAAATGAGAAAATAGCAAATAAAAGTGTAAAAAATGCAATAAGAAATACAGATTAAACAACAAAAAAATATGACAAAACAAGAATGTGAAAGTGCAACAGGATGAAAACGAGATAATGAATCGTTGATTATTCCATCAATAACTGTCTTGACTATTTTAACTATTGATATTTGGTTAATTTTGTCTCCAAAACACAAGATGACAAATACCCACTAAGTCACAACTGTGAAGGAAAGAAACCAGAAAATATTCACATTTAATAAGAGCAAATCCTCAACTTTTCTGTTAAAAATGATTCTCTGATTGAATTAACTGATTATCAAACTAGTTGTGAATCAGTTTAACAGTTGACCACTAATGGATCAGTTGTTGCAGCTCTCGTTACAGTTTGTCTGATCTGAACTGAAATGGACAAACATTTAATTGTGATTCAGCTCTTTGACTCTTAAACAGCGAGGACACTCATTCTGTGTCCGTACTTTGGATCCAGAACTTCGAGGCAGAATAAAGCGCCGACATTCCCAGTCTGTGGAAAAGAGGCTTTTTCTTCTGTCCCATAATCCTTTGTGTCGTCCTTCTTCCCTCGGTCCTCGTCTCTGGTCTTCTGAGGTTTTATCTGGAAACGTGAGAGGATGTTTGACAGTTTGGTCAATCTGAGGGCACTGAGCTCTGTGTGTGTTGTGTGTTTTGTGTCTGTGTGTGTTTTATGGGAGTAACGTGAGCTGCAGATTAACAATGCGATCTGTTACTGCAGCTGCTGTCGGAGGTGTCACTCACACTCAGAATGACTGTACCGACTGTCAGTGTTTGTGTGCGATACAGTCTTTAAATCCGTCAGCTGGTGCCTGCGATCGGCCTCCTGGAAAATCTCAAAAAGCAAATAAAACCTTTCACTGACGATATGAACAAAGGCCCAGTGACAGAATGGTAAACATTCCAGCTGATGGCTTACATAAACATCCTCATCCACTGTGGAAATGCTCCGGCTCTGCCACGGATGGGACCAAGAGCAAACAAGGCAAAGTGTAATACCAGTGACGGCCACTAGAGGCTGTTCTGTTAACGCCTGCCTCCCATACATCAAACTTCAAATGTCTTTCTCCAACATCCATCTATTCTAACTTACTATAGTGTTCCACAGGGTTCTGTACTGGGACCACTGCTTTTACTATATGCATGTTACTTTTCCTCGATACAAAAATGACATGCCCAATACAATTTGGAAAGAATTCATTGGTCCATGTTTTGACAGACATAAGAACAGTCAATCATAATTAAGTAGCGCCACAGCGAACCAATCACACTAGAGCCACAACAAGTTAGGTTGACACCCACAGCACAGGAGTAAGAGCAGCCATAGCACACACGCTAACGTTTGGGCTGAAGTGGGAGAAAATATGACCCAGAACTGGGGCAATTGGGGTACTGAAAAGTAGGTGGAACTGTTTGGGTTCAGGGTACAACAGAGGAATAGAAGCCAAAAGTCGGATGGTCAAAGCATGTTGTTTTTGTTTCACAAACTCAGAAATGCCCATTTCTTCTCAACTGCCCCTCTTCACATCCATTCATTTTATTTTATTTCTCTGCAGAATTTATTAGTTCTACTTCATAAATGTCGTTGCCTGTACTTTATGCAGTGGTTCAATAAATCCATCATTAAGGAATATGATATGTAACAAACAATATTTTGCTTTCTTCTTATAGACCCTATTGAAAGAGAAATTCAGGTTCACAGGAAAACCAACACTTAACTAATCGTTAATCGATCAACAAGGACAACCAACTAATGATGAATGAATTAATTGATAATTTGCATCCCTAGTTTAGTTGGAACTTTCCTGTATTCTATCTGAGGTGATAAAATTCTGACTCGGGTCATGGATTGTGATGTTACCTCCAAATACCCACATGTGATCTGTTGGTCAGAACGCCCAGACCTAGTGATGACATGATGAAGTAAACATAGAGGGTGTGTAACAAAGAACAGGGACAGCCCACTCTGCTCATGATCTACGCTCCAGGTTTAGGCTGTAAATCACTTGTTCTCTGCTGTAATATTATTGGTTTATATCTGCGGCTCATCTTCTACAGATCCCAGTTTCAGTAGGAGGGGAAAGTGAAGTGGATCTGATCTGAACAGACCATAGTACTGTCCTGTATTTGGTTTGTGTAGATCTGGTCCCCCTAGGGTCCAGGACACTGACCATTTGAATGTTAATTAGGCAGCTTACACTCCTCTTCTTAGGTTGCACTTGCCTTCACTTTGTGATCTGCTTTGTAACCTAGACCAATGTGTTTATCTAGCTGCCTATTTGAGGGCAGGTCTCACATGTCCACATCTATCTCCACACTTTCTTTGCTTTGTGCCACTGTTTGAGACAGGTCTGGCCCCTCCACTATTGGCCTGGAATGGGGTAAAAGTTCTCTGGATTGTGGAAGAGAAGTTGTTGTGGTTGAAAGTTAGAATAGTTTATTTGAGGATGGCATTAGAAAAACACAATGTGGCACTAAGGAGAAATGTTCTCAATCCATAAATGTCACCTCATGGATGTTTTGTGTTCTGTCAGTGTGGACTTTTTGGACATGAAGATAACAGAGCTGTCCCATGGGGTCACATGGGAAAACAGATGAGTGGTGCCAAGGGCTGGGTGATATGGACAAAATTCATATCATGATCATTTTTTTCATATCAGACAATAATGATATGTATCACAATATAAATCAAATCACAATTTTTGTCAACCTTAAATTTTTATGTACTCCTTAGTTAGTTGTGAAGACATTAGCGAGAGAGCGAGCGAGAGAGATACATACATCGCGGTACTTAAGGAGAAAAGGAGAAGTCCCTCCCTCTGCTCTTAACCCCCCCCCGCAGCCCCATTAGCCGGTCGCCCACGTTCTGGGTCATATTTCCTCCTGTTGAACACTCATTACCTCCTTCAGCCCAAATATTAGCGTCTGCTCTTCCGTCTGTGCTGTGGGCATCGGCTGAACTAGCCGTGACTCTTGCATGATTGGTTTGGTGCAGCGCTACTTAATTCTGATTGGCTGTTCTTATGTTTGTCAAGACATGGACGAATGAATTCTATTGAAATTGTACTAAGCATGTCTCACATTTCTATCAAGGAAAAGTTATATCGTGATATATATCATTATCATTTTATCAGCCAGCCCTCCCTACAGACAGTGAGAGCTACGAGGAGTGAGAACTAAGCATTAGATTGAAATAACATTAGATCTGATACACTGCTTTAACCTGACGTTAAGAACATCGTAATTCTGTTATGTTTGTTTTGTTTCTGGATCTGACATGGCGTTTTATTTTCCTCTTTATTCACTGAACTGATGATAGTGTGAATTTAACGTAAATGATACTAGGCCTTTCTGTTTATTTTCTTCAGAGCTATTTTTCCAGAGGTTTTCACTGATTTTCTTTGGATATCTCTTCTTGATATCATTGAAAATGGACCAATGCTTGACAGATGTAGCAACTGTAACTAAGGAGGGCGGAGCTTAGTGAGGGGGATCCATGATGGGGCTGTTACTATGTTTTATTCTTTTGTAACAGGACAATAAAGACGTTAGCGCTACGGTTTCTGTAACTGTCAGAGGATGTAGAGTGTTAGAGGAGGTTGGTGTCAAAGCTAAACCCACTGGTCTTGTCTGTGGGCAGATCTAGTGCACAACAAGTGCACACAAACGTGGCTTATGAAGCTGAAAACCACCCACGGGGTCTGCAGAAACAACTCGCTCCATGACAAGAGCCTGCAGCAGAGCGACTATGTGAAGGGGGTGGAGCTTGAGGGGAGGGCGGCTGCAAGGACGCTGGGTGAACGCGAAGAGCGCAGACACACAACGCAGATACACAACAGAGGCACACACTGGGCTGGTGGTGATTGGACTCCTGCAGGTTTTATCATCGACCTGCCAAGTACAGCACAGACCTGCTGAAAAAGGAAGCATCATCTCCTTAATTTATTACTTCCAATTTGGCTTTTGTCTGAACTTTTGTCTCACTCTGTGTCCAAATTTTGTAGGGCGATCGATAAAGTAAACGATTATGAAATGAGCTGTGATGGGAACAGATGGTGAAACAGTAGAAGAAGAAACGACAGAGTGACATTAACAGGATGGTTTTAGTCCAAATGAATCACTGATTCTGAACTGAAAAGAAATCAGTAAAATACATGAGCTTTTATGTTGGTTCATGATCATCATCGACACATTCCAGCTTGATTAAGAATGTTGTTGTTTGTTTTGGGTTTTTTTTTTCATTTAAAGGGCTCATGTTTGTCTAATCCCACTGTTGTTCATCTGTGCTTCATTTCTTTGTGTATTTGGACCCTAATAGTTCAGACAGTTTGAATTTGAACCCTCCAGCTGCTGCAAAGCTATCTGCAGATTCATTTGGGCAGAAATCCAGTGGATTTCTACAACCTGTTTGAATTTCCTCCGCCAAGGAATGGTGGCGGTCATGTTTTCATTTAGGTTTGTTTATTTGTTTATTTGTCTGTTAGCAAGATAACCCAAAAAGGTATGGACAGATTTGGATGAAATTTTCAGGAAATGTAGATACTGGCACAAGGGACAAAGGGTTAAATTTTGGTGGTGGTCGGTGTGTGTATGTGGGGGAGATGATCTGCCTTGGCAGAAGTCTGCGCTCTCCAAGTGCTTTTCTACATGACATTCAACGCCCTTTGATCGCATGTCAATTCATGCCAAGATCTCCAGTTCACATAACCCTAACCCTAACCCTTATGGTGTGGTATTTGATGTGGCACGAACATACACACAGAAAGCTTATAATGTGTACAAATAATGTGGCAATTAAAAGTGGTGAGTATATTAATGCTAGTCATCATATCATGTTGAAATCCCAGAGCTCTTAGTTCACTCCATTTTCCTGTCTCTGGCACTCAGCTCTGGGTGTGAATGATGTAGCCCGTGTTGCAAACATTTAAAAGGGGAAGGATTGATCTTATGGATCGGATACTTTTACAGATCCCCGATCCAGCTAAAATGTTAATATCAGGGCCAATATCCAATCCTTATATTGGACTTGTGCAACCTTAATGTGAACTTGTTTTTATCTCAGGCCAAAGGAAAGTCAACATTTATTATAAAAATCTAAGTTATTGTTAGGACATACTGCATGGACTCATTTTTTAGCTTAGAATCTCTATTTTTTTAAAAACTGTTTTTCAATTTTCATTTGATTCAGTAAAAAAAGTTTCAACCGATAGAACAAAAGTAACTTTTAAATGTATTGACACCTGTCGGAACTCACCACATTTTCACAATACTATTACTTTGTCAAAAAAATTCAAAATAACATGTTTTTATTGTATTTGTTGCTTTTAGTCATTCATATTAGTCATGTCCTAAACAGATTTTCACATATTGTAGTAATGGCAAATTTTCAAGATTTATCGTTGCATGGTTCCAATTTTGGGGCTGTAGCTCCATAACCACTTGACCTGACCCTTTTGTCTTGTAGCATCTTTTAATAATCACTTAAATCCACATCTATATTTATGGTTTCTTTTACCCAGGTCCAGAAATTGGCATTTAAACTGAAATAATGATCTGAACTTCATCCTCATAATGATCTGTTTCAACTTGTATGAGAATCAGGAAAATTGTCATGATAAACGTGGTGTTTGACCCGTATAAGAATGAGACTTGTCCAAATGATGGTCAACATAAAGAGTGCCATTGGATGAGACCACCTGATGTGGACTGTCATGTGACACAGTCGTACACATGGACGGTGGCGTGATTAACGTCGTCCGCAGGTGATGAAGTGTTCAGACTTTAATGAGTCTGCAGGAGGCTGCGGTGACTGAGAGCTGCATCTGGAACCAACATGTGATTATGGGATGGAACCTTACTGTAAAATCATTTACAGGACATAATGGGATCCTAATGTGTTTAACTATAATGTAATGAGGTCCCGCTGAGGCCGCCGTCGGAGCTCCAGCGCTCATATCCACAGCCTCGCTGTGTTTCCTGGAGAGTCCAAGGCGCTGTGAAAGAAGCTGATGAATATTTGATGTGAGCGCTGGGAGGTCGGGTTGCACTCCGAGAAAAGAGAAACCATCTGAAGGACTGGGCCTTGGCTCTGTTCTGTTTCCTCTCATCGGATAAAACCCAGAGTCTGAGGGTCTTCACACTCTATTGGACATTTGATGGACTTAAGCATCAGCAGGTAGACTCCTCTACATGTTCATGTAGGGTTCAGCCATTGAACTGATTTATTCTGATTTGTCTTGCTCATATTCTCAGCTAAAACACTGACACAACACTTAAGGGTTCTGTTGTTCATTTCACTCTTTGTAGGTTTTGTCATAATGTTTAACAATGAACATAAACTTCAGATTTAACCATGTTTTTTATGGTGTGTGTGTATATATATATATATATATAATATAATTTTCTGTTAATCATTCTCAATTTTTGGTCATTTATGGTCATTTTAATACCTATTCTTTTCATTTTCTTCCTATTTGTTAATATTTGGTCATTTTAGCAACTATTTAGTTCTTTTATGGGACATACTTGTTCATTCATGGGTCATTTTTGGCCATTTTGGTGATTACTTTGCTTGTTTTGGGGTCACTTTTGTTCATTGGTAATTATTTTGTTCACTTTGTCTTGACTTTTGGGTCAGGTCAAGTGCTGACACAGTTCCATGTACATATATAACCTTTATCAGTGTGTTCCATATTTCAGTTGGTATTCATAAGTATTTAAACATAGTAAGGATGATGATTGCATAAAATACATTTGTTTTTTTTTTTTACCAAAAATAGTATAAAATGTGCATGGTGACACGGTTTCATTAAAACATCACTGATTTTGACAAAGTTTACACTAAAGTGCTGAACATGTGGATCCCACTGGAAATTTAGTGACATTTACCTCTGATGTGTTAAATAACATATGAAACTACACTGACGTCAACATTTAGGAAAATTTATTGGAATCATTTGGATTAATTATTTACACAGATTAAAATGAACACGGTATCAATTCATGATCTTCTGAGGATGGATGAATCAATTACCAGAAAATATCCCAAAAATTTTTAGAAGTCGGGAGGGAGATTATTAGTTAAGAGGAGAACATAACTTCAAAATCAAAAACAGGACAACAACCTTAAAAAGTTTTTGTGCATCTATTTCTGGTGTCAAGTTATGGAACAATCTAAGTGAGGAACTCAAGCAAAGTTAAATTATTAATCAGTTTAAGAAAATGTACAAAAATATTTTGTTTAACAGTTACAATGGATAGTTATGATTACTGACTATGGCCATTTAATTATTGATAGGGTATAGGGATTAGAGGCAGAGAAACCTATGTGTATGTAGGTAACAGTGCCTATATGTATTTGTACATGTATATGTATGGGTATGTATGTGCAGGTATGTGTATGTATGCATGTATATGGGTATATATATGTGTGTGTGTGTGTGTGTCTTTAAAATAAATAAACAAGTGACGCTTAGCCTGGCGGGGGGGCAGGTAAAGCCTGCAGGCTTATAATGCACTGGGGGAAACCCTGAGTATTGCATGCTTCCTTCATGTTTGATTTGAATACGGTGTTGTGTGGGGAAGTCGACTGGTGGCAGTCTGGAAGCTTGTATTATACCATATTCGGAATAAATCATTAAATAAAAAATGTGTTTGGAAAATAAGTCACATATTTTTGATACAAGCATTCATTCTACATCACAGTAATAAACTAACAGATGAGTGCATACAGAGTAGGATAAAAGAAACTTAGATTTTCTTCATAGTTGTGTGTGTTCCCTTGACCTGACCCTTTTGTTAATTTTTGGGTCATTAATATAGATTTTTGCTGATTATTTTGCTAATATTTGGTCTTTTTGTTGATTATTTTGTCATTTATATAACTGCTAATTTTTGTGGAATTTGTTAATTATTTTGTCCATTTTTGCCAAATTGTGTCTAAATCAGTCTGTCATTGTAAAACTGTAGGATTTGGTTAAAAAGTGTCTGAACACCCGTTGGTATTAAAAGCTCATCATCTCCATTGGAAAATGAAGTGGAATTAGTGGTGAAAAAATTATATTTCTACTTTATACATGTCATGTACCAAAGACTGCTGTTATCTGTGGATTAATAGATGAATAGATGCAGAGGTGATGGAGTCCGAAGGCAACGCTGCTGCCGTCTTCGTCTCCTTCCGTGTTCATGTGACGTTATCTAAGCGAAAAGGGTCTGATTTAGTCGAGTGACCAGGAAGACAAATATGTCGGCAGGTGTCGGATGGACGTTTATCCTCAGCTGCTCTGTTCACCTGACACTGGCCTCATTTTGTGTACGATCAGAGGATTTCCTCTGCTATGTGGACATGAACCTGTTTAGACCACCATATGGGGACAAAGTGCAGGTCATGTCAATAATGACATTAGAGGGTCAGGAGATGTTTTAAGGTTGGACTTACATTAGGGTTCCAGGAAGTGAGTTTAAAGCACTTGGATGTCCTCTGATGGGATGTGTTTGTGTGTAGAGTCCGATTGTTGAACAGTAAATGCAAACACTGTGGTCAGACCGGCCTGAAAGTCCTTTCTGTTGTTCTGGAACTTTGCCACGGGTCAACAGTGAATGTACGAAGCTGAACACATGCATCTATCTGATACTGCAGCACTCAGTCCACAAGCAGAGTGTGGTGCTGTTCTATGTAGGGGTGGGCCATATGGCAAAAACATCATATCACACACACCAGTTTTAAAGAATAAATTCACAATGTTGATTTAATCAAATCAAATTTCATTTATATAGCATCAAGTCATAACAGAAATTATAGAGCCGGCCCATCCCAGACTCTCATTGATGTTTGAGACTAATTTGCAACTTTCTGAACAGTGCAGCCAATGTAAAACACAGCCCTAAAAGAAGCAAAAACCAGACAATTTAGCTCAAAGAACCTTCCAAAACATTTGTAATTTGAATAGTTTGTGCAATTTTGCAATATGTGCCAAGAACATAAATATACTAAACTGTAAACAACACTCTGATGAAGTGCACTGTTGAACATTAAAACTAAACTGTACATGGTTTTTGAGGTAGATTTCAATAAACACGAAAAATATTTAAAAAAAAAAATAGAAGAGAATATCAATGAGGAAGTGCCTGTTTCAAATCCTCCTCCTGGCAGTCAGAGCAGGTGGCTGGTCATTTTGCATATTGCTATTATTTGAGCTTTGTTTGGGGAAAAGCCAAACCAATTCCATACGATGGAAGTTGAGTTCCTTTTAGGATGTAACTCATCTGTTCGCTGTCGGCCATGATTCCTGCTATATGTTTGAAATCCACATGATGTGGACGTGAACTGACATGATGCATCAGCATAGAACTCCATCCAGAGCTGTTGAATCCTCTGTCTCTTGACTACAAGTGCACAATATATGGTTTGAGCATCGTCAACACAATGTACATGTACGCAATAGTCCCATGGCAGGTCCTGTAATGTAGGAGGCAAATGAACTCAACATGTTCTCATCGAAGTTTAACCTGGGTACCTGATACACACTGCACAGCCATCCAATCACAATCTTTCTTAAACAGTTTGCAGAAGCAGACCATGCCCCCTGCACATGGAGTGACAACACTGACAAATGAGCAATGGACAAGAGAAAATCACCGAAAATGAAGACTTGGTGCCAAAAAGAAAAGCAGCGCAGTTCAATGGAATAATTTCAGCTCCAGAAGAAAACTGAAACGGGATGAGACTGAAACATGTTCTGTGTCCACAGTGTCTCCACCGCCAAAGCACAATGTGTTACCCCATTGTTCTAAGTGTAGGCAATGCTATTCTGGGCATGGCAATGGGATTGTAAGGCTGTTGTATCCCAAAATTACTATTATCGCCCAAAATATTGGTCCTATCAACTTACCATTTTCATTAGTCTGTTCCTTGACCAAAAATACATTAGTTTGACAAATTGCAGCAGTCAGTTGTGTACAGATTTAGTGTGATGCCTGACACACACACACACACACACACACACACACACACACACACACACACACACACACACACACACACACACACAC
>JAPTYQ010000002.1:4616600-4627255 GCA_029814465.1 Ostorhinchus cyanosoma | reverse complement strand
ACACACACACACACACACACACACACACACACACACACACACACACACACACACACACACACACACATATATATACTGTATATTCATGCAGATATGAGGCTTATTTTACAAAAATATAAGCCAATAAAAACAAGACCATTCATTCATCACAGATAAAAATGTGCCTTAATTATCAGATTTATACTGCTGTGTTTTATTGTGCATCTGTGATTATAAACTTTGACAAATTAACTTTGATTCTGATGAATTATACGACTTCTGTTTTCTTCTTTTTACTACTGTTGGTATTTTATAACAATAGCATTACTAGCTATTTATTCCTCTAGGATTTTCCGCTTTCATTTTATTAATCTATCCATCTGTAAATTAAAGAAAAAACTAACAATAGTATTAAAATATCAATTTCTACTCAGAGTGTTTTTGTTTTAACAGGTTAGATCTCGTGTAATTTGTGGTAAATGTTTTATTCCGTCATAAATCGACTGAATTCTCACTGCTGTTTTTTTTCTGGTTGAATTAATGTTGAAGATAAAAGCCTCTGCTCCATCACTGTCACAGTCTGGGCTGTTCTGGGGCCTGAAGTGGTCTCTGCAGGATCCTGTCCCTGTCTGTGGGGGTTTTGGGGGTCCAGTGGGTCTAAAGTGGACCTGGCAGAGTCCTTTCTGTCTGTGGATCCAAAGTGGGTCTTGCAGCCTCTCTTTTGTCATTATCTGGGTTTTGGAGGTCCGCTGGGTCTTAAGTGGTCCTGGCAGCCTCCTCTGTGTCTACGGGGGTTTTAGGGGGGTCCAGTGGGTCTGAAGTGGTCTGGGAAGCTTCCTTCGCGTCTGTGGGGGTTTGGGGGTTTCAGTGGGTCTGAAGTGGTCCTGGCAGCCTCCTCTTTATCATTGTAGTGGGTTTTGGAGGTCTAGTGGGTCTAAAGTGATCCTGGCAGCCTCTTCTCTGTCACTGTGGGGGTTTAGGGGGGTCCGGTGGGTCTAAAGTGGTCCTGGCAGGCCTTAATGTAGCTGTCAGGCGTCCCGGTCTAGCGATGCGTTCTCCCCCCACTCCGTCACCGCCAACATTATACAGCTTTTAAATGAACTGCAGCCACGAGGAACGGCGCCCGGGGAACGCCGCCTGTCGCCGCGGCAACATGAGCCATCATCCACCCTGCTATTAATCTTGCCAGGAAGATCTGAGCCGATTTGTCCTCGGCAACAAATGGAGCCGTAAAACTTCCCCTGCTCCGTCCCCGTGGATGGATGTTTGGCCTGAGGGGACGCCTGCACCTGAAGGCACCACGGCGACGATTGGCTGTCAGGACAGAACAGCCAATCAGGAGCAGAGATACCCAGGCGAGGGCTACATTTTCTGGGTGTCAGTAATGTCATCTCATTTTATGTTTTTATATATTTAAGGTTGATATATTACAGTTAAAATAGTCCAATAGGAGAATAAAAAGTTCAGTCCAGCTTTAATGTCTACATGCTGTTAGCTTAGCTTAGCACAAAGACTGAAAACAGATGGAAACTGTTAGCCTGGTTCTGTCTGAGGCACGTCTTAAATCCCATTTGTTTGATGTGTACAGCAACTGAAGTGTTAAAATGAGACGTTGTTGGCGTATTCTGTCCGTGTGGGAGACGGTGTTCATTACCGGCCGCCGAGCATGTAAATATGACACTAACAAGCACAAGTGATGAATGTGGTGAAGCTCAGCAGATACTCGGAGTCAGGCCGAGTTTTTACTCTAAATGTCTGTGGAGATTTGTGACTGTAAAAACAGACTCTGGCATGGATTCACAAATACAGATGTCAGTATGTTTGGGCTGGATGGCAGCGTCTGCGATGGTCTGGATGCTCACCCGCTGCAGTAACAGACCTACAGATGCAGACTTATTCCACATATATATAAGAGCATAGGCCAGGACAAACATCCTGCCCCCTCAAATGACGGTTTGTTAAGCTTCAGGTAAATGAGTGTTAGGTTTCACTTCTGCAGTTAGGGTTAGGCTCCGCCTTTTCTTATAATGGTCCATATTTTCAGTATGAAATATCAGCCTAGTTCCTATTGGTCACTGATGTCAGTCATGTATGGACTTGGACTAAATGAGTTGAGTTCTCCTCCAGTGAAAGTCCCGCCCACTTCTATAGTTAGACTGATGTGCGTCCAGACCACAGGACTGGAACATAGAATAGAAGCTGACAGAACCGCACACATTCAGCTGAACCGGACGCTGACATACAGGGACATTGGACCTCTTCTTCTGTCATTTTCATGCTGTTCAGTCCTAGTTTTGCTGTTGTTTTAGTCGGACTCTACATCACGGGGGCTGATATGAACCATTCTGCGTCTGAATGCGTTTGTCACTTGTTTTGACAGATGTATTTTTGCAGAGCCCACTCCGTTTCAGGGTTTGTATGGTCTCATCACATGCTTTTTCAGTTTCTCTCCTCTTTCTCAGGCCCTGTGCTCGGCCCCCGGGGGCCCCTGGGGGACATCTCAAGTGCTCCCTCTTTGTTTTCCTCCCATCATCCTTTTGTCTCCTTTCATGGCGACCATTAGGCAGCGGGCCAGCGGCGGCGGTGCTTAAGACCGAGCATCAGCAGCTGGAGAGGAAAAAGAAGGCAAAGACTCCAGCGGGAAGTCTGAGAGAGGAGAAGTTTTAATGGGCAAGAGACGGGGAACTGGGTCGCTCCGACGCCCTAACTGGTCTCCCAGGCCCTCCTCAACCTCCACCCCCCTCCGGCTTGCCTCCTTCCAGCAAAGCATCCTGGGAGGGACTGTCCGAGCCCCTGCTGGGTTTGTGTTTGTTGCTTCTGGAGGGATGGAGGGGGGTTGTCAACCTCTGGGAGATGCAGCCCACATCCACAGTTTTTTTTTATCTTTTCTACTTCTTTTTTCTCTTCAGGAACCAAATACACGCAGGAGTTTTTCTAAATTTAAATCCTCACTGTCGGAAAAACAAATAAACAAAATGGGACACGGGGGAAAATCTGCTAACATACACATGACAAACGCACATGAACAGACGTTCGTTTCACTGTCTCAGTACGTTTTACATCTACATTAGCTCCTGAAATACCTCCTCAAAGTGGACGTCATGCTGCTGCTCAGAGTCTGAAGCAAATCCAAACCCTAACTATTGTTCAAAACTACAGGAAAATCTACACAATAATTATGGATTTGAACCTAAAAAGCTGCTTTTCTAATAATACAAATAATTAGGACAATAAAAGTGGAGCAAGTCCAAACTTTGGTAACTTAGTTTGAATATTTAGAAAAATCACCTGCAAGAACGAAACAATAAAACAAAGAAAAACACAGGAATAAACAGTAAATGTGGAGCTCTAGACGGTAACAAACATAAAAGCATCTCACACTGTTCAAGTTCCTGAATGCCACACACTTATTTTGTCCCTGAATGCCACACACTTATTTTGTCCCTGAATGCCACACACTTATTTTGTCCCTGAACGCCACACTATAATTTTGTTCCTGAATGCCACGCCTTTATTGTGTTCATAAGCACCACATTATTACGTTGTTCCTGAATGCCACACCATTACTTTCTTTTTGAATCCCACACCTTGATATGGTTCCTGAATGCCACACCCTTATTGATGCGACATTAAAGAATAGACACTGCTTAGAACACCACTCAGTAAAAATCACAATGCAGCAATTTTTTAAACTGATAATAAGCACTGTACATATCTGTGTGTATTATAATAATAATAATAATAATAATAATAATAATAATAATAATAATAATTTTATTTTATTTAAAGTGATTCTGAAGCTCTTGACTCCTCTCTTTCTTCCAAATAAATAATGGTCCAAACACTTTGTAGTTTTTCGTCTGTATTTACAGACTCAAACTTCATGTCTGATTGCAGGTTCATTCTGGGACAATAATCTATTAAACTGATGATTTAAGGATAAAAATCAATGGGAGGACTTGTTGTTCCTCCACCGACTCTTTTCAGGAGAGTCTTCAAAGACAGCCAGAGGGTAAGAGGTTGAAGTTTAGCAGAAATAAATAGTGTGTGTACTGATCAGAGTGAGCAGAGGTCTACAGCGTTCAGTTTGACGAGCAGCAGGTGGAGAACAGAGGACGAGGCCTCGGGGACGTTCACCTGCATCAGGTGGTTTTCATGTTTCTTTAACGTTTCCTCAGGCTCAACCACAGATTTCTTCAAGAACATACTTCAGACTAAAAACGTTCACTTTTTAGGAAGCTGTAGTTTTTTTTGTAACTGTAAGAAATCCTTCACACTGACGGTGAAAAGGTTTCAAATCTAGCAGACGGCAGAGAAAGGAGGGAAATTCAGTCAAATCAACAGTAAAAAAGGGATGATTAAACAAAGGAAATGTACAAACACACGAGCCTGTCAGTGTAGTTCCAGCTGGAGTTTGGCTCCTAAACGCCCCGTGCTCTTTTCTTTTTAACTTTTATTCTAAAGTTCCTAAATGCACCATTCACAGTTCATGTACACTTGTGTCCCTGAATGCATCATGTTGTAGTTTTTACCCTCAGCCACACTGGTCGAAGGGTATTGTCATCAGTTCGCCGTCCGTCCGTCCATATGTGCAAAAACTTTGGCATGCACTGATAAGTCAGGCCAAGGGTTTTCAAGTGCACGCACGCTGTTTCTAAATGTGTCCGGTTTATTCTACATCCCTAAAGTTCCTAGGTTGTAAAAACAATAGGTTTCAGCTCCTGAACACACTCTCCTTCAGTTTTGGTCCTGAATGCCTCATGTTCAGTTTACTTCTTAGAACACCTCATACATATTTAAAACTAAGCCAGTAACAAAAGGACTGAAGGAAACACAGAAACTCTGTAAAAATTTTAACGTCTCATTTTGTGATTTTGTTTTTTCTGCTCTAGTGCTGAATTTCCCTCCAGGATCAAGAAAAAGAAGCAAAAATAAATGGAGGTTTCTTTGCTTTGGTTCTCTTTCATTTATTCTTGTTCACATTTTGAAACAGATAAACAACTCCAGTGCCAAACAGCAAAGGCACATTTATTCATTTTTTTTTGCATTCTGGCCACAATTTGGTTGCATTATTTCTGAATAAAAACAAAAAGGACAACATTTTTAGCCCATGTCTGAACTTAACTAGAATAATTCCATTTTTCTTTTACTTAAAGTGATAACAGTCTGCAGAAATATCTAAACATATTTCTCAGTCATGTCCGAGTAAAACACTCACTGCCTGATGTTTGGTTTTGTTACAAAACACCCAATATGTCCTATTCTAGGTAAAGTTCCTAAATGCACCATTCACATTTCATGTTCCAATTCCTGAACATCTCTGTCCCTGAATGCATCAGGTTTTAGTTTTTCTGAATGTGTCAGTCTTATTCTACATCCAAAAGGGTCCTATACATATTATTATGTTCTAAATACAATGCATTCTAGATCCTGAACGCATCACACGGAGAACACCACACACTGATTTAAGTTCCTACGTTCTCTTTAGTTCCCACTTGATTTGACTTTTTTTCTATTTTTTTCACATTTGTCATCTGTTTCAAAGCATTTGTTTGTGTAAACATATCTATAAAAGTTCATAGCTGTATTTATTTGAGTATTTTGTCTGCTTTTTGTGTTTGCGCGTCACAGTCTTGGCTCTACCGGAGCCTCTTTCCCCTCAGCGTCGTCTTTCAGGCTTGTGTGTGATAGACTAAATTAAGGTGAAAGTCGTGGAGCAGAGGCGGTGAAGCGTCTTATCTCTCAGGTGTGAACAGGTACTTAAACCCAGCTGTGAGAGGCGACGCGTGAAGCGCCACGTCGCTAACGCTGGATTAGCGGCGGGGTTCTGTCGGCTGAGGGCCGATCTGACGGCTGCAAACGCCAAAGACTGCTCAACGAGTCCACGTTCTGTGATCAAACAGACGCCCTGTGGCTGCCTCATATTTAAGGATATTTAACACATTTAAAGTTCCGATAGATCAGTATTTTAGGTTTTAGACGTCAGTATCTGTGAGCTTTGCGCCTGCTGCTACACAGACGGGATTTGCATCATTTACTTAAATGAAGTAGAAACACTCCAACAGTTCAACACACATTATAGAAGCTGTAAATTCTAGTTCTTCCATCAGTTTTCTTCAGGATTCTTTGAACCTTGCTGTCTTATAAGAGCAGTTTGGATGAATTAGATGATAATGTGTTAACAAGTCACACCTTCACCTTTGGACTAGTTCTTACTGATTATCAGTAAAAATATATTTTAATTGTCCATTTATTACTTGCTTTTAAGTGAAAATCAGTCTGTTCACCTTCTCTTGTGGTATTTTCTAGATTTCCCTGTATCTTGGGAAACACTAATTGTGTATCTTTTGCTGCACTTTTTTCCTCCATAAAGATGAACATCATACATCAGACGTAGTTCCACATGTGAGGACGACAGCTGTAAACCGTAAGTAGAGGTTTCACTAGTTTCACCAAGGGTACAGTCATTTCTTCATTTACCGCTAAGAAACAAAATAAAACAAAAACAAAACATATAAATGAACAAAATCTGTCTTCAAGTGCAAATGAGTTTAAATCTGCAGAGTCCAAGAAGAGGAGGAGGAGGAAGTATAAACTGACCAGTGCTGCTACTCGACCACTTACCAAAACACTATGTATTTTTGAGGCAGACAAACAAATGCAGGTGAAAACAAAACCTCCTTGGTGGAGGTAAAAACGGACTCCAAAAAGAGCTAAAATTATTATGTTTAATTAAATTATTTAACACAAAATGTAATTAAGTTAAAGGCGCAGTGTCTGAAATATTTCTTTCAACTGTATTCACTTTCAAAAACCAAAAACTTTGTGATGATACGTTGGCTAGAAAAACAGCACAGAGTCAAATAATGGAATCACAGACATGGATATTTGAGAGCAGAGGCACTGGGGAACAGCGGCACCGGGGAACAGAGGCACCAGGGAACATAGGCACCAGGGAACACAGGCACTGGGGAACAGCAGTACCGGGGAACAGAGGCACCAGGAAACACAGGCACCGGGGAACAGCAGCCCCAGGGAACACACACCGGGGGGAACAGAGGCACCAGGGAACACAGGCACTGGGGAACAGCAGTACCGGGGAACAGAGGCACCAGGGAACACAGGCACCGGGGAACAGCGGTACCGGGGAACATAGGCACCAGGGAACAGAGGCACCGGGGAACAGCGGCCCCAGGGAACACACACCGGGGGAACAGAGGCACCAGGGAACATAGGCGCTGGGGAACATAGGCTCCAGGGAAACATAGGTACGGTGAACACAGATAAAGGTTACTACAGGACAGAGTATCCGTGGACTGTCCTCTGTGTAAAAGGGTATTTTTTTGGTCGTCTTTGAATCCCAGGTCTTATTTTCCAAGCGACTCTTTGTGTGAAAACATTTGTAATCTGCAGAGCAAACGTCGACTCCACAGGCTCGACTGGGTTTCAGCAGCGAAACACTTTAATCAGCTCTGATTTACATGATGGACCGACTTCAAATAACGCCTGCCTTTGTCGATCAGGTGTCACCTTTGGAAAGAGCCTTCAATCACATTTCACCGACAGGATGAATTAAGTGGAGAGGAAGGATGAGAGCGGCTCAGAATGAGGGGCTTTTCCCTCCTGATAGTATCGCTCTGCTGCGAACGCCGGCGCTGTGCCGCTCGCCGCGCCGATAAGAGCGATTCGTGCTTTTTAAAGAGGCGAAGTGACGACAGAACACGGCGACACGGCCGCTCTCAGCTCTGGGTTTATCTGCCGTGGTCCTGGGTGGAATATCGGCGGCTCTGGGTGTTTGACTGCACTCGCCTCACTCTGCATGTAAGTCGACGCCCAAGTCTTTGTGGAGGATTTTGTTAAATTATACAGCGGCTGATAAAACCGCTCTGCAGCTTTAAGAAGTCAAAGACGAAGAAGAAGAGGAGGAAGATGGAGTAAAGAACCACAGGGGGGTCGCAGCACACATGACTTTCAAGAAGAGCTCAGAGATTCGGTTAATCCATTCGGCAGAAAAAGAGGATGAATCCAGGCCATTTTCAGTTTATCTTTCTACAATATTCTATTCTAATATTCTCTGCTACAATATTAAGAATCACCACTTTAATAAGTCAGCTCATGTGTTTTTGAACCCTGAATTCTGCCTCGACGCTCCAAGTTATGTAAAGAATGTCTTTTTTTTTTGCACTTTTGTCATTAAACCTATAAGCACTACCATTACAACAGAGTTAGATTACATTACCTTATTTTTGGAATAAAAATGTTAGAAAATGTCTTTTTGCTCATTCTTTTGCACCTTTTTTCAGGAAGAACCTAACTTTCAATATCTGTCCATTACTTATCATTATTATATGTAATAAACTAGGTTATAGTACACAATAAAAAAATATTTTATTTTTTAATTTTTATCAGATTTATTATGAGAAACAGCTGTAAATGTGTGTGACAACACTTTATGCGATTATAGAAATAACCTTTCAACTATTTTCCATGTGTTTAAACATTGCAGTTGTTGCACTGGGGCTTCTAGCGCTTTAGCATCAGCCAATAAAAGTGAAACAGTTGCTGTTTTATTTGGTAGGTGATCCCTAAAGCGTTGACCCTGACAGTGGAAGAAGGACTCAGTGCCCATATTTGACCTTCGGATGAGGGAACTGGACAACAGGATCAATCTGGAAAGACTAAGGTATGATAGTGATGATAGAAGAAAAGTGTTAGAACTCATCTGGGACCGTGTGTTAAACTTTCTTCAAACAGCTGATGACTGACCTGCTGTTTTCTGCATTATATACATTTTATTTTTTATTAGATATATGATTACTAATTTTTAGCATATTAATTTATTGTTGTCAGGACTGTGTTGATGTGGGGGGGGGTTATGTTTACGTTGTTTTTTGTAAAAATGAATCCATATATTTTCATATATTTGTCCAGATCACTGTGTCCATGTTCTTCTTCTTTTTAGTTCTTTGGTGTCTTTTGGATCCTGTTGATAGTCTGTGTTCACTTTGTGCCTAGTTGTAGACAGAGCCGCTCATTTCAGACAAAAACATGCATCAGCTGATTGAAATACACACTGCATCTGTTTCAAATGTAGCTTCAGATGACATTTTATTTTAACAGCTCAAAAGAACTTAAGGAAACTAAGAAACTCAGACCATTTTTATCGTGTCATTTTGTGCTTTTTTCCTGCACGAACACTGAGATTTCTCTTCCAGGATTAAGAAAAAAACTACATAAAAGTTGTTTTCTTTGCTTTGGTTCTCTTTCATTTATTCTTGTTCACATTTTGAAACAGATAAATAACTCTGTGTCCAACCAGTGAAGGCAGAATTTTTGTATTTTGGTCACAATTTGGTTGGATTATTTCTGAATGAAAAGAAAAATTCCATTTTTATTTTACTTTGATTAAAGTGATCACAGTGTGCAGAAAAAGAAAAAAATATTTCTCTTTAATGTATGAGTAAAACACTAATGAACAACTGCGATCTGTATCATGAATGGTGGTTAAAAAAATGAAGCTGACATGCAGGAGGATTTAGATTCTGCTTCTACAGATGATCATGTTCTTTTGGCCGAGTCGACCAAATTGATCATCATGTTGGTCCATATCCATATACAACTAATTAATGTGGTTAATTTGAAGAGAAAAGATGGGGAGGGATGTTTGCTGAAGGATGTCCTTTTTGTTCATTTCTGCTGATGGATTACTGAAAATAAGGCAAATGTATTAGTTTTGAACAATTAATGCCCAGGACAATTCACAGTGCATTAGAAAAATGGAAGAGAGACAAGTGAAAAACACAATTACAGTTAAATACATAACCAATAAAAAAAATAATAATCAGTGAAATTAAAGTAAAAGGTCAGAGGTCAGACAGAACCCTGTCAGTTGAACAGAAGCGTTTTCAGCCTGGACTTGGACACCGTCACAGCAGAGGCCTGACTCACTGTTCCAGACTTTAGCTCATAGAACTGAAACACAGCTGTTTAGTCCTGACTCTGAGCTCCAGCAGAAGACCAGACCCTGAGGTTCTCAGGGGTCGAGGTGCTTCAGATGGGACCAATACTGCACATGGCTTCCACCTGCGTCCACCCTGCTCATGTGTGCGTTCCGCTTTAAGGTTCGTGTGGAAACACACATGTATTCGTTCGGTACGCCTCCAAAGGCCCCAAACCCAAACAGTTTGGTACAAACGAGAGCACCGTTACAGCCCTAGTTATGAATCTGTTCTTGTACGACTCAACAGGCTCCTGAGATCCAACATGTGCTGCCATCACTGGTCCTACCTACGTCTGCTCCTCTGAACAGGGTACAAGATGTGAGTGAGCCTCAATGTCACAGTGCATACAAAAATACATGCATTACATAGTGGAAAGTGTTTTCCACCCTTAGGAAAACCAAACAGTAACATACTTAAGCTTGGTTTTCAGTGTTCTAGAAGGATGAGCATGAACAGCATTTGTATCGGAATAGTTCAAAACAACCCTTTTTATAAACAAGTTGCGTTTAGGTTCCAAACTAGCAACATGATTCTTGGAACTAAAGTACATTATCCTGTCAGACCTTTGTCTGTGTTCAAACTCAAAGCAGTCATATTAGTCTTTTTTCAGTGGAATAGTTTCCTTTTCCCACATTTCCCTGTGGTCTCCATAAACTGTAAATGCTCTGCTTGGCT
>JAPTYQ010000002.1:4559373-4570291 GCA_029814465.1 Ostorhinchus cyanosoma | reverse complement strand
AGGAGGTGGAAGAAGAGGAGGAAGAAGAGAAGGAGGTGAAGGAAGAAGAAGAAAAGGAGGAGGAGGTGGAAGAAGAGAAGGAGGTGAAGGAAGAAGAAGAAAAGGAGGAGGAGGTGGAAGAAGAGGAGGAAGAAAAGAAGGAGGTGAAGGAAGAAGAAGAAGAGGTAGAAGAAGAGGAAGGAGGAGGAAGAAGAGGAGGAGGAAGACTTTCACCCAAAGTTCCAGACTTTTCCAGCTCTGGAAAACAGCGTTTCCAAATTTCATCCTTGTTCAGATTTTCAGCAGCTGCACAAAGTCAGGACGTAACGAGCTTTAATTCCAGTGTTTTTTCCAGTGTAGGAATAAAAATAGCAAACGTTTGCCTCCAGTTCATGGAGAACAAAAAGGATCCATGACAAGCCATGAGGGACCTCCGGGAGCCCAGGCCTGCTGGGACCCATCCCATAATGCACTGGGGGGGTGAGGAGGTCTGTTTTTTCCAGCACAGCGAGGGCAGCTGCTGACGGGGAAGGCAAGAAGAAGAGGAAGAAGGAGAAAAGGAAGGAGAAGAAGGAGGAGGAGGAGGAAGAGGAGGAAGAGGCTGGTCGGCCTTTTTGAGGTTTGAAGAAGAGAATGTGTGAGTTTATGTGGAAATAAATGAGCGTGTTCCCAAAGGACGAAAAGAACCAATTAGTTCTACTGGAGAAAAGTGTCAGAGGAAGATCTAGAAGAAGAGGAAGGAGAAAAAGAGGAGGAAGGAGATGAAGATTTACAGATCGATTCATTATTCTTCTATATACAAATCACCCCCCCCCCAACCTTTAATTGAAAAATGAGTTTTTCCATCAGGTTCATTTTTAGGTTTAAGTTCTATTTGTGCAGTTTGAGGATCAATGGAAAAGTGACTAATGATGGATGTGGTCAAATTTAGTCGACAAATTGCAAATTTCTTCCAATATCAAATAAATGTGTAATTTTATCAATGATATCAATCCTTCGATGTTACTTGATGCTATTTTTTTTCTACCTTTGGGGGAGTTTCCTGATATAGAAGGATTTATAAGATATTCCTGGGATGTTGAGCATTTCTGACTTCCTGTCGGCCATCTTGGTTATAAGTATGAAATAAAACTAAAAGCACTTCCCCTGAGTGTCCAGCAGGTGTCAGTGTATGGGCTGATGTGTCGGCAGAACAAAAACAACCCAGCACATAAATATACTCGAGCACAGCTGTCGAACAGATGAACACTGGGAATGAAAAGGTTAAAACCCCAGATTTTTAGTCAAATTAATGAGTAAAACTGTGGCGGCGGAGCAGAGTTTACGGCCTAATTCATCTTCAGAGTAATGGAGTCTGTCGTCCGACCCGATCCAACATATGTGCGTCTTCTCTCCGCCGTCTGATTCGACCCTCAGCGCCGTCTGACGGATTAGAGAACCTTCAGGCCGCAGCAGAACCCAGACAAAACAGCACAGATAACATTCAACCTGCAAACACTGAGGCTTTTACACTGACGCTAAAGGTAAAGGTCGCCGTTACGGTAACAAACGAGCCCGATGTGGCTCCGAAGAATCGAACAGAAGTCGAAGAGATGCTGAAAAATGACGACATGGATCCAGATTCAGAAAAGTAGGAGGCGGAGCTTCAAAGTTTGCTCCGTGTTCCTTGTTTTAACTCGTCCTCTAACACTGTTTTTTTTCTTTTCTTTGAATCTTTTTCTATTTTTCCTCTTTTCTGCTCTGATTCTTCGCCCTTATATTGTGTTACTTTTCATTCATTTACACTTTTAACACAAATGGATCATGACTCTCATTAATGCTCGTAGATTCCACTTGTTTTCGACTCTTGGTGTTTAGTCTGCTTTTAAATTCAGTTTGAATTCTGTCCAAAGTATCGCAACAAATAAACAGCAAATAACTGTGTCTGGACTTTAATTTTCTACAGACATCTACTCATTCCGAGCTCCCGCCCTCCAGGACGAAGCACAAGGATCGTCTGTTTTTTCAGCTGCTTCAGTTGAAAAAACCAACTGAACGAACAGCAGGTGGGGACAGTTTCCTTCCACCTTTATCCTCCATCACTGGCACTAACGTTGACCTGAACCCAACTGTCACAGTATCCCCTGAACTGGGGCGCCGTGGGGGGGGGTTTACAGATGAATGAACCTATTTACACACAAACATAAATGAGCCTTAAAGACACAGTTATTTACTTTGGTTTGAATCCAAATGTGTGACTTTTGTTGGTTTTATTTTCTGGTTGTGTTTTCGATCCTGTTTATGCTATTGTTGTGTATCTGTGTTATCAGGTTTAGTCCATCTTATCTGGCTTATCTATTTTTATTAGTTTGATCATATCTCATATTTTTATCTATATGTTTGAACAGAACTTTAGGGACGTTGCCTTCTACAACTTCTACGACTGATCCTTCACATGTTTTTGAAGGAATACCTGGAATATGAAATAATAATAACTGTTCATTACAAACATTGCAGGAAAACCACCACAGTGGGTGTTTTTTTTTACTCAGTTTGTCAGTGTGTGTGTGTGCAGCTGATTCCATTCATATGTAGAGTCGGAGTGTGTCTGCATGTGTCACGGACGCTGGAAAACTGATTATTGGTTTGTTTACTGGAGCTAAACATGATAAATCTGTCCTAAAGTCTGTGCAAGTATTTGTTTTGTTTTCGATATGAACATGGGATCTTTGGCTCCTTTGTTGAAGCTTCAGTTTTTATCCTCGTGGTTTGTTTTTTATTTGACGGACGGTTCTCTGGAATCCAAGTCAACAGGAACAAATACGTGCCAAACAGCGCCGCTGACCCTGTAATCCTGCGCACTGGCATGCTAACATACAGCAGGTTTCAGAATGGATTGTGTTCGCATGGCTGCCGCTCTCCGTGACGCCGGCGCTGCAGATCTGTGGCGTATCTGCGCTCACCGATAACACACAGGAGGATTAGCGCCGGACGCTCCTCGTCCTTGTTCGGGGTTTGTCTTTGAGCGGGAAGCTGAACCCGTCAGCTGGTCGAGCGAATCAGCGGTCTGTCGGGACGGGGAGGGGGTCCGCGCACACAGCCATCACATGACACCGTGTCCTCGTTGGCGTCGCCCTAAAGCCTCGGAACGTATTTATCCTGTTGGATTAAAGATGCATCTGATCCAAAATCTACAAACTGTTCTAATGGTGAAACTCAAAAACAAAAGAGCAGAGGAGACGTGGACCTCCTGCTCGTCGATCAGTCACTGGAATGTTTGAATTTACAGACATTCAAGAGGAGACGGCACATCAGCTCGTGTCTGCTTTAAGAAACGGAGTCTGAAACTTCTAAAACTCCTGGAAGCTGAAGCGACTCAGAGCAGCGGGGGTCCCATTAGAGAGCCACTGAAGGGTCTGAGCGGCCACAGCGCCCCCTGCAGGGCGGACGGGGTCGTATGAGGACACATGTGCTCGGAGCTGCAGGACGTGGGTTTGATCCAGAAAAAAGCACAGCTCCACCGTCCAAGCACTTAGTGGACATGTGGGAGAGTCTACAGCAGGGTTTCAACCTTCAAACCCACACGGGTCGCCGGGAACTCAAGTGGGGTCGCCTGAAATTTATAGTAATTGATAAAAAAAAAAAAAAAACCCAAAAAACTTACTGATAAAAAATATGTAGTGAGTAGACAGAGACAATCACAATCCATAAGAAACAAGACAAACTGAAGCTGAAACTGAGGCTCTGTGGTTCTGTTTTCTGTCAAATGTTCACTAAGGCCAGTTTAAGATGCTGCAGCTCCTTCATAATTATTATTAGAATTCATTTACATATAATTAACTTGTAAATCCAAGCTGGACTGACTGTACAGATCCTGACCAAGAAAAAAAAAAACAAAAAAAAACTACACCTGCTTTTTCTGCCTCCGTCCAGAATAATATACATGATATATTAATGTCCTCGAAAATTTATATTTATTTGCAACATAGTATAGCAAACTATTACATGATCAAAACCCAATTTATTTTTGCCAAAAAAATAAATCTCCACTTTGAAAGTCAAACCCACATTTCAAATTGTGAATCTGTTTCCATTTAATGTTCAAAACCATCAGCTGTTAAATGTTTAATCCTGTTGATCCATTCATTCTATCAAACATGTCAATAATTGGTGTAAATACAGTTCTACATCTTTTCATGGTCATCATATATGACCATATTTGGACGTTCAGAGGCTCCATAGTTACCGTGGAAACACTGTCATCTTCTACAACATTGAATCACCAGTAAAACCCATGGAGTTGGATCAGTGACAGTGGATGGAAACACTGGGTTTAGGTTCAGTTCAGGACAGATTTTATTGAGAAAAGACACTATTTCCACAAGTTTCCTCAACTTTAATCTTAGTTTTTATGAACATCTACATCATTAGTAAATTACATTTAGATAAATACCTGATTTTCGCTGAAAAAACACAAAATACAGAGGATAATATTACAGTAAATCACAATAAATAATTGAAGAAAGGTTAAATATAGAGGAAAATTCATCTGGAAACTGCCACAAAAGTAGTAGGTGTTTTTTTTATGGGTTAAAGGGGAGCTGAAGTCAACTTTCACTTTTTTTTAGCCATATGTACATATTCTATGTTCAGTTATTGATATCTTTGCTGAAAGTCACTTTTTCTTCCATTTTCTCAGTTTCTGATTTAACAACCCTCAACTTTAATCTGAGCTTTTATGAACATCGACATGATCTGTGAATGAAATGTAGGAAAATACAATATTCTCACTGGAAAAACTGCAAACTGCAGCGGATAATAGAAAAAAAATGGTGATGAATGACTTTAGAAAAATTAAATAGAGAAAAAAGGATATTGGAACTGACACATAAGCAGAGCTGGGTTTTTATGATTTAATGGAAAAACTAACATTACATACTTCTGTCTTTTTTACATTTAGTAAATATCGGTCAAGTTTTGCGCAGATGTCTGATGGAAAAGTGACTGTTGACACAAAAGCAGCTCTGGGTCTTTATGGGTTAAACGTAGTGATCGACTGATATGGACTTTTTGGGGCTGATACTGATCAGCCTTAGCCAATGACCGACACAGGCCGCCGAGAGTTCTAAGCCAATATTTGGAGCCGATACAGATTTTTTTTTCTCTGTCAAATGACAAGAAATGTCAGAAAATCTTCTTTACTTCCAATTAGAAAACACAGATTGTGACTTTTTTGTGAGTGATCTTTTCCAGTGTGGAAACAGTATCTGCAAGAACACGAACGTGCCCTGAACTTCGCCTGGAGGGAAATCATGGCAGGAAAAAAAGGGCATATCGGCCAAGGCAACAGGCCGATACCGATACAAGAAAAGAACTTATATATTGGTCTATCATTAGTTCAAAGTGTTGGAGTCGTGTCCCGGTCGCAGAGATCCACGGGTTAAAGAACTGATGTATAAATCGGACTAAAAGCGTCTATGAGTCCCTCAGAACCGCTCGGTTGTCCTTTCACTCACATGCGACTCCAACAAAAAAAGCGCCGTCGCCATCTGACGATTCTCTGGCAGCTCCGCCCCCCAGCTGTCCCACCTGACCCGGACGTGGCCTGAACCCCCTGTCCTACCTGGGAAACCATGCCGAACCCCTCAAACTGTCGGGCGCCCAGAGCCACGCGGCGGGACGGCCAGAAAACACCCAGACACCGAATCCAACAGAAACTGAGGTCAGACGTGGAAAAAAACAAAAAAAAAAAACAGGGACGGAGACGCAGCTGCTCAGAGTTCCACCCTCACATTTATTTAAGGTGGACTTTCCTGTCGCCTCTTTGACTTTTAGCACAAACAGCTGATTTGAAACCATTTCATGTTTCCTTCTCCATCAGTTCAAAGCTGAAACAGATGGTGTTTATTTTATTTATTCATTATTTACATGTTTACAACATTAACACACCTTCGGACCGTCTTATGTAAGATATTCTTCAGTGAATGTCATTGGATCTACTGTCAAACCAATATTACAATTTTTATGTTTCAAGTTCCATTTACATGTAAACTCATTGACTCACACTTACCTTGAGTTTTATTCTTTACATGTGATTCATTTCTTCACGTTTTTCTTCATATTTATTACAAAATCATTTTCATTTAACATGAGATGATTCAAGGTCTTGGATTTTTAAGTGGTTTCATTGTTTTTTTTTTGCTCCCATTAGAGGAAGAATCAGCTCAATGTCACCTCATGTTTCTTCAGTTTGTTTGTTTTTTTTTATTTACATCTGCTATTATGTAATCATTTTCCTGACCCTTGACCCCCCCCATCATCACTCGCTCACAATTCTATAAAAGAAGAAAAATTACAATAAATTGGTAAATAAATTACAAATACGTGCAATGAATACAATAAAGAGAACATGTTTTTTATTTATACGTATTTTTGTGAATACAGAAATGTCATCCCTTAAAACTGTAAATGCAAAAAAATGAACAAAATAATTTCAAAACACAGGAAATTTATTTATGGAATGTCTACATAACTTATTTTTGTGACACTAATATTTATAAACTAATACAGACTCAAATAAAATGAACCTTGTGTCCATTATTATTATTATTATTATTATTATTATTATTATTATTATTATTATTATTATTATTATTATTGTTATTATTATCATTATTATTATTATTATTATGTCTATAACTGTATGTATTTTTATGTTTCAGATAATAATTAGTACATTTTTTGTGTTTTTCAAGTTTCACTTTAATAGAATAATTTTCTTTTAATGTAAGATGTTCTAAAGTCATTTAAGGTCTGTTCTTTTTAAATGGTTTAATTGTTGTTTTTGCTCCAGCTCAATGTCACCTCCTGTTTCTTCAGGTTTTTTCTTATTTTTTTTTTTTTTTTTTACATCTGGCGGCGCCCGAGTCAGTGCATATGTAATATATTCCCTTCTTTCTTGAGTCTGTTCATGCAAAATGAAACATCATTAATATAGATTCAAAATGAATGATATTTAATTGTGCTTAATCAAAATCAATCCACATCAACCTTATGATTAACCAGATTCAAAATGTTAATCATTCATCGCTTTTGTTGCATTGATAATTTCTTTCTTGCTACTTTTTATTGTCATATGTTAATGAAGCAATGGCAACACAATCATTTCCCCCTGGGATTATTATGGTATTCTGATTTCCGGACCTTTGACCCCTCCCCCTGCAGCCACCATCACAATCTGCAGAATCTATAAAAGCAGACAAACCAAAGCGTGGAAAGGCATCGGCAGCAGATCAGGCTTGAACTTTGATTTAGTTTTTTTTTGTGTGGAAACATGGACGAGGAGGCGGCGGTTCAATATATGTATGTATGGGACGTGGTGTATTTTACCTGCGGGTGTTTCCATCTGCGCTGCCTCCGCCGGGTTAGATATTACCGGCTGTAATTCAGCCGGGGGAGTAATTGACCTGTCAGGGGTCCGGGGCTCCGTCCCATCAGTCGAGGCCCCGACTCGGCTCTGTTTCTGCAGATTGATACGTCCTGTTTCCCCTCGGAGCCAAAACAGCGCTACAGCCGTTTTCCACACAAACACAACACACCGAGTTAGAAATAGAGCGGGTGATTGGGTGGGTGGGTGATTCTCCCACAGACACTTTCACACCAACACAGATACAGTAGGTGGCCAAAAGTATGACCTGGACCTGGACAGGACGGAGGAGCTCCAAGAAACACAGGAATGAAGAAAGAACCTCCTTCTGCAGCTGAATGAATGTGGGCTGATTTGGGTGTTTGTGCACTTCTATGGTGTTACAGAGGTCTGTGGGCGGAGCTAATGCTGCCTTCACATGCTATGGGAATTATGGGAAATACTACTTAGCTTACTCATTTGTTCGGACTATTTATGAGTAATATGAGTGTTGTGTATTTTTTATCTCCACGGAGGTTCTGTTTTCTTCAGGGTTTGTTGCCCCGCCCCCCTGAAGGGGAGGCGAGCATATTGGTTTTTTTGGGTTTGGTTTTTATGTTTGTTTATTTGTGTGTTTGTTTGTCAACAACTTTACGCAAAAACTACTGGACCAATTTCCACGAAATTTTCAGGAAAGGTGTGAGGTGGTCCAGAATATACATTTTGGTGAATGTTGGTCAAAGGTCAAGGTCACCAAAAATGTGTTTTCCCAATGATAAGAGATACATGTTGGGCAAATCAGGTAAAATGTTTGCGAGGGGCGGGGCTTGTTGTGCCTGGAATCACTTGTTTGTTTTTTAGCAAAATAACTCGAAAAGCTATGGTCATATTTTGAAGACATTTCAGGAACTGTTGATACTGTCACAAGGAAGAAATGATTAGATTTTGGTGGTGATGGGGGGGTGATCTGCCCGGCAGAGGTCTGTGTTCTCTGAGTGCTTTTGTTCTTTCATTTCCTCTCTTCATCTTCCTCATTTCTGTCCTTAACTCGTCTACATATATTTTCCAAGTAAAGTTTTTATGACGTTTCACATCGAACTGGGACTCGAGTAGAACTGTAGACCAGGGGCGTCCAACGCCAGTCCTCGAGGGCCGGGCTCCTACAGGCTTTAGATATTTCCTCATGTGGAACCTGAACCGAACTGATGTGGAAAAACAGCAGCTGAATGTATTCAATGAAAATGGTATAAAATGTAAGAATAAGAACAAAGTTGTGATCATATTAAAAAAAGGCTGGATTTGATCAGAACATCAAGAACTGTGTCTCCACAGAGAAAGAGCTTGAGAAGTCATTTGTAGTGGGATGAAACAGGGTCAGCAGCGTCTCCAGAGTGTGGATAGCCGCTCCAACTGCAGTAAAACTTAATTAAAAACTAACAGTAAGAACAGGACTTTTATATCGTCAACGAGCCCATTCGGTGGGTTTTAAAGGGAGGCGTCGGTGGTTTTCGTTGACGTGGATTTCCCTCCACGTCTGCGTCTCTCACCTGGAACTCTTTAAAACGGCAAGAGTCAAGAAAACGCTTCATCACACCTTAACGTTAATGTGATTTCCTTGAAGATTGTGTTTTATTGAAGCCAATGTAAATGTGATTTATGTGGTGCTGCGCGGTGAGTATGATCTCACATCGTTTATCTTCTGGTGTGACTAATTTCCATCCATTAATTCTGGAGGAATGAGAAAACAGTCAGAGAGACGCAACGTAGACGGAGCCGCGGCAGTGGGGGGTTATGGGAAATAACACAGGAGCCAAAATAGATCAATTAGCCTGCCAGTTTATGTCTTAAATGTGAATACATTTTTCATCGTATGCATAGATCATCAGTGTTTAACGCCTCTGCGAAATGTGATGTAAGAGTTCCAACATGACGCTGCTGCAGAACCCGAGGCCATGTTCTGACGATCATAAAACTCTGAAACGCTGGTCTTTCTATTGGTCTTTAACACATTAGGGTAGAGGTCTGCACTGGCTGAGGGGGAGGGGCAGAAGTGGGTGGAGCATAGAGCAACAGAGTGCAGACAGTAAGAGAGACAAGGAAGATTTTTAATAGTTTTGGTGAGATTTTAGCAGTGAATTCTTGTGAATAATTGTATGTAACAGTGATGGTGCTGTTTTGGAGTCAGTACTTTTTTACTGAGAAAGTTCCGTTTTTTTTCCGTTTCTGGCAAAATAACCCTCAACTTTAATCTGAGCTCTTATGAACATCTACACGATCAGTGAATTTAATATAAGAAAATACCAGGTTTTCACTGTTAAAAGCAAAATAAAGGAGATAATATTATAATAAATGGTGATAAAACACTTAAGAAAAGTTCATGTTAGAGCCATTTTTTGTTCTTCAGTTCATATTTTTTTAATTTAGTTTTGATTTCTTATTCATAATTAATGTATATTATATGAATGCTTGAATAATAATATCCTCGTTCTTGTGTGATGCCTATTGGCTGCTGAGAACATAACAACATGAAGACAGAGAAGCAGAGGTAGAAGCCTGGAGCCCAGGAGCATCACAGCTGTTTGACCGTCATATGACATCAATTAGGAATTCATTTTTTGTTTGTATGAATTTAAGTTCAATCTAAAGACCAGAAACGGAAAAGTTTGGATTCCAGACCTTTTGTTCACATAGAGAAGAACTCCAAGGTCCACGATAGTGAGTGAACAGGCCGCACTCACAGTTAAAGATGAAGACAAAGTATAGTGGAAGTGCCACAGAAGCAGGTCTGGGTCTTAAAGGGGGCGCTGAAGGTCTGCCTGGGCTTCTGTGACGGTGCAGGTGTTCAGCTTCAAATCACCTGGACTCAGAAACAAACACAAGAACACGCAGGAGTCAAGAATTTGTTGCTAGCACGGAGAGCAGCTGATAAGACACCGTCACTTCCAATGTCTTCAACTAACTCTGAAAATGTCCAGGCTGCATCTCCTCATTTATTAGATTAAGAGTTCCCTCGTTTACATGGGGGGGGGGGGGCAGTCTGAAGGTTACATGTAAACCACATTCGTTAGCGTTACATCAGTGCATGAGTTGTTTCTTTTTTCAAATATCAGTCTTCACCCTCCCTCCATGTCCAGTCCAAATATATCTTTCAGACACGTACAAGGCCTCTCAATGAACTTCTGCTTTCACTCATAGATGTGGTCGAGTTCCTCCAGGACGCTCTCATTTCTGCAAAACACAAGCACAAAAACGTTCCCCTGCTGGGAAACAACAGTGATTTCCAAATAAAGCATGAATGTGATAACTTATATACAATTACTCTAACAAGGTGCATGTGAGCGCCGCGCTGTCGGACTCCTGATCCTGCTCTGAGCTCTGGGTCTAATCGTGGTCGAAACCTCGCAGTGCGTCCACGCCGCCACGCCTGGTTGAATCCTATTGGCTCAGGCAGTCACAGCAAACAACTGTTTAACACACTCACACTGCTGCTGTGTGTGTGTGTGTGTGTGTGTGTGTGTGTGTGTGTATGTGTGTGTGTGTGTGTGTGTGTGTGCG
>JAPTYQ010000002.1:4496561-4509291 GCA_029814465.1 Ostorhinchus cyanosoma | reverse complement strand
TCTTTAATCAAATTACACTCAGTCTAATATGTATTTTTATATATATAAATATATATATATATATATATATATATATAAAGGTTTTCTTCATTTCTAAGAAGGCTTTGGCAGTCATTAACACCAAATTATGAAAAGCATGAATGGATTTGGCAGTGGTGGAAAGCAAACTGGATTTGGCAACACGTGGACTATTTTCCAGTCAATATTAAATATGTGGATGAGCCCAAAAATGTGAGCTTAATGTTGTATAATAATCATTTTTGTTTAATGGAGTATTCACACAACAGAAGCCACAGCAATAAACACCACAACAGTTAAAATAATATTGGATTTTCTCCAAATCTGATGACTTTAGAGCTCCACACACATCATGCACGTCATTTCTACACAGATGTGAATTGATTAACCCTTAAAGATCCAGACAGCGACTGGTGAACAAAACCATCTACTGATCTAAACTGTTAAATACCTGTTCATTCAATAATTCTATCAATACATGAAGATAATTGGTGTAAAATACAGTTCTTCATCTTTTCGTGGTCATCAGATATGATCATATTTGGACGTTCAGAGGCTCTGTAGTTACCGTGGAAACACCGTCATCTTCTACAACATTGATTCTCCAGTAAAACCCATGCAGTTGGATCAATGACAGTGGATGAAAACACTGGGTTTATGTTCAGTTCAGGACAGACTGGACTGAAAAAGTCCTTTTCTTCAGTCCAGTCTGTTTTGATATAATAATTTTTACATTTACTGTGAACTTTTATGAAGATCTACATGATCAGTGAATTAAATGTATGGGAAAGTTTCAGGATTTACACCAAAAAACACGAAATAAAGAGGATAATATTACAATCAAATGGTGATGAATCACTTAAGAAAGGTTAAATATAGAAGAAAAATTCATTTGGGAACTGCCTCAGAAGTAGCACTGGGTTAAATAACCAGCAGTTATTAAAATGAGTATTCTGAATATACTAAATGATCTGTTTGCATGTGAATGTGAATAAGCAAAATATGGGCTTTTACTCTGAAAAAAACTGAAAATAGTGATGATTAAGAAGCAGAATCTGAAAAAAAAAATCTTGCAAATAAATGTAGTTCCACTCAGAACATGGGTGATAAAAACAACCCATCATAGTCACACAGCTCCGCCCCTTTTGTACAAATATGGTCAATTTAAGCTCCACAAAGCTAACATGGTGATGACCAAAGTGAACATTCTGAATATTACTAAATGATCTGTTCACACCTGGAAGGGAATGAGCAGAATATGGGCATTTACTTCCTGAAAACACAGAAAATAGTAATAATTAAAACAAACAAAAAAAACCAAGTTGAATCTAAAACAAAAATCATACAGTTATTCCACTAATAATGATGAAAAAAGATCAATAAAGCAAATAAAATACAAATTTAAACCAGCTTCAAGAAGAACACATATTGAAATATGTTGTATTTAAAAATGTGAATTTATTTAAAGAGAGGAATGTTGAAATCTTTGTTGTTTTCTGCTGCTGTTCAATGGTGCAGATGCATAAAAAGCACAACTAGAACGTGTATTTACCACAAAATTAAACCATTTGAGCAGGTTTTATTAAAAGTATATGCATGCAGGTGTAAACAGATTAAAACAGGATGAATGAACCAAACCCAGCACATGGTTTAAACAGGAGCAGAAAGAATGAGCCAATCATGACACCTGATGACAGGAGGAAGGGCCACGCCCACAGAAAATGAGAGCCACGCCCACAGGACATATTTAATGTGTTTTTTGTGTCTTTCGGAAGAAGTGACAAAATGCCGATGACGCTGCACTAAATTTGAAGTTGATTTGTTAAATTACACCTGATTTAAAAGCTTTTAGTGAATTTAAAAATCAGTTTATATCTAACATTTTTATTTTCATATTCACACAGAACTGGTGACGATCTGACATTGTCGACATATTTCTAGTTCCTTCTCACCTCCTTCGTCGTCACATTATTCTGCTTCATCATGAGCCTCTGGGTACATTTTCAACACCCAGATTCTGTAACGGTGTCAGTTTCCAGTGGCATCAGACATTGACACCAGGGTTTGTGTTTCATAATGGATTCACTTTTGCATTTTCTGTCTTTGTTTTTCATATTTTAACCCTTCCCCTCCTCCTTTTCCTGACTCTGTCCAGGCCATTTTAATTACCATTTGTATGAGAGAAACATTAAAGGCTCTTATTTATTGAACCCCACTTTTATTAGTCTGTGGTTCATTTATTTGTGTATTTAGACCCAAATAGTTCAGTTTGAATTTGAACCCTTCAGACACTGCAAAGTTATCTATAGAATTACAGCCACAATCAACCTGTTTTGATTCCTTCTTAGTTTGTATCATTTTATAACTAGTTTGTCTCGACTTGATCTTGTTTCCTAAAAGACTTCCAACGTTCTCGACCCTTCAAAGACTGGACATAGGTGGTCTCATCCCCACTGCTAACACTAAAATAAAAATTAAAAAAAACAAAACAAAGGAGTTTCATTATTTGTAGGTTGTTTTGTTGTTATTTTTCTAGTTTGGTCTGTTAAAGATCTAATTGATCTGAATGTGAAACCTGAACTAAAATGAGTTTGACGGCCCTGATCTAAAACACGGACGTTTAAAAGCACATGTGACCAGGTTTTATGCAGCACAAACCAAATCCGAGGAACCTCCATAAATGTGTGTTTCTTATTGAATGGAACCAGCTTGGACCTTTCCCCCTTTTCTGTGTAAATCCAGGACATTTGGGTAAATGTTTAAGAATCTGGGCTTGATCTGGTCACCCTGCAGTGTGGAAATTAGAAGCACTCTTCTAATTCAGACTTTGTGTGCCTTCTTCTGTCTCTTCTGCTTTGGTTTTCTTTCAGCTGGGCCTGTTGAGCCTGGCTGCCAGTTTTCATCCTCTTTCATTACTCCCTCCCATTATTCCCTAATTTCCTTCCCCTCGCTCTTCGGGCACCTTTTGCACAAAGCAATCAGCCTGCAGTTAATGGCTGGGACTATCCCGCTTCGAGTGTCTGATTTTTCTTTTTTTTTTCTTCTTTCTTTTGCTGGTTTTTCTGAGGAAATGAGAGGAGACAAAAGCAGAAGCAGCTCTCTCCACCTTGGCCCTCGACCTCGCCATGATCGCTCAGAAATGAGTCTGTGGAGTGGGCGCTTTAGTCGGAGTTGTTTTATCGGCCACAGCGAGTAATGAGTGTGTTTTGTCTTCCCGGAGAGCAGAACCGCTCACTTTTTCCCTCTTCACGTTCCAGTCTGGAGGCGAAATCTTTCAGGAAGAAGCAGGTGGGCAGCATCGCAGGCCAGAGACGGCAAATAAAAAAAAAAGAAAAAAAACAAACCCTCAGCGAATCGATGCAGATCAGTGAAGAATAAGTATTTTAACCCATAAAGACCCAGTGCTGCTTTTGTGTCAGTTCCCAAATGATTTCTTCTACACATTTAACCGTTCTTGAGTGATTTATCACCATTTACTCATTTTGCATTTTTAAGTGAAAATCAGCCCTTTTCCTACTTTTAATTGATTATGTAGATGTTCATTAAACCTCAGATTAAAGTTGAGGGTTAATACAAGCAAAAACATAAAAACTATAAATATTACACTAAAATAAACAAATAAATAGCATACACACATTTATTTTTGAGGACTTTCTGAAATATTAAAATGTGTCTTTCCATCTAATGTTCCATATTTTTGATGGTTTATACTTTTATTTGACCAGGTAAAAATGTTTGACAACCACTTCTCATGTACAAACATAACCTGACAATCATGTAAATGGTTCCAGATCTCAGTGTCGTTCCTATTGATCACAGACAGAAGTGATATATGAACTTTGAATTAGTTGAGTTCTCCTCCAGTTGAAGTCCCGCCCACTTCTATTGTTAGATTGATCTGCATCCAGACCACAGGACTGGAACATAGAACAGAACCTCACACATTCGACTGGTTCTGATCCACATAGAACAGACGCTGACGTATGTTGGGGAAATTTACACTTTCGGTATCTGTCTGAATTTAATACCGTAGGTGACTTTCTTAAAGAACTAGTTATTCTTCCCCTTGTGTGGAATTTAACACTGTGACTTCTTGACATATATCACTTGTTTTATGTCATGGCCCGTCTCCAGCATATCTTGATCAGAGTGATGTACTGGCTGAGGTGAACTCTTACCAGGCCTTTCTATCGGTTGTTTAAATTACTTACAGATGAGCTGGAGCTTTTCTTAGGGTCCACTCTTCAAAGTGTGACATGTAGGTTTTAGGGGTGAGGGGTTGGTCCAGACTGTTTTCCTGTCTTAGTTTCTGTAGGTTTCTTTGTTAGTCAGACTCACCATAAAGTCTTGTACCTTGTGGGTGACTCTCACTGCTGTTCAGCTTTCTTAAAAGATCACTTTTGAATTTTAAAACTTCTCTCCAGTGGTTTTTACGATACTCCCAGAGCAGAGAAGCTGGTGTTTCCATCGGATACTCTGGTTATGAATAAGACTCAGTCTGCCCGCTGTGGAAACCCACCACTTTTGACCTAATGATCCATATTGAGGGGCTGAGTCACCGCCCCCCCACCGTCCCACCCCACCACCATCACTTCACCACAGCGTCATGTGACAAGTAAGGAGGGATTCCACTGCATTAACCTGCACCATCCAATTCTGTTTTTTCCACCTCTGTCGTCGTCTTCTTCACACAGTCTCGTTCTAATCCTCGTGTTATTGTCGGCACATTTTCATTATCTTTGAGAGGCTCGCAGCTCACTGTGCTTTGATGAGTTTATGAACAGTGGCACCTCTAATCCGAAGGAAGATGCTCTTGAGAACGCAGTGATCAGTGCACATCAGAGCGGCAGCAGCCAGGGGACGAGCTGATGTAATTTAACATTTGTAATAATAATCTGGGAAGTCTTTAATGCGATTCACAGGCAGGCTTGTCAAAAATAATATTGTGGAGTTTATATGAGGTTAGGGACGGTGAAGGGGGGGGGGTCCGCTTCTGCCGCTGCTGGAGAAATGTACATTCAGTTGATTGGAATTGTGCTGGTGGTAATTGAGGGCTTTGTTGCCTTGTCCACAAATGGATTTCTCATTACAGTCAATGCAGCAGCATGTTCTGTGCAGTAAACGGTTGCCATAGAAGCTGTAATAAGACGTAATGCTGCGTGACCCTCGGCTGCTCGTTCACACTTTACAGATCTGTGTGTAATTAGTCCACTGTCTGTAATGAACAAACAGATCTGTGCACCTGGATAATAAACACCTACCTGTAGTTTTTTCCTTCTCTTCTTATGTTCGATACCTGTTATGAAGCACGTGGAGTCTGCCATGCGCATGAAATGTGCTCTATAAATAAAGTTGTACTGAATGGAAAATACTTTTCTGCTCTGATGTGTGGAGGACTTCAGACTGACTCCAGTTTTTCTACACATCCTTTCGACCACTGGTTCTCTACCTTGGGAACTCGTTGGCAGCAGTCACCGGACACTCTGCTGGTGGGCGTGAGCACATCAGGTGTGCAGGGGCGACATCGTCATGGGGCGTTTGGAACGAGAACGCTGAGTGGTGCATCAGCGACCCCTCAGATGGACCCCCCCCAGGTTTACAGATCATGGTCCATCATAGTATAATAGAGGAATCACACAGTTCAGTAAACGGTACCCGGGTCACTGGGAAATTCTGGATCCAAAGATGATACATTTTACACCAATTATTTACATGCATTGATAGGATTAGAGGATCAACAAGTATTTAACAGTTTAGATCAGTAGATGGTTTAGGTCAGCTGTGGCTGTTTGGTTCTTTAGGGGTTAATGCTTCATAACTCAACTAAGCTGCTTCTAACCTCAGAGTAAGGAGCGGAGTTAAATAATATGGAACAAAATCAACATATATGGACTAAATGCAGTGAAAGTCATCACAGACTGCAGATCGGGGCTGATGTGTACAACTCCTTTGTGGTATGAGCCATTTTTCAGTCTGCATTAACATCTGCTTGATAAACACAACCATCTGACCTGTTCTTTGGTTTTCTACCACACATTCCTAATCCTGAATACCATTACCAGCATTATTTTGGCTTGTATCGACATCCTCCTCCAGGGTGTTGGTTATATTGTCAAATGTGCTAGGACATGTTTCTTGCAGTACAATCTGTATGGAATATTGAACACTGGAAAATGCAAAATGGAACCAGCGCCTTGTTGATGTCTGATTTCATTCCATATGCCGTTGCTTGTATTCCGTATGTTCATGTTTTACTCCTTTAATCCTGACATTCATTCCAGCTTTCATTCTATGTTAAAGGTTGTTTCCATATGTTCTGGGTTTCCGTCTATATGTCCATATGGTGGATTGTACCCAGTCATTGCACAGCAGTTTTAAACACCTATTCATAAAGGGTTAATGCTAATGATGTGTTCAATGTGTCAGAACTTAGTGTTTCAGGTGTTTTTCAGCCACAGATTGGTCCATAATGTGCAACAAGTCCTGTCTAATCTTCTTTGCTATAACAATGCAACATTTATCCAACAACAACAATAATAATGATAACTTTATATAACACCTTTAAAAACTGAGTCTACAAAGTGCTTTGATAGCCAAGAAGAACGGTAGAACAGCAGAATAAAAGACAACACAATAAAAGAGATAAGTACAGCAACACAAAGCATGACTGAGGTTGAGTACATCATAGTAGAAAGGACAGAAATAACATAACACGATGGTGTTAGATCCATGCAAACTATGAAGAAATGGAAAACAGCATTGTGTCACTATGTAAAACTAAACAGGGTGAAATTAAAATGCAAAGATTAAAAACATTTAAAAATTAAAAGGTTAAAAGAGACAAATGGACTCTTTTTAATAGACGAGTTCATAGATATACATACTGTTAATAAAAAATTTTAAATGTCTATTTTCTTATTTGTAATTCTATTCATATTTTCAGATTTTTTTTTCTTTTTACTGATACTGTTACACTGATCAGAGTCACACTCCTAATTTCATTCTCCACACAATGATAATAAAAGCTATTCTACTAATATTTGTAGAAATTGCAAAACCCATCAAATTTCTCTCCACAATCACAAACCAACTCTTCTGTTATATTAATGTTTAGCATCTGTTTTACAGCAAACTGAAATGTCCATCAAAATACTCTCCAGTTATTCATATCATTCAGGCAGGTCTGAATTCATTGTAAATATTTGAATTTAGCAGAAAAAACTCGCCCTGACGTTCTGTTTGGTGTCTCAGCATCTCTGAACTCCAAAACAGGCTGTGCCCATTTCCTCAAAGCACAAAAGCAGCAGCAATTGAACTCAACGTCCATGTTTTAAGGTTGTATGTGGTGCAGCTGTTGCATTCTGGGATTAACCTCCACCCAAACGCCCACAATACCAGGCTTCCTGATCTGATTCCATTAAACATTCATTCAAAGTCAGTAGAGCCTCACATACTGGAATATTAGCACAAAGTGACAGAAACAGTCACAATGAGGTGACTTTTTATTCAGTTCACACCAGTGTTCTGCAGCCGTCAATATCACCATTTTCCTTACTAATTAGTTTTCTCAATGAGGTATGTTTGCACTGACGGGGGTTGGTTTTGCACCAAATATATAATAATTACTGCCTGTGATTTGGATTTCACAGTGACGTTGGCTGGCAGTGCAGTGAACTCCACTCTTAAACGATACTGTATGAATTACACGCCATGTTATTTTAGTTTTATTGCACCTGAACAGCTGTTGTAGATATGGCCTTATCTTTTCTAAGGTTAATATCACTCAATACTGTTACATCTCCCCCAAAGTTGAAAAGAACAACTCATGGTCATGGGTCGCAAATTGGGAAAGTGACAAAACAAACTGCAACAAAAACCCTGAAAAAAGGGGTAAACCCAAAAAAGGAACCTTTTAGAGGTTCTAAAAGCAGACTGAAAATAAAAATGTGCAGTCACCCACTGAGTCGATCACAACGATAGATAAAAGGAAAGTGGGCCTTTAACCATGTTTTGAACTAGGAGTCAGTGTATAGGATGGGAGGAGGACAAAAGGATGGGAAAGTGTCCACTGAAAGCAGAAAACAACATGAGCACATGGACACTCAGACAGAACACAACCCACTGAGATGGAAGATCCACCTTCTTCTAAAGACTAACACGGACCAACCCCATCCAGGTGAGGACAAACACAGCAGGTTCACCCGATAAACACCAACAGTCTGTGGACAACCAACCGAAAAAGAAAAACAACTGGAGGGAATCTATGCATTATTAGAATATCATCCTCTGTATTCTGTAGTTTATTAATATAAATCAAGTCTTTTCCGATATTCAATTGACTGATCATGAAGACGTTCATTAACGGTGGGGTAGGAGATCCTGGAAAAATAGTTTGAGTAAGCTACATGTTGAAAATGCCAAAGCCCTTTCTTCAGACTTAAAAACGTAGTGCTCCAGTAAAACATGCCCTGCCCTACCTTTAAAGCTCAGAGTAAGTTCAAAGGTTCTTAGACCAAAAACACATCAAACTGAAGAACAAGGGCCTTTTTTTTGGAAAAATGTATCAACTGAACTTAAACATCTCCATCCACTGTCACTGATCCAACTCCATGGGTTTCACTGGTGAATCAATGTTGTAGAAGATGATGGTGTTTCCACGGTAACTACAGACCTTCTGAACGTCCACATGGGTCATATCTGATTACCACGAAAAAATGCATTTTACAGCAATTATTTCCTTGTATTGATAGGATTAGTGGATCAACAGGTTTTAAATAGTTTAGATCAGTGGATGGTTTTTATGGGTTAATGAAACTGATGTCAAATGTGAGTTCTAAGTGGCTTGTTCATCAAAATACTAATGCGCTGCTGTTTTCGCCTTTTTCTTTCTTTTAACATCGTAAATCGTCACATCAAAACACTTGTCAACAAGCCCGGCGACTCAACCCCTCTCCTTTGACTCACCACTTCCATCAATTCTTTCACTTTCCTGCCAAATAAACACTTTCCCCACAAATTGGCCTGCATAATGAAATGTGTGTGAGTGTGGTAATCAGAGGGAGGCAGGACAAAACGCCTTCTGGTGTGTGTGTGTGTGTGTGTGTGTGTGTGTGTGTGTGTGTGTGTGTCTTATCTGGAGGCTGCTGGTGTTCGGCGCTGCTCTAATCTCTCTTATTGTATGTACGTACAGTGGAAGTGCTGAGGTACCGCTCCTGTTTTGCCGTGTGCTGGTTTTTGTTGCCATCTGTCCTCTTAACATTTCATGAGCACTGCCGTGGAGCCTGTGGAAATCTATAATTCACGTCTTTGCTATTTGTCCCGACGAGCTGCCGTAGCGTGTTCGCCCTCCTCCCGCTTCCTCTCACAATTACAGAACAAACGCTCTTTGAACGGCTCGCTGTCTCTAGTTGCTAATTCATCCCTGTTTTTTTTTTTCTTTTTGTTTCTTCACTGGGTGCAGCTGTTCGTGCTGACTGTTGGTGGGCCGACTACAGTAATTAAGCACCAATTAGCCCACCTTCAGAGCTGTATTAACGAGGCTCGACAGCCCGCGGCTGGGCCAACAGGCTGTAATCACCCAGCGGCCCCTCGGCAGGATAATCGTACGGCCGTGAACCGCTAGTTACCCACTCGACTCAGCGCCACATCAGATGAGCTGCGTGACTTTCTGTTGATCTTCTTACCTCCTGTTGAAGCACGCTGACTCCTTGGTAAATAAGCTCTTTGATCCTCTTTCTGTTGTGTGGTTGCACTTTTAGTTTTTCCTCCAGCGGCCCGTAATTAACACTCTGGAAGTGTTTGCAGCATGGGTAATGTTTGGTGAAAAGCTGCTTTCAGTAAAAGGGTCCAGAATGCACAGCATCATAACAACAGCAAATAATGTCACTCATTAAAGCTCCCATTGTCCTTTTAACGCCTAATTAGACTTTACTAATGGATAAATGAGCAAAGAAAAGCTCAGAATTCAACTGGGATGGGGTTTTGATCATATTAACATCATATAATTACACACTGACGGAGAAATGAACAGGAATTGGGATTCTAAACAGTTCAAAGTTCTGTAAAAGCAAATAATTGGTGCTTTTCATGAGGTCAAATGTGAATTTTTTTTTACTTTTGTTGGTTATTCCATAAAAACATTTAACAATCTGCACCTCAGTGATTTAAAATATTAAAAAGTTGATTTATGTCAGTTGTCGGAGCCGAATATTGTTTCACCGGTGGATTATTCTGTTTTGATTCATTTGGTCTGGTTGCCACGGTGATATGACGTGCAATACTGTACAAAGAATTTAGGGTAGTTTTTATTCTTTTTCAATCCTTTTCTATATCATTTATATCACTTTTTAATCCTATACATGCTGCATACACTAGGACCTGGAGTCCAATAACTACATCGATCTAAATCTGTGAATATTTGGACACTGCTTCAGTTTTATTCCTGTATTCAGATGTAATACCAAGTAATAAACAATAAAATACATAAGTTAAAAGTCCAGATATCAAAAGCTGAGATGGTTGTGACCCCAGTGAAGACAAAGACTGTTCATTTTCTAGTGTTTGGAGTGATGTCAGCCTTTTCCTGCTCTAAACTATCATTATTTCATGCTCCCCTTGGACTTGGTCGCCAGTCGACCTGTATCCTCGTCATCTTTAAAGTGTTTGTAAAGCGTTTCTCGTCTCCTGCAGAGCTTTAATCTGTTGTTTTGCAGTCCCTCAACATGTAATTTAAAGGATCATTTATCATCTCTGCAGCAGGTCGAGGTGTTTGCGGATGAAACCTGTTCGGGTCCGCGGGCCACCTCGGGCGCATTTGCTCGTGGTGAAAGTGCGAGCAGGTTGAGCCCGAGGCGTCTCCGGATCTCAGAGCCGTCCACCTGCTTCGGTCACGAGGCGGGCAACAAAACAACGGCGCCGCGACAGAAAGCAAAGAGGCTTTCATCTGTGGCGAGGCGCAGGTGAGGGAGGTCCGGCCCTGACAGCCACGCGGCGTCTGTTTATGGAAGCGACGACCTCCGACCCCACAGATTGCAGGCTTTCTGGGAGTGATTATTTGCCAATGGAGACATGCTTTTACATCCCTTTTGCCCCCATCAGCCGGGAGGACAGACAGCGGCTGACAGACGGGGTCGACCCCGGCCGCCGAAATGATGCAGTCCTGGAGAGATAATTGGCGAGCAGCAGGGTCATGTTTGATGGAAACACACTTTGCAAATTTATCTGGGGGCTTCAGTGTCAGAGCTGCAGCAGTGTCACAGTCAAACACTGTATTTAAAGACTCCTTTCTTTCTTCCTCTTCCTCTTCTCTCTGCTGTCGCCTCTTTGTGCAGAGGTCTGATACATGGAACAGAACAAACACTACTCTGATTATCACAGCACTCAGAACAGAACAAACATAACACATATTACTCCAGCTATACTCTTATGTTTCTGATACATCAATATTCACTCTACCATCAAAACACCGTTACAACCTTAATATGCAGCAAATCAATATGATCATATTAAATCTATTTACTTATTTAATAGTAATAATATAATCATCATTACTATCAACCTTATCACTGCAACAATACCGATCCCTGAGAACTTGATGTAAGGGTTAGAGTCCAATCCCTCCCTTGTCCCTATACCATGACATGTGCAAAACTACATATACTTAGAATAAAAACTACCATAAAATACTTTAAAATAGAGTAAAAAATAAACTTCTAAAATAAAATAAATGCTTCTATTTTTTTAATCCTATACATGCTGCATACACCAAGACCAGGATTCCAAGAACCGTTTCTGTGTTCATTGATTTAAATCTGTGAATATTTGGACACTAGTGTGTTGATCTGTGTGGATCCACAGGTTTTTATGCTGTTGTGTATTCAGACATGCTCTACTGCATTTGTCCAGCAGCCACTGCCAAAGCGCTGTGGGTAGAGCAACATGATTGTAAAGCTATTGTATTCAAAATTATTAATATCTCTCAAAATATTGGTCCTATCAAACTGCTGTGTTCACTTGTCTGTTCCTTGACCAAAAATACACAAGTATAACAAACTGCAGCAGTCGGCTGTGTACGGCTTTGGTGTGAATCCCAGGACACACACACACACAGAGGCCACTTAGCTTTTATAACATAGATTGCTTGAGTTTTATCCCCGTATTTAGATTCAGATGTAATACTAAGTAATAATAAAATACTTGAGTTAAAAGTCCAGAAATCAAAACCTACAACGTGACTACTGTAAATACATACACCACTTTTAATTGTTGTGTTATCTGTACACATTCGACGTTTTCTACGTGTATGTTAACGCAGTTCTTACTGTCAAAGCTTCTTGGTGTCAAATACCACACACTGAGGGTTAGGGTTCGGACTTAAGGTTTTGTGAACTGAAGATCTTAGCGTAAATTGACATGTGATTAAATTGCATTGAGTAACACGTGAGAGTTCAAAAATGTGTAGGTATAGCACGACAAATGCCATAAGAACTGGTGTGACATGCAATTATTATTGAGATCAGGCTGAAACATGAGATGGTTTTATCTGGGGCTTTGGCGTCAGTCAAACACTGCATTTAAAGACTTCTTTCTTTCTTCCTCTTCCTCTTCTCTCTGCTGGCGTGTCTTTGTGCAGAGGCCTGATACATGGAACAGAACAAACACTGCTCTTTGATTATCACAGCACTCAAAAAAAACCCTCCACTGTCACTTCATG